>JAPDVR010000005.1:355000-407500 GCA_026230005.1 Gila orcuttii | reverse complement strand
GGTAATAGTGATAGTTATAGTGATAGTGATAGTTATAGTCATAGTTATAGTGATAGTTATAGTGATAGTGATAGTTATAATTATAGTGATAGTTATGGTGATAGTTATAGTGATAGTTATGGTGATAGTTATAGTGATAGTTATAGTTATAGTGATAGTTATAGTGATAGTGATAGTTATTATAGTGATAGTTATAGTGATACTTATAGTGATAGTTATAGTTATAGTGATAGTTATAGTGATAGTTATTATAGTGATAGTGATAGTTATAGTGATAGGTATAGTTATAGTGATAGTTATAGTGATAGTTATTATAGTGATAGTGATAGTTATAGTGATAGGTATAGTTATAGTGATAGTTATAGTGATAGTTATAGTTATGGTGATAGTGATAGTTATAGTTATAGTGATAGTGATAGTTATAGTGATAGTGATAGGTATAGTTATAGTGATAGTTATAGCGATAGTTATAGTTATAGTGATAGTTATAGTGATAGTTATTATAGTTATAGTGATAGTGATAGTTATTATAGTTATAGTTATAGTGATAGTTATAATGATAGTGATAGTTATAATGATAGTGATAGTTATAGTGGTAGTTATAGTTATAGTGAGAGTTATAGTTATAGTGATAGTTATAGTGATAGTTATAGTTATAGTGATAGTGATAATTATAGTGATAGTGATAGTTATTATAGTTATAGTGATAGTTATAGTTATAGTGATAGTTATAATGATAGTGATAGTTATAGTGATAGTTATTTTAGTTATAGTGATAGTAGATATGTTTCCTCTGTATTGTGATGTACAGTGGGAGATTATTGTGAGTTAGCTGCTGATTGGATGTTGAGATGTGGGCGTAGATCAACGTGTAATGTACAGACTGATTGGAGACTCCAGCACACATCTAATATTCATAATATTCAGCAATATTATTTATAGAAACAGTTTGTTTCTAGAAGAAAATAGCGTCACAGTCCAGCTTAAGTAAGTTCAGAGATGGTTCATATTTGTTGTAAAAAAGTGATTAATTTAGTTCATATATATATATATATATATATATATATATATATATATATATATATATATATATATATATATGTATATATATATATATAGACGCTCTGGAGAAAACATCGTGATGTCATCGTCCAGCTCAGTTCAGTTCTCATATAATGGTGTCAATGCAGGAGATCAATAATATTGCTGAATATTATGAATATTAGATGTGTGTTGGAGTCTCCAATCAGTCTGTACATTACACGTTGATCTACGCCCACATCTCAACATCCAATCAGCAGCTAACTCACAATAATCTCCCACTGTACATCACAATACAGAGGAAACATATCTACTGCTACTTCAGCTTCACCGTGACTTAGTTTACCAGATTTTTATTAAGCTCACGATCTGATTAATGTCAGTAACCCAGTAGTTCTGATAAATCATGCTGCTTACACACATACACCACAATAGAAGCTTTGTATTGTTGTGCAAGCCATTTGTCAATATTGCAATCCAATTTTAACACTAATATCCAATAATTATTCATATATTTATGAATTATATATTTGTGGCAATTTATTAAATGTATCCCGTCTGTCAGATTGCTGCTATGATATAATACAATAAAAGCTTCAGTAGGTTCTATATAGAACTCTAGTGTTCTCGACTCTTTTTAAAAGAACACTTTATGCCAAAAAGTTTCTATGTGAGGAGAAATGTCTTAAATGTTTGCATAATACTTTCATGTTTAAATAGTTATTTCAATTTTTACTAGTGATAAAATATGTTTAGAGCTGTTCAATTCATAAAATTTCACTAATTAAAAAAAGTAATAAATGAAAAGGAAATCCATAAAAAGAGGCCATGATTGGAAACGGTTCTACATATGAAAAACCTTTATGGTTCTATTCAGAACCTTTTCTTCTAAGAGGGAATATTTAAAAAATGAGTCAAAGAGGAAGCACTCTTTATACGCTGAGCTCACAGTCAACAAACACAATCATATTCTGACGTTCTCATTTCTGCACAGGAACAGATTTGTGGGTGAGAGCTTGTAAACAAACTCTAGTAAACATCATATGACTGATCCACATCCCATCTTATATATTCATATTTTTGTGTCAGATATTCAAATTACAACATGGAAATGAACAATTTGAATAATGTCATGTTGCGCTTCACTGGAGAGAATCACTACTTTAATACAATCTGTATTTCATAGATGATGTGAATGGCCATATATGATGTTTGGCTTAAATATGAGTACTTCTCCTCAGATCATCCGTTGTGGATGTCGTCCAAATGGCTGTCCATGAATGTGTTGATGCTGGATGAGAAACGTGTGATGGTGGATGCTAATGAGATGACCATACAGAAAATGTTTGAAAATCTCGGTAAGAATGCTGTTTCTTCTAGCTCTTCTGGAGCTTCACCTCTGAACCGATACAACCAGTGTTGGGGAAACTTCTTCAAAAAGTAATGCGTTACCGTATTAAATTACTCTCTAAAATATAACTAAGTTACAAATGGTAAAAAGTTCCTTTTTATGGAAAGTTTTATGAATGCGTTATGTTTCTTTTTCTCACCCAGCGAGGCTCGATCTCTTCTAGGCCTTGCAGGTGTTTTTACTGAAGTTCTTTTTTGCAAGTGTTTGTCGCAGTAATGCATAGCCTATATAACACACACTTTCATTTTCCTTTTAAAAACACATTTAGAATATTATCATATTCTGAGCCCTAGAGCTACAGACACCATATAAAAGATCTCAACATGAAGGTTATATTACCTACTGTATCTTTATTGAACTTTCAACTCTTTTTATTGATTTTCTTAGTACTTTTTGTCTGTTTGCGCAGGCATGAGTACGCATTTTTAAGTGACAACGTTATCGAGAAGAGAGAATTTTTATTCAGTACTTTGTTTCAGAAAAATGTTCAAGTAAATTAATTAAACTGAAAAGTAATGTGCATTACTTTTTTAAAAAGTAACTTAAGTGTTAATGTGTACATTTATAAATGCATACTTGTTACATCAAAAAAGTAATCTGATTATGTAATGCATGTCACTTTTAATGTTACTTTACATATTACATCAAAAACTAATCTGATTATGTAATGCATATTACTTGTAATCTGTAACTACTCGTTACACCAAAAAGTAATCTGATTACATAATTCATGTTACTTGTAATGTGTTACTTTACATATTACATCAAAAAAGAATCTGATTACGTAATGCATATTACTTGTAATCTGTAACTACTCATTACATCAAAAAGTATTCGGATTACATAATTAATGTTACTTGTAATGCGTTACTTGTTACATCACAAAAATAATCTGATTACATAATGAATGTTACTTATAATAAGGTACTTTGCTCGCTGATTACGTAATGCGTTACTTTACTTGTAACATCACAAAGTAATCTGATTACGTAATGCATGTTACTTGTAATGCGTTACTTTACTCGTTACATCAAAAAGTAATTTGATTACGTAATACATGTTACTTTTAATGCGTTTCTTTACTTGTTACATCAAAAAGTAATTTGATTACGTAATGCATGTTACTTGTAATGCATTACTTTACTCGTTACATCAAAACAGTAATTTGATTACGTAATGCATGTTACCTGTAATGCGTTACTTTCCTCGTTACATCAAAAAGTAATTTGATTACGTAATGCATGTTACTTGTAATGCGTTACTTTCCTCGTTACATCAAAAAGTTATCTGATTACGTAATGCATGTTACTTGTAATGCGTTACTTTCCTCGTTAAATTAAAAAGTAATTTGATTACGTAATGCATGTTACTTGTAATGCGTTACTTTCCTTGTTAAATTAAAAAGTAATTTGATTACGTAATGCATGTTACTTGTAATGCGTTACTTTCCTCGTTAAATTAAAAAGTAATTTGATTACGTGATGCATGTTACTTGTAATGCGTTACTTTCCTCGTTACATCAAAAAGTTATCTGATTACGTAATGCATGTTACTTGTAATGCATTACTTTCCTCGTTAAATTAAAAAGTAATTTGATTACGTAATGCATGTTACTTGTAATGCGTTACTTTCCTACTTGTAATGCGTTACTTTCCTTTTTTTATGTAACCTTACAAGTTACATAAAAAAGTGATCTGATTACGTAATGCATGTTACTTGTAATGCGTTACTTTCCTCGTTACATCAAAACGTAATCTGATTACGTAATGCATGTTACTTGTAATCGGTTACTTTCCTCGTTTCATCAAAAAGTTATCTGATTACGTAATGCATGTTACTTGTAATGCGTTACTTTCCTCGTTACATCAAAAAGTAATCTGATTACGTAATGCATGTTACTTGTAATGCGTTACTTTCCTCGTTTCATCAAAAAGTTATCTGATTACGTAATGCATGTTACTTGTAATGCATTACTTTCCTCGTTAAATTAAAAAGTAATTTGATTACGTAATGCATGTTACTTGTAATGCGTTACTTTCCTCGTTACATCAAAAAGTAATCTGATTACGTAATGCATGTTACTTGTAATGCGTTACTTTCCTCGTTACATCACAAAGTTATCTGATTACGTAATGCATGTTACTTGTAATGCGTTACTTTCCTCGTTTCATCAAAAAGTAATCTGATTACGTAATGCATGTTACTTGTAATGCGTTACTTATCTCGTTACATCAAAAAGTAATTTGATTACGTAATGCATGTTACTTGTAATGCGTTACTTTCCTCGTTACATCAAAAAGTAATCTGATTACGTAATGCATGTTACTTGTAATGCGTTACTTTCCTCGTTACATCAAAAAGTAATCTGATTACGTAATGCATGTTACTTGTAATGCGTTACTTTCCTCGTTACATAAAAAAGTTATCTGATTACGTAATGCATGTTACTTTTAATGCGTTACTTTCCTCCTTACATCAAAAAGTGATCTGATTACGTAATGCATGTTACTTGTAATGCGTTACTTTCCTCGTTTCATCAAAAAGTAATCTGATTACGTAATGCATGTTACTTTTAATGCGTTACTTTCCTCGTTACATCAAAAAGTTATCTGATTACGTAATGCATGTTACTTTTAATGTGTTACTTTCCTCGTTACATCAAAAAGTTATCTGATTACGTAATGCATGTTACTTTTAATGCGTTACTTTCCTCGTTACATCAAAAAGTAATCTGATTACGTAATGCATGTTACTTGTAATGCGTTACTTTCCTCGTTACATCAAAAGTTATCTGATTACGTAATGCATGTTACTTGTAATGCGTTACTTTCCTCGTTTCATCAAAAAGTTATCTGATTACGTAATGCATGTTACTTGTAATGCGTTACTTATCTCGTTACATCAAAAAGTAATTTGATTACGTAATGCATGTTACTTGTAATGCGTTACTTATCTCGTTACATCAAAAAGTAATTTGATTACGTAATGCATGTTACTTGTAATGCGTTACTTTCCTCGTTACATCAAAAAGTAATCTGATTACGTAATGCATGTTACTTGTAATGCGTTACTTTCCTCGTTACATCAAAAAGTAATCTGATTACGTAATGCATGTTACTTGTAATGCGTTACTTTCCTCGTTACATCAAAAAGTAATCTGATTACGTAATGCATGTTACTTGTAATGCGTTACTTTCCTCGTTTCCTCAAAAAGTAATCTGATTACGTAATGCATGTTACTTGTAATGCGTTACTTTCCTCGTTTCATCAAAAAGTTATCTGATTACGTAATGCATGTTACTTGTAATGCGTTACTTTCCTCGTTAAATTAAAAAGTAATCTGATTACGTAATGCATGTTACTTGTAATGCGTTACTTTCCTCGTTACATAAAAAAGTGATCTGATTACGTAATGCATGTTACTTTTAATGTGTTACTTTCCTCGTTACATCAAAAAGTTATCTGATTACGTAATGCATGTTACTTTTAATGCGTTACTTTCCTCGTTACATCAAAAAGTAATCTGATTACGTAATGCATGTTACTTGTAATGCGTTACTTTCCTCGTTACATAAAAAAGTGATCTGATTACGTAATGCATGTTACTTTTAATGTGTTACTTTCCTCGTTACATCAAAAAGTTATCTGATTACGTAATGCATGTTACTTTTAATGCGTTACTTTCCTCGTTACATCAAAAAGTGATCTGATTACGTAATGCATGTTACTTGTAATGCGTTACTTTCCTCGTTTCATCAAAAAGTAATCTGATTACGTAATGCATGTTACTTTTAATGCGTTACTTTCCTCGTTACATCAAAAAGTTATCTGATTACGTAATGCATGTTACTTTTAATGTGTTACTTTCCTCGTTACATCAAAAAGTTATCTGATTACGTAATGCATGTTACTTTTAATGCGTTACTTTCCTCGTTACATCAAAAAGTAATCTGATTACGTAATGCATGTTACTTGTAATGCGTTACTTTCCTCGTTACATCAAAAGTTATCTGATTACGTAATGCATGTTACTTGTAATGCGTTACTTTCCTCGTTTCATCAAAAAGTTATCTGATTACGTAATGCATGTTACTTGTAATGCGTTACTTATCTCGTTACATCAAAAAGTAATTTGATTACGTAATGCATGTTACTTGTAATGCGTTACTTATCTCGTTACATCAAAAAGTAATTTGATTACGTAATGCATGTTACTTGTAATGCGTTACTTTCCTCGTTACATCAAAAAGTAATCTGATTACGTAATGCATGTTACTTGTAATGCGTTACTTTCCTCGTTACATCAAAAAGTAATCTGATTACGTAATGCATGTTACTTGTAATGCGTTACTTTCCTCGTTACATCAAAAAGTAATCTGATTACGTAATGCATGTTACTTGTAATGCGTTACTTTCCTCGTTTCCTCAAAAAGTAATCTGATTACGTAATGCATGTTACTTGTAATGCGTTACTTTCCTCGTTTCATCAAAAAGTTATCTGATTACGTAATGCATGTTACTTGTAATGCGTTACTTTCCTCGTTAAATTAAAAAGTAATCTGATTACGTAATGCATGTTACTTGTAATGCGTTACTTTCCTCGTTACATAAAAAAGTGATCTGATTACGTAATGCATGTTACTTGTAATGCGTTACTTTCCTCGTTACATCAAAAAGTAATCTGATTACGTAATGCATGTTACTTGTAATGCATTACTTTCCTCGTTAAATTAAAAAGTAATTTGATTACGTAATGCATGTTACTTGTAATGCGTTACTTTCCTCGTTACATAAAAAAGTAATCTGATTACGTAATGCATGTTACTTGTAATGCGTTACTTTCCTCGTTACATCAAAAAGTTATCTGATTACGTAATGCATGTTACTTGTAATGCGTTACTTTCCTCGTTACATCAAAAAGTAATCTGATTACGTAATGCATGTTACTTGTAATGCGTTACTTTCCTCGTTTCATCAAAAAGTTATCTGATTACGTAATGCATGTTACTTGTAATGCGTTACTTTCCTCGTTACATCAAAAAGTAATCTGATTACGTAATGCATGTTACTTGTAATGCTTTACTTTCCTCGTTACATCAAAAAGTAATCTGATTACGTAATGCATGTTACTTGTAATGCGTTACTTTCCTCGTTACATCAAAAAGTAATCTGATTACGTAATGCATGTTACTTGTAATGCGTTACTTTCCTCGTTACATCAAAAAGTAATCTGATTACGTAATGCATGTTACTTGTAATGCGTTACTTTCCTCGTTAAATAAAAAAGTAATTTGATTATGTAATGCATGTTACTAGTATTGCGTTACTTTCCTCGTTACATCAAAAAGTTATCTGATTACGTAATTCATGTTACTTGTAATGCGTTACTTTCCTCGTTACATCAAAAAGTAATCTGATTACGTAATGCATGTTACTTGTAATGCGTTACTTTCCTCGTTACATCAAAAAGTAATCTGATTACGTAATGCATGTTACTTGTAATGCGTTACTTTCCTCGTTAAATAAAAAAGTAATTTGATTACGTAATGCATGTTACTAGTATTGCGTTACTTTCCTCGTTACATCAAAAAGTTATCTGATTACGTAATTCATGT
This sequence comes from Gila orcuttii, assembly GCA_026230005.1. Taxonomy (NCBI): domain Eukaryota; kingdom Metazoa; phylum Chordata; class Actinopteri; order Cypriniformes; family Leuciscidae; genus Gila; species Gila orcuttii. The sequence goes on along the minus strand of JAPDVR010000005.1, from coordinate 399,433 downwards.
TACTTGTAATGCGTTACTTTCCTCGTTACATCAAAAAGTAATCTGATTACGTAATGCATGTTACTTGTAATGCGTTACTTTCCTCGTTTCATCAAAAAGTTATCTGATTACGTAATGCATGTTACTTGTAATGCGTTACTTTCCTCGTTAAATTAAAAAGTTATCTGATTACGTAATGCATGTTACTTGTAATGCGTTACTTTCCTTGTTAAATTAAAAAGTAATTTGATTACGTAATGCATGTTACTTGTAATGCGTTACTTTCCTCGTTAAATTAAAAAGTAATTTGATTACGTGATGCATGTTACTTGTAATGCGTTACTTTCCTCGTTTCATCAAAAAGTTATCTGATTACGTAATGCATGTTACTTGTAATGCATTACTTTCCTCGTTAAATTAAAAAGTAATCTGATTACGTAATGCATGTTACTTGTAATGCGTTACTTTCCTCGTTACATCAAAAAGTAATCTGATTACGTAATGCATGTTACTTGTAATGCGTTACTTTCCTCGTTTCATCAAAAAGTTATCTGATTACGTAATGCATGTTACTTGTAATGCATTACTTTCCTCGTTAAATTAAAAAGTAATCTGATTACGTAATGCATGTTACTTGTAATGCGTTACTTTCCTCGTTACATAAAAAAGTGATCTGATTACGTAATGCATGTTACTTGTAATGCGTTACTTTCCTCGTTACATCAAAAAGTAATCTGATTACGTAATGCATGTTACTTGTAATGCGTTACTTTCCTCGTTTCATCAAAAAGTAATCTGATTACGTAATGCATGTTACTTGTAATGCGTTACTTTCCTCGTTACATCAAAAAGTAATCTGATTACGTAATGCATGTTACTTGTAATGCGTTACTTTCCTCGTTTCATCAAAAAGTTTTCTGATTACGTAATGCATGTTACTTGTAATGCGTTACTTTCCTCGTTACATCAAAAAGTAATCTGATTACGTAATGCATGTTACTTGTAATGCGTTACTTTCCTCGTTACATCAAAAAGTAATCTGATTACGTAATGCATGTTACTTGTAATGCGTTACTTTCCTCGTTACATCAAAAAGTAATCTGATTACGTAATGCATGTTACTTGTAATGCGTTACTTTCCTCGTTACATCAAAAAGTTATCTGATTACGTAATGCATGTTACTTGTAATGCGTTACTTTCCTCGTTACATCAAAAAGTAATCTGATTACGTAATGCATGTTACTTGTAATGCGTTACTTTCCTCGTTTCCTCAAAAAGTAATCTGATTACGTAATGCATGTTACTTGTAATGCGTTACTTTCCTCGTTTCATCAAAAAGTTATCTGATTACGTAATGCATGTTACTTGTAATGCGTTACTTTCCTCGTTAAATTAAAAAGTAATCTGATTACGTAATGCATGTTACTTGTAATGCGTTACTTTCCTCGTTACATAAAAAAGTGATCTGATTACGTAATGCATGTTACTTGTAATGCGTTACTTTCCTCGTTACATCAAAAAGTAATCTGATTACGTAATGCATGTTACTTGTAATGCATTACTTTCCTCGTTAAATTAAAAAGTAATTTGATTACGTAATGCATGTTACTTGTAATGCGTTACTTTCCTCGTTACATAAAAAAGTAATCTGATTACGTAATGCATGTTACTTGTAATGCGTTACTTTCCTCGTTACATCAAAAAGTAATCTGATTACGTAATGCATGTTACTTGTAATGCGTTACTTTCCTCGTTTCATCAAAAAGTTATCTGATTACGTAATGCATGTTACTTGTAATGCGTTACTTTCCTCGTTACATCAAAAAGTAATCTGATTACGTAATGCATGTTACTTGTAATGCTTTACTTTCCTCGTTACATCAAAAAGTAATCTGATTACGTAATGCATGTTACTTGTAATGCGTTACTTTCCTCGTTACATCAAAAAGTAATCTGATTACGTAATGCATGTTACTTGTAATGCGTTACTTTCCTCGTTACATCAAAAAGTAATCTGATTACGTAATGCATGTTACTTGTAATGCGTTACTTTCCTCGTTAAATAAAAAAGTAATTTGATTACGTAATGCATGTTACTAGTATTGCGTTACTTTCCTCGTTACATCAAAAAGTTATCTGATTACGTAATGCATGTTACTTGTAATGCGTTACTTTCCTCGTTAAATTAAAAAGTTATCTGATTACGTAATGCATGTTACTTGTAATGCGTTACTTTCCTTGTTAAATTAAAAAGTAATTTGATTACGTAATGCATGTTACTTGTAATGCGTTACTTTCCTCGTTAAATTAAAAAGTAATTTGATTACGTGATGCATGTTACTTGTAATGCGTTACTTTCCTCGTTTCATCAAAAAGTTATCTGATTACGTAATGCATGTTACTTGTAATGCATTACTTTCCTCGTTAAATTAAAAAGTAATCTGATTACGTAATGCATGTTACTTGTAATGCGTTACTTTCCTCGTTACATCAAAAAGTAATCTGATTACGTAATGCATGTTACTTGTAATGCGTTACTTTCCTCGTTTCATCAAAAAGTTATCTGATTACGTAATGCATGTTACTTGTAATGCATTACTTTCCTCGTTAAATTAAAAAGTAATCTGATTACGTAATGCATGTTACTTGTAATGCGTTACTTTCCTCGTTACATAAAAAAGTGATCTGATTACGTAATGCATGTTACTTGTAATGCGTTACTTTCCTCGTTACATCAAAAAGTAATCTGATTACGTAATGCATGTTACTTGTAATGCGTTACTTTCCTCGTTTCATCAAAAAGTAATCTGATTACGTAATGCATGTTACTTGTAATGTGTTACTTTCCTCGTTACATCAAAAAGTAATCTGATTACGTAATGCATGTTACTTGTAATGCGTTACTTTCCTCGTTTCATCAAAAAGTTATCTGATTACGTAATGCATGTTACTTGTAATGCGTTACTTTCCTCGTTACATCAAAAAGTAATCTGATTACGTAATGCATGTTACTTGTAATGCGTTACTTTCCTCGTTTCATCAAAAAGTTTTCTGATTACGTAATGCATGTTACTTGTAATGCGTTACTTTCCTCGTTAAATTAAAAAGTTATCTGATTACGTAATGCATGTTACTTGTAATGCGTTACTTTCCTTGTTAAATTAAAAAGTAATTTGATTACGTAATGCATGTTACTTGTAATGCGTTACTTTCCTCGTTAAATTAAAAAGTAATTTGATTACGTGATGCATGTTACTTGTAATGCGTTACTTTCCTCGTTTCATCAAAAAGTTATCTGATTACGTAATGCATGTTACTTGTAATGCATTACTTTCCTCGTTAAATTAAAAAGTAATCTGATTACGTAATGCATGTTACTTGTAATGCGTTACTTTCCTCGTTACATCAAAAAGTAATCTGATTACGTAATGCATGTTACTTGTAATGCGTTACTTTCCTCGTTACATCAAAAAGTTATCTGATTACGTAATGCATGTTACTTGTAATGCGTTACTTTCCTCGTTTCATCAAAAAGTAATCTGATTACGTAATGCATGTTACTTGTAATGCATTACTTTCCTCGTTAAATTAAAAAGTAATCTGATTACGTAATGCATGTTACTTGTAATGCGTTACTTTCCTCGTTACATAAAAAAGTGATCTGATTACGTAATGCATGTTACTTGTAATGCGTTACTTTCCTCGTTACATAAAAAAGTGATCTGATTACGTAATGCATGTTACTTGTAATGCGTTACTTTCCTCGTTAAATTAAAAAGTAATTTGATTACGTAATGCATGTTACTAGTATTGCGTTACTTTCCTCGTTACATCAAAATGTTATCTGATTACGTAATGCATGTTACTTGTAATGCGTTACTTTCCTCGTTACATCAAAAAGTAATCTGATTACGTAATGCATGTTACTTGTAATGCGTTACTTTCCTCGTTTCCTCAAAAAGTAATCTGATTACGTAATGCATGTTACTTGTAATGCGTTACTTTCCTCGTTTCATCAAAAAGTTATCTGATTACGTAATGCATGTTACTTGTAATGCGTTACTTTCCTCGTTAAATTAAAAAGTAATCTGATTACGTAATGCATGTTACTTGTAATGCGTTACTTTCCTCGTTACATAAAAAAGTGATCTGATTACGTAATGCATGTTACTTGTAATGCGTTACTTTCCTCGTTACATCAAAAAGTAATCTGATTACGTAATGCATGTTACTTGTAATGCATTACTTTCCTCGTTAAATTAAAAAGTAATTTGATTACGTAATGCATGTTACTTGTAATGCGTTACTTTCCTCGTTACATAAAAAAGTAATCTGATTACGTAATGCATGTTACTTGTAATGCGTTACTTTCCTCGTTACATCAAAAAGTAATCTGATTACGTAATGCATGTTACTTGTAATGCGTTACTTTCCTCGTTTCATCAAAAAGTTATCTGATTACGTAATGCATGTTACTTGTAATGCGTTACTTTCCTCGTTACATCAAAAAGTAATCTGATTACGTAATGCATGTTACTTGTAATGCTTTACTTTCCTCGTTACATCAAAAAGTAATCTGATTACGTAATGCATGTTACTTGTAATGCGTTACTTTCCTCGTTACATCAAAAAGTAATCTGATTACGTAATGCATGTTACTTGTAATGCGTTACTTTCCTCGTTACATCAAAAAGTAATCTGATTACGTAATGCATGTTACTTGTAATGCGTTACTTTCCTCGTTAAATAAAAAAGTAATTTGATTACGTAATGCATGTTACTAGTATTGCGTTACTTTCCTCGTTACATCAAAAAGTTATCTGATTACGTAATGCATGTTACTTGTAATGCGTTACTTTCCTCGTTAAATTAAAAAGTTATCTGATTACGTAATGCATGTTACTTGTAATGCGTTACTTTCCTTGTTAAATTAAAAAGTAATTTGATTACGTAATGCATGTTACTTGTAATGCGTTACTTTCCTCGTTAAATTAAAAAGTAATTTGATTACGTGATGCATGTTACTTGTAATGCGTTACTTTCCTCGTTTCATCAAAAAGTTATCTGATTACGTAATGCATGTTACTTGTAATGCATTACTTTCCTCGTTAAATTAAAAAGTAATCTGATTACGTAATGCATGTTACTTGTAATGCGTTACTTTCCTCTTTACATCAAAAAGTAATCTGATTACGTAATGCATGTTACTTGTAATGCGTTACTTTCCTCGTTTCATCAAAAAGTTATCTGATTACGTAATGCATGTTACTTGTAATGCATTACTTTCCTCGTTAAATTAAAAAGTAATCTGATTACGTAATGCATGTTACTTGTAATGCGTTACTTTCCTCGTTACATAAAAAAGTGATCTGATTACGTAATGCATGTTACTTGTAATGCGTTACTTTCCTCGTTACATCAAAAAGTAATCTGATTACGTAATGCATGTTACTTGTAATGCGTTACTTTCCTCGTTTCATCAAAAAGTAATCTGATTACGTAATGCATGTTACTTGTAATGTGTTACTTTCCTCGTTACATCAAAAAGTAATCTGATTACGTAATGCATGTTACTTGTAATGCGTTACTTTCCTCGTTTCATCAAAAAGTTATCTGATTACGTAATGCATGTTACTTGTAATGCGTTACTTTCCTCGTTACATCAAAAAGTAATCTGATTACGTAATGCATGTTACTTGTAATGCGTTACTTTCCTCGTTTCATCAAAAAGTAATCTGATTACGTAATGCATGTTACTTGTAATGCGTTACTTTCCTCGTTTCATCAAAAAGTTATCTGATTACGTAATGCATGTTACTTGTAATGCGTTACTTTCCTCGTTACATCAAAAAGTAATCTGATTACGTAATGCATGTTACTTGTAATGCGTTACTTTCCTCGTTACATCAAAAAGTTATCTGATTACGTAATGCATGTTACTTGTAATGCGTTACTTTCCTCGTTACATCAAAAAGTAATCTGATTACGTAATGCATGTTACTTGTAATGCGTTACTTTCCTCGTTTCCTCAAAAAGTAATCTGATTACGTAATGCATGTTACTTGTAATGCGTTACTTTCCTCGTTTCATCAAAAAGTTATCTGATTACGTAATGCATGTTACTTGTAATGCGTTACTTTCCTCGTTAAATTAAAAAGTAATCTGATTACGTAATGCATGTTACTTGTAATGCGTTACTTTCCTCGTTACATAAAAAAGTGATCTGATTACGTAATGCATGTTACTTGTAATGCGTTACTTTCCTCGTTACATCAAAAAGTAATCTGATTACGTAATGCATGTTACTTGTAATGCATTACTTTCCTCGTTAAATTAAAAAGTAATTTGATTACGTAATGCATGTTACTTGTAATGCGTTACTTTCCTCGTTACATAAAAAAGTAATCTGATTACGTAATGCATGTTACTTGTAATGCGTTACTTTCCTCGTTACATCAAAAAGTTATCTGATTACGTAATGCATGTTACTTGTAATGCGTTACTTTCCTCGTTACATCAAAAAGTAATCTGATTACGTAATGCATGTTACTTGTAATGCGTTACTTTCCTCGTTTCATCAAAAAGTTATCTGATTACGTAATGCATGTTACTTGTAATGCGTTACTTTCCTCGTTACATCAAAAAGTAATCTGATTACGTAATGCATGTTACTTGTAATGCTTTACTTTCCTCGTTACATCAAAAAGTAATCTGATTACGTAATGCATGTTACTTGTAATGCGTTACTTTCCTCGTTACATCAAAAAGTAATCTGATTACGTAATGCATGTTACTTGTAATGCGTTACTTTCCTCGTTACATCAAAAAGTAATCTGATTACGTAATGCATGTTACTTGTAATGCGTTACTTTCCTCGTTAAATAAAAAAGTAATTTGATTATGTAATGCATGTTACTAGTATTGCGTTACTTTCCTCGTTACATCAAAAAGTTATCTGATTACGTAATTCATGTTACTTGTAATGCGTTACTTTCCTCGTTACATCAAAAAGTAATCTGATTACGTAATGCATGTTACTTGTAATGCGTTACTTTCCTCGTTACATCAAAAAGTAATCTGATTACGTAATGCATGTTACTTGTAATGCGTTACTTTCCTCGTTAAATAAAAAAGTAATTTGATTACGTAATGCATGTTACTAGTATTGCGTTACTTTCCTCGTTACATCAAAAAGTTATCTGATTACGTAATTCATGTTACTTGTAATGCGTTACTTTCCTCGTTACATCAAAAAGTAATCTGATTACGTAATGCATGTTACTTGTAATGCGTTACTTTCCTCGTTTCATCAAAAAGTTATCTGATTACGTAATGCATGTTACTTGTAATGCGTTACTTTCCTCGTTAAATTAAAAAGTTATCTGATTACGTAATGCATGTTACTTGTAATGCGTTACTTTCCTTGTTAAATTAAAAAGTAATTTGATTACGTAATGCATGTTACTTGTAATGCGTTACTTTCCTCGTTAAATTAAAAAGTAATTTGATTACGTGATGCATGTTACTTGTAATGCGTTACTTTCCTCGTTTCATCAAAAAGTTATCTGATTACGTAATGCATGTTACTTGTAATGCATTACTTTCCTCGTTAAATTAAAAAGTAATCTGATTACGTAATGCATGTTACTTGTAATGCGTTACTTTCCTCGTTACATCAAAAAGTAATCTGATTACGTAATGCATGTTACTTGTAATGCGTTACTTTCCTCGTTTCATCAAAAAGTTATCTGATTACGTAATGCATGTTACTTGTAATGCATTACTTTCCTCGTTAAATTAAAAAGTAATCTGATTACGTAATGCATGTTACTTGTAATGCGTTACTTTCCTCGTTACATAAAAAAGTGATCTGATTACGTAATGCATGTTACTTGTAATGCGTTACTTTCCTCGTTACATCAAAAAGTAATCTGATTACGTAATGCATGTTACTTGTAATGCGTTACTTTCCTCGTTTCATCAAAAAGTAATCTGATTACGTAATGCATGTTACTTGTAATGCGTTACTTTCCTCGTTACATCAAAAAGTAATCTGATTACGTAATGCATGTTACTTGTAATGCGTTACTTTCCTCGTTTCATCAAAAAGTTTTCTGATTACGTAATGCATGTTACTTGTAATGCGTTACTTTCCTCGTTACATCAAAAAGTAATCTGATTACGTAATGCATGTTACTTGTAATGCGTTACTTTCCTCGTTACATCAAAAAGTAATCTGATTACGTAATGCATGTTACTTGTAATGCGTTACTTTCCTCGTTACATCAAAAAGTAATCTGATTACGTAATGCATGTTACTTGTAATGCGTTACTTTCCTCGTTACATCAAAAAGTTATCTGATTACGTAATGCATGTTACTTGTAATGCGTTACTTTCCTCGTTACATCAAAAAGTAATCTGATTACGTAATGCATGTTACTTGTAATGCGTTACTTTCCTCGTTTCCTCAAAAAGTAATCTGATTACGTAATGCATGTTACTTGTAATGCGTTACTTTCCTCGTTTCATCAAAAAGTTATCTGATTACGTAATGCATGTTACTTGTAATGCGTTACTTTCCTCGTTAAATTAAAAAGTAATCTGATTACGTAATGCATGTTACTTGTAATGCGTTACTTTCCTCGTTACATAAAAAAGTGATCTGATTACGTAATGCATGTTACTTGTAATGCGTTACTTTCCTCGTTACATCAAAAAGTAATCTGATTACGTAATGCATGTTACTTGTAATGCATTACTTTCCTCGTTAAATTAAAAAGTAATTTGATTACGTAATGCATGTTACTTGTAATGCGTTACTTTCCTCGTTACATAAAAAAGTAATCTGATTACGTAATGCATGTTACTTGTAATGCGTTACTTTCCTCGTTACATCAAAAAGTAATCTGATTACGTAATGCATGTTACTTGTAATGCGTTACTTTCCTCGTTTCATCAAAAAGTTATCTGATTACGTAATGCATGTTACTTGTAATGCGTTACTTTCCTCGTTACATCAAAAAGTAATCTGATTACGTAATGCATGTTACTTGTAATGCTTTACTTTCCTCGTTACATCAAAAAGTAATCTGATTACGTAATGCATGTTACTTGTAATGCGTTACTTTCCTCGTTACATCAAAAAGTAATCTGATTACGTAATGCATGTTACTTGTAATGCGTTACTTTCCTCGTTACATCAAAAAGTAATCTGATTACGTAATGCATGTTACTTGTAATGCGTTACTTTCCTCGTTAAATAAAAAAGTAATTTGATTACGTAATGCATGTTACTAGTATTGCGTTACTTTCCTCGTTACATCAAAAAGTTATCTGATTACGTAATGCATGTTACTTGTAATGCGTTACTTTCCTCGTTAAATTAAAAAGTTATCTGATTACGTAATGCATGTTACTTGTAATGCGTTACTTTCCTTGTTAAATTAAAAAGTAATTTGATTACGTAATGCATGTTACTTGTAATGCGTTACTTTCCTCGTTAAATTAAAAAGTAATTTGATTACGTGATGCATGTTACTTGTAATGCGTTACTTTCCTCGTTTCATCAAAAAGTTATCTGATTACGTAATGCATGTTACTTGTAATGCATTACTTTCCTCGTTAAATTAAAAAGTAATCTGATTACGTAATGCATGTTACTTGTAATGCGTTACTTTCCTCGTTACATCAAAAAGTAATCTGATTACGTAATGCATGTTACTTGTAATGCGTTACTTTCCTCGTTTCATCAAAAAGTTATCTGATTACGTAATGCATGTTACTTGTAATGCATTACTTTCCTCGTTAAATTAAAAAGTAATCTGATTACGTAATGCATGTTACTTGTAATGCGTTACTTTCCTCGTTACATAAAAAAGTGATCTGATTACGTAATGCATGTTACTTGTAATGCGTTACTTTCCTCGTTACATCAAAAAGTAATCTGATTACGTAATGCATGTTACTTGTAATGCGTTACTTTCCTCGTTTCATCAAAAAGTAATCTGATTACGTAATGCATGTTACTTGTAATGTGTTACTTTCCTCGTTACATCAAAAAGTAATCTGATTACGTAATGCATGTTACTTGTAATGCGTTACTTTCCTCGTTTCATCAAAAAGTTATCTGATTACGTAATGCATGTTACTTGTAATGCGTTACTTTCCTCGTTACATCAAAAAGTAATCTGATTACGTAATGCATGTTACTTGTAATGCGTTACTTTCCTCGTTTCATCAAAAAGTTTTCTGATTACGTAATGCATGTTACTTGTAATGCGTTACTTTCCTCGTTAAATTAAAAAGTTATCTGATTACGTAATGCATGTTACTTGTAATGCGTTACTTTCCTTGTTAAATTAAAAAGTAATTTGATTACGTAATGCATGTTACTTGTAATGCGTTACTTTCCTCGTTAAATTAAAAAGTAATTTGATTACGTGATGCATGTTACTTGTAATGCGTTACTTTCCTCGTTTCATCAAAAAGTTATCTGATTACGTAATGCATGTTACTTGTAATGCATTACTTTCCTCGTTAAATTAAAAAGTAATCTGATTACGTAATGCATGTTACTTGTAATGCGTTACTTTCCTCGTTACATCAAAAAGTAATCTGATTACGTAATGCATGTTACTTGTAATGCGTTACTTTCCTCGTTACATCAAAAAGTTATCTGATTACGTAATGCATGTTACTTGTAATGCGTTACTTTCCTCGTTTCATCAAAAAGTAATCTGATTACGTAATGCATGTTACTTGTAATGCATTACTTTCCTCGTTAAATTAAAAAGTAATCTGATTACGTAATGCATGTTACTTGTAATGCGTTACTTTCCTCGTTACATAAAAAAGTGATCTGATTACGTAATGCATGTTACTTGTAATGCGTTACTTTCCTCGTTACATAAAAAAGTGATCTGATTACGTAATGCATGTTACTTGTAATGCGTTACTTTCCTCGTTAAATTAAAAAGTAATTTGATTACGTAATGCATGTTACTAGTATTGCGTTACTTTCCTCGTTACATCAAAATGTTATCTGATTACGTAATGCATGTTACTTGTAATGCGTTACTTTCCTCGTTACATCAAAAAGTAATCTGATTACGTAATGCATGTTACTTGTAATGCGTTACTTTCCTCGTTTCCTCAAAAAGTAATCTGATTACGTAATGCATGTTACTTGTAATGCGTTACTTTCCTCGTTTCATCAAAAAGTTATCTGATTACGTAATGCATGTTACTTGTAATGCGTTACTTTCCTCGTTAAATTAAAAAGTAATCTGATTACGTAATGCATGTTACTTGTAATGCGTTACTTTCCTCGTTACATAAAAAAGTGATCTGATTACGTAATGCATGTTACTTGTAATGCGTTACTTTCCTCGTTACATCAAAAAGTAATCTGATTACGTAATGCATGTTACTTGTAATGCATTACTTTCCTCGTTAAATTAAAAAGTAATTTGATTACGTAATGCATGTTACTTGTAATGCGTTACTTTCCTCGTTACATAAAAAAGTAATCTGATTACGTAATGCATGTTACTTGTAATGCGTTACTTTCCTCGTTACATCAAAAAGTAATCTGATTACGTAATGCATGTTACTTGTAATGCGTTACTTTCCTCGTTTCATCAAAAAGTTATCTGATTACGTAATGCATGTTACTTGTAATGCGTTACTTTCCTCGTTACATCAAAAAGTAATCTGATTACGTAATGCATGTTACTTGTAATGCTTTACTTTCCTCGTTACATCAAAAAGTAATCTGATTACGTAATGCATGTTACTTGTAATGCGTTACTTTCCTCGTTACATCAAAAAGTAATCTGATTACGTAATGCATGTTACTTGTAATGCGTTACTTTCCTCGTTACATCAAAAAGTAATCTGATTACGTAATGCATGTTACTTGTAATGCGTTACTTTCCTCGTTAAATAAAAAAGTAATTTGATTACGTAATGCATGTTACTAGTATTGCGTTACTTTCCTCGTTACATCAAAAAGTTATCTGATTACGTAATGCATGTTACTTGTAATGCGTTACTTTCCTCGTTAAATTAAAAAGTTATCTGATTACGTAATGCATGTTACTTGTAATGCGTTACTTTCCTTGTTAAATTAAAAAGTAATTTGATTACGTAATGCATGTTACTTGTAATGCGTTACTTTCCTCGTTAAATTAAAAAGTAATTTGATTACGTGATGCATGTTACTTGTAATGCGTTACTTTCCTCGTTTCATCAAAAAGTTATCTGATTACGTAATGCATGTTACTTGTAATGCATTACTTTCCTCGTTAAATTAAAAAGTAATCTGATTACGTAATGCATGTTACTTGTAATGCGTTACTTTCCTCTTTACATCAAAAAGTAATCTGATTACGTAATGCATGTTACTTGTAATGCGTTACTTTCCTCGTTTCATCAAAAAGTTATCTGATTACGTAATGCATGTTACTTGTAATGCATTACTTTCCTCGTTAAATTAAAAAGTAATCTGATTACGTAATGCATGTTACTTGTAATGCGTTACTTTCCTCGTTACATAAAAAAGTGATCTGATTACGTAATGCATGTTACTTGTAATGCGTTACTTTCCTCGTTACATCAAAAAGTAATCTGATTACGTAATGCATGTTACTTGTAATGCGTTACTTTCCTCGTTTCATCAAAAAGTAATCTGATTACGTAATGCATGTTACTTGTAATGTGTTACTTTCCTCGTTACATCAAAAAGTAATCTGATTACGTAATGCATGTTACTTGTAATGCGTTACTTTCCTCGTTTCATCAAAAAGTTATCTGATTACGTAATGCATGTTACTTGTAATGCGTTACTTTCCTCGTTACATCAAAAAGTAATCTGATTACGTAATGCATGTTACTTGTAATGCGTTACTTTCCTCGTTTCATCAAAAAGTTTTCTGATTACGTAATGCATGTTACTTGTAATGCGTTACTTTCCTCGTTAAATTAAAAAGTTATCTGATTACGTAATGCATGTTACTTGTAATGCGTTACTTTCCTTGTTAAATTAAAAAGTAATTTGATTACGTAATGCATGTTACTTGTAATGCGTTACTTTCCTCGTTAAATTAAAAAGTAATTTGATTACGTGATGCATGTTACTTGTAATGCGTTACTTTCCTCGTTTCATCAAAAAGTTATCTGATTACGTAATGCATGTTACTTGTAATGCATTACTTTCCTCGTTAAATTAAAAAGTAATCTGATTACGTAATGCATGTTACTTGTAATGCGTTACTTTCCTCGTTACATCAAAAAGTAATCTGATTACGTAATGCATGTTACTTGTAATGCGTTACTTTCCTCGTTACATCAAAATTAATCTGATTACGTAATGCATGTTACTTGTAATGCGTTACTTATCTCGTTACATCAAAAAGTAATTTGATTACGTAATGCATGTTACTTGTAATGCGTTACTTATCTCGTTACATCAAAAAGTAATTTGATTACGTAATGCATGTTACTTGTAATGCGTTACTTTCCTCGTTACATCAAAAAGTAATCTGATTACGTAATGCATGTTACTTGTAATGCGTTACTTTCCTCGTTACATCAAAAAGTTATCTGATTACGTAATGCATGTTACTTGTAATGCGTTACTTTCCTCGTTACATCAAAAAGTAATCTGATTACGTAATGCATGTTACTTGTAATGCGTTACTTTCCTCGTTTCCTCAAAAAGTAATCTGATTACGTAATGCATGTTACTTGTAATGCGTTACTTTCCTCGTTTCATCAAAAAGTTATCTGATTACGTAATGCATGTTACTTGTAATGCGTTACTTTCCTCGTTAAATTAAAAAGTAATCTGATTACGTAATGCATGTTACTTGTAATGCGTTACTTTCCTCGTTACATAAAAAAGTGATCTGATTACGTAATGCATGTTACTTGTAATGCGTTACTTTCCTCGTTACATCAAAAAGTAATCTGATTACGTAATGCATGTTACTTGTAATGCATTACTTTCCTCGTTAAATTAAAAAGTAATTTGATTACGTAATGCATGTTACTTGTAATGCGTTACTTTCCTCGTTACATAAAAAAGTAATCTGATTACGTAATGCATGTTACTTGTAATGCGTTACTTTCCTCGTTACATCAAAAAGTAATCTGATTACGTAATGCATGTTACTTGTAATGCGTTACTTTCCTCGTTTCATCAAAAAGTTATCTGATTACGTAATGCATGTTACTTGTAATGCGTTACTTTCCTCGTTACATCAAAAAGTAATCTGATTACGTAATGCATGTTACTTGTAATGCGTTACTTTCCTCGTTAAATAAAAAAGTAATTTGATTACGTAATGCATGTTACTAGTATTGCGTTACTTTCCTCGTTACATCAAAAAGTTATCTGATTACGTAATGCATGTTACTTGTAATGCGTTACTTTCCTCGTTAAATTAAAAAGTTATCTGATTACGTAATGCATGTTACTTGTAATGCGTTACTTTCCTTGTTAAATTAAAAAGTAATTTGATTACGTAATGCATGTTACTTGTAATGCGTTACTTTCCTCGTTAAATTAAAAAGTAATTTGATTACGTGATGCATGTTACTTGTAATGCGTTACTTTCCTCGTTTCATCAAAAAGTTATCTGATTACGTAATGCATGTTACTTGTAATGCATTACTTTCCTCGTTAAATTAAAAAGTAATCTGATTACGTAATGCATGTTACTTGTAATGCGTTACTTTCCTCGTTACATCAAAAAGTAATCTGATTACGTAATGCATGTTACTTGTAATGCGTTACTTTCCTCGTTTCATCAAAAAGTTATCTGATTACGTAATGCATGTTACTTGTAATGCATTACTTTCCTCGTTAAATTAAAAAGTAATCTGATTACGTAATGCATGTTACTTGTAATGCGTTACTTTCCTCGTTACATAAAAAAGTGATCTGATTACGTAATGCATGTTACTTGTAATGCGTTACTTTCCTCGTTACATCAAAAAGTAATCTGATTACGTAATGCATGTTACTTGTAATGCGTTACTTTCCTCGTTTCATCAAAAAGTAATCTGATTACGTAATGCATGTTACTTGTAATGTGTTACTTTCCTCGTTACATCAAAAAGTAATCTGATTACGTAATGCATGTTACTTGTAATGCGTTACTTTCCTCGTTTCATCAAAAAGTTATCTGATTACGTAATGCATGTTACTTGTAATGCGTTACTTTCCTCGTTACATCAAAAAGTAATCTGATTACGTAATGCATGTTACTTGTAATGCGTTACTTTCCTCGTTTCATCAAAAAGTTTTCTGATTACGTAATGCATGTTACTTGTAATGCGTTACTTTCCTCGTTAAATTAAAAAGTTATCTGATTACGTAATGCATGTTACTTGTAATGCGTTACTTTCCTTGTTAAATTAAAAAGTAATTTGATTACGTAATGCATGTTACTTGTAATGCGTTACTTTCCTCGTTAAATTAAAAAGTAATTTGATTACGTGATGCATGTTACTTGTAATGCGTTACTTTCCTCGTTTCATCAAAAAGTTATCTGATTACGTAATGCATGTTACTTGTAATGCATTACTTTCCTCGTTAAATTAAAAAGTAATCTGATTACGTAATGCATGTTACTTGTAATGCGTTACTTTCCTCGTTACATCAAAAAGTAATCTGATTACGTAATGCATGTTACTTGTAATGCGTTACTTTCCTCGTTACATCAAAAAGTTATCTGATTACGTAATGCATGTTACTTGTAATGCGTTACTTTCCTCGTTTCATCAAAAAGTAATCTGATTACGTAATGCATGTTACTTGTAATGCATTACTTTCCTCGTTAAAT
This sequence comes from Gila orcuttii, assembly GCA_026230005.1. Taxonomy (NCBI): domain Eukaryota; kingdom Metazoa; phylum Chordata; class Actinopteri; order Cypriniformes; family Leuciscidae; genus Gila; species Gila orcuttii. Next base: position 383,604 of record JAPDVR010000005.1, on the reverse strand, counting down.
TAAAAAGTAATCTGATTACGTAATGCATGTTACTTGTAATGCGTTACTTTCCTCGTTACATAAAAAAGTGATCTGATTACGTAATGCATGTTACTTGTAATGCGTTACTTTCCTCGTTACATAAAAAAGTGATCTGATTACGTAATGCATGTTACTTGTAATGCGTTACTTTCCTCGTTAAATTAAAAAGTAATTTGATTACGTAATGCATGTTACTAGTATTGCGTTACTTTCCTCGTTACATCAAAATGTTATCTGATTACGTAATGCATGTTACTTGTAATGCGTTACTTTCCTCGTTACATCAAAAAGTAATCTGATTACGTAATGCATGTTACTTGTAATGCGTTACTTTCCTCGTTTCCTCAAAAAGTAATCTGATTACGTAATGCATGTTACTTGTAATGCGTTACTTTCCTCGTTTCATCAAAAAGTTATCTGATTACGTAATGCATGTTACTTGTAATGCGTTACTTTCCTCGTTAAATTAAAAAGTAATCTGATTACGTAATGCATGTTACTTGTAATGCGTTACTTTCCTCGTTACATAAAAAAGTGATCTGATTACGTAATGCATGTTACTTGTAATGCGTTACTTTCCTCGTTACATCAAAAAGTAATCTGATTACGTAATGCATGTTACTTGTAATGCATTACTTTCCTCGTTAAATTAAAAAGTAATTTGATTACGTAATGCATGTTACTTGTAATGCGTTACTTTCCTCGTTACATAAAAAAGTAATCTGATTACGTAATGCATGTTACTTGTAATGCGTTACTTTCCTCGTTACATCAAAAAGTAATCTGATTACGTAATGCATGTTACTTGTAATGCGTTACTTTCCTCGTTTCATCAAAAAGTTATCTGATTACGTAATGCATGTTACTTGTAATGCGTTACTTTCCTCGTTACATCAAAAAGTAATCTGATTACGTAATGCATGTTACTTGTAATGCTTTACTTTCCTCGTTACATCAAAAAGTAATCTGATTACGTAATGCATGTTACTTGTAATGCGTTACTTTCCTCGTTACATCAAAAAGTAATCTGATTACGTAATGCATGTTACTTGTAATGCGTTACTTTCCTCGTTACATCAAAAAGTAATCTGATTACGTAATGCATGTTACTTGTAATGCGTTACTTTCCTCGTTACATCAAAAAGTAATCTGATTACGTAATGCATGTTACTTGTAATGCGTTACTTTCCTCGTTTCATCAAAAAGTTATCTGATTACGTAATGCATGTTACTTGTAATGCGTTACTTTCCTCGTTTCATCAAAAAGTTATCTGATTACGTAATGCATGTTACTTGTAATGCATTACTTTCCTCGTTAAATTAAAAAGTAATCTGATTACGTAATGCATGTTACTTGTAATGCGTTACTTTCCTCGTTACATCAAAAAGTAATCTGATTACGTAATGCATGTTACTTGTAATGCGTTACTTTCCTCGTTTCATCAAAAAGTTATCTGATTACGTAATGCATGTTACTTGTAATGCATTACTTTCCTCGTTAAATTAAAAAGTAATCTGATTACGTAATGCATGTTACTTGTAATGCGTTACTTTCCTCGTTACATAAAAAAGTGATCTGATTACGTAATGCATGTTACTTGTAATGCGTTACTTTCCTCGTTACATCAAAAAGTAATCTGATTACGTAATGCATGTTACTTGTAATGCGTTACTTTCCTCGTTTCATCAAAAAGTAATCTGATTACGTAATGCATGTTACTTGTAATGTGTTACTTTCCTCGTTACATCAAAAAGTAATCTGATTACGTAATGCATGTTACTTGTAATGCGTTACTTTCCTCGTTTCATCAAAAAGTTATCTGATTACGTAATGCATGTTACTTGTAATGCGTTACTTTCCTCGTTACATCAAAAAGTAATCTGATTACGTAATGCATGTTACTTGTAATGCGTTACTTTCCTCGTTTCATCAAAAAGTTTTCTGATTACGTAATGCATGTTACTTGTAATGCGTTACTTTCCTCGTTAAATTAAAAAGTTATCTGATTACGTAATGCATGTTACTTGTAATGCGTTACTTTCCTTGTTAAATTAAAAAGTAATTTGATTACGTAATGCATGTTACTTGTAATGCGTTACTTTCCTCGTTAAATTAAAAAGTAATTTGATTACGTGATGCATGTTACTTGTAATGCGTTACTTTCCTCGTTTCATCAAAAAGTTATCTGATTACGTAATGCATGTTACTTGTAATGCATTACTTTCCTCGTTAAATTAAAAAGTAATCTGATTACGTAATGCATGTTACTTGTAATGCGTTACTTTCCTCGTTACATCAAAAAGTAATCTGATTACGTAATGCATGTTACTTGTAATGCATTACTTTCCTCGTTAAATTAAAAAGTAATTTGATTACGTAATGCATGTTACTTGTAATGCGTTACTTTCCTCGTTACATAAAAAAGTAATCTGATTACGTAATGCATGTTACTTGTAATGCGTTACTTTCCTCGTTACATCAAAAAGTAATCTGATTACGTAATGCATGTTACTTGTAATGCGTTACTTTCCTCGTTTCATCAAAAAGTTATCTGATTACGTAATGCATGTTACTTGTAATGTGTTACTTTCCTCGTTACATCAAAAAGTAATCTGATTACGTAATGCATGTTACTTGTAATGCGTTACTTTCCTCGTTTCATCAAAAAGTTATCTGATTACGTAATGCATGTTACTTGTAATGCGTTACTTTCCTCGTTACATCAAAAAGTAATCTGATTACGTAATGCATGTTACTTGTAATGCGTTACTTTCCTCGTTTCATCAAAAAGTTTTCTGATTACGTAATGCATGTTACTTGTAATGCGTTACTTTCCTCGTTAAATTAAAAAGTTATCTGATTACGTAATGCATGTTACTTGTAATGCGTTACTTTCCTTGTTAAATTAAAAAGTAATTTGATTACGTAATGCATGTTACTTGTAATGCGTTACTTTCCTCGTTAAATTAAAAAGTAATTTGATTACGTGATGCATGTTACTTGTAATGCGTTACTTTCCTCGTTTCATCAAAAAGTTATCTGATTACGTAATGCATGTTACTTGTAATGCATTACTTTCCTCGTTAAATTAAAAAGTAATCTGATTACGTAATGCATGTTACTTGTAATGCGTTACTTTCCTCGTTACATCAAAAAGTAATCTGATTACGTAATGCATGTTACTTGTAATGCGTTACTTTCCTCGTTACATCAAAAAGTTATCTGATTACGTAATGCATGTTACTTGTAATGCGTTACTTTCCTCGTTTCATCAAAAAGTAATCTGATTACGTAATGCATGTTACTTGTAATGCATTACTTTCCTCGTTAAATTAAAAAGTAATCTGATTACGTAATGCATGTTACTTGTAATGCGTTACTTTCCTCGTTACATAAAAAAGTGATCTGATTACGTAATGCATGTTACTTGTAATGCGTTACTTTCCTCGTTACATAAAAAAGTGATCTGATTACGTAATGCATGTTACTTGTAATGCGTTACTTTCCTCGTTAAATTAAAAAGTAATTTGATTACGTAATGCATGTTACTAGTATTGCGTTACTTTCCTCGTTACATCAAAATGTTATCTGATTACGTAATGCATGTTACTTGTAATGCGTTACTTTCCTCGTTACATCAAAAAGTAATCTGATTACGTAATGCATGTTACTTGTAATGCGTTACTTTCCTCGTTTCCTCAAAAAGTAATCTGATTACGTAATGCATGTTACTTGTAATGCGTTACTTTCCTCGTTTCATCAAAAAGTTATCTGATTACGTAATGCATGTTACTTGTAATGCGTTACTTTCCTCGTTAAATTAAAAAGTAATCTGATTACGTAATGCATGTTACTTGTAATGCGTTACTTTCCTCGTTACATAAAAAAGTGATCTGATTACGTAATGCATGTTACTTGTAATGCGTTACTTTCCTCGTTACATCAAAAAGTAATCTGATTACGTAATGCATGTTACTTGTAATGCATTACTTTCCTCGTTAAATTAAAAAGTAATTTGATTACGTAATGCATGTTACTTGTAATGCGTTACTTTCCTCGTTACATAAAAAAGTAATCTGATTACGTAATGCATGTTACTTGTAATGCGTTACTTTCCTTGTTAAATTAAAAAGTAATTTGATTACGTAATGCATGTTACTTGTAATGCGTTACTTTCCTCGTTAAATTAAAAAGTAATTTGATTACGTGATGCATGTTACTTGTAATGCGTTACTTTCCTCGTTTCATCAAAAAGTTATCTGATTACGTAATGCATGTTACTTGTAATGCATTACTTTCCTCGTTAAATTAAAAAGTAATCTGATTACGTAATGCATGTTACTTGTAATGCGTTACTTTCCTCGTTACATCAAAAAGTAATCTGATTACGTAATGCATGTTACTTGTAATGCGTTACTTTCCTCGTTTCATCAAAAAGTTATCTGATTACGTAATGCATGTTACTTGTAATGCATTACTTTCCTCGTTAAATTAAAAAGTAATCTGATTACGTAATGCATGTTACTTGTAATGCGTTACTTTCCTCGTTACATAAAAAAGTGATCTGATTACGTAATGCATGTTACTTGTAATGCGTTACTTTCCTCGTTACATCAAAAAGTAATCTGATTACGTAATGCATGTTACTTGTAATGCGTTACTTTCCTCGTTTCATCAAAAAGTAATCTGATTACGTAATGCATGTTACTTGTAATGTGTTACTTTCCTCGTTACATCAAAAAGTAATCTGATTACGTAATGCATGTTACTTGTAATGCGTTACTTTCCTCGTTTCATCAAAAAGTTATCTGATTACGTAATGCATGTTACTTGTAATGCGTTACTTTCCTCGTTACATCAAAAAGTAATCTGATTACGTAATGCATGTTACTTGTAATGCGTTACTTTCCTCGTTTCATCAAAAAGTTTTCTGATTACGTAATGCATGTTACTTGTAATGCGTTACTTTCCTCGTTAAATTAAAAAGTTATCTGATTACGTAATGCATGTTACTTGTAATGCGTTACTTTCCTTGTTAAATTAAAAAGTAATTTGATTACGTAATGCATGTTACTTGTAATGCGTTACTTTCCTCGTTAAATTAAAAAGTAATTTGATTACGTGATGCATGTTACTTGTAATGCGTTACTTTCCTCGTTTCATCAAAAAGTTATCTGATTACGTAATGCATGTTACTTGTAATGCATTACTTTCCTCGTTAAATTAAAAAGTAATCTGATTACGTAATGCATGTTACTTGTAATGCGTTACTTTCCTCGTTACATCAAAAAGTAATCTGATTACGTAATGCATGTTACTTGTAATGCATTACTTTCCTCGTTAAATTAAAAAGTAATCTGATTACGTAATGCATGTTACTTGTAATGCGTTACTTTCCTCGTTACATAAAAAAGTGATCTGATTACGTAATGCATGTTACTTGTAATGCGTTACTTTCCTCGTTACATCAAAAAGTAATCTGATTACGTAATGCATGTTACTTGTAATGCGTTACTTTCCTCGTTTCATCAAAAAGTAATCTGATTACGTAATGCATGTTACTTGTAATGTGTTACTTTCCTCGTTACATCAAAAAGTAATCTGATTACGTAATGCATGTTACTTGTAATGCGTTACTTTCCTCGTTTCATCAAAAAGTTATCTGATTACGTAATGCATGTTACTTGTAATGCGTTACTTTCCTCGTTACATCAAAAAGTAATCTGATTACGTAATGCATGTTACTTGTAATGCGTTACTTTCCTCGTTTCATCAAAAAGTTTTCTGATTACGTAATGCATGTTACTTGTAATGCGTTACTTTCCTCGTTAAATTAAAAAGTTATCTGATTACGTAATGCATGTTACTTGTAATGCGTTACTTTCCTTGTTAAATTAAAAAGTAATTTGATTACGTAATGCATGTTACTTGTAATGCGTTACTTTCCTCGTTAAATTAAAAAGTAATTTGATTACGTGATGCATGTTACTTGTAATGCGTTACTTTCCTCGTTTCATCAAAAAGTTATCTGATTACGTAATGCATGTTACTTGTAATGCATTACTTTCCTCGTTAAATTAAAAAGTAATCTGATTACGTAATGCATGTTACTTGTAATGCGTTACTTTCCTCGTTACATCAAAAAGTAATCTGATTACGTAATGCATGTTACTTGTAATGCGTTACTTTCCTCGTTACATCAAAAGTAATCTGATTACGTAATGCATGTTACTTGTAATGCGTTACTTATCTCGTTACATCAAAAAGTAATTTGATTACGTAATGCATGTTACTTGTAATGCGTTACTTATCTCGTTACATCAAAAAGTAATTTGATTACGTAATGCATGTTACTTGTAATGCGTTACTTTCCTCGTTACATCAAAAAGTAATCTGATTACGTAATGCATGTTACTTGTAATGCGTTACTTTCCTCGTTACATCAAAAAGTTATCTGATTACGTAATGCATGTTACTTGTAATGCGTTACTTTCCTCGTTACATCAAAAAGTAATCTGATTACGTAATGCATGTTACTTGTAATGCGTTACTTTCCTCGTTTCCTCAAAAAGTAATCTGATTACGTAATGCATGTTACTTGTAATGCGTTACTTTCCTCGTTTCATCAAAAAGTTATCTGATTACGTAATGCATGTTACTTGTAATGCGTTACTTTCCTCGTTAAATTAAAAAGTAATCTGATTACGTAATGCATGTTACTTGTAATGCGTTACTTTCCTCGTTACATCAAAAAGTTATCTGATTACGTAATGCATGTTACTTGTAATGCGTTACTTTCCTCGTTTCATCAAAAAGTAATCTGATTACGTAATGCATGTTACTTGTAATGCATTACTTTCCTCGTTAAATTAAAAAGTAATCTGATTACGTAATGCATGTTACTTGTAATGCGTTACTTTCCTCGTTACATAAAAAAGTGATCTGATTACGTAATGCATGTTACTTGTAATGCGTTACTTTCCTCGTTACATAAAAAAGTGATCTGATTACGTAATGCATGTTACTTGTAATGCGTTACTTTCCTCGTTAAATTAAAAAGTAATTTGATTACGTAATGCATGTTACTAGTATTGCGTTACTTTCCTCGTTACATCAAAATGTTATCTGATTACGTAATGCATGTTACTTGTAATGCGTTACTTTCCTCGTTACATCAAAAAGTAATCTGATTACGTAATGCATGTTACTTGTAATGCGTTACTTTCCTCGTTTCCTCAAAAAGTAATCTGATTACGTAATGCATGTTACTTGTAATGCGTTACTTTCCTCGTTTCATCAAAAAGTTATCTGATTACGTAATGCATGTTACTTGTAATGCGTTACTTTCCTCGTTAAATTAAAAAGTAATCTGATTACGTAATGCATGTTACTTGTAATGCGTTACTTTCCTCGTTACATAAAAAAGTGATCTGATTACGTAATGCATGTTACTTGTAATGCGTTACTTTCCTCGTTACATCAAAAAGTAATCTGATTACGTAATGCATGTTACTTGTAATGCATTACTTTCCTCGTTAAATTAAAAAGTAATTTGATTACGTAATGCATGTTACTTGTAATGCGTTACTTTCCTCGTTACATAAAAAAGTAATCTGATTACGTAATGCATGTTACTTGTAATGCGTTACTTTCCTCGTTACATCAAAAAGTAATCTGATTACGTAATGCATGTTACTTGTAATGCGTTACTTTCCTCGTTTCATCAAAAAGTTATCTGATTACGTAATGCATGTTACTTGTAATGCGTTACTTTCCTCGTTACATCAAAAAGTAATCTGATTACGTAATGCATGTTACTTGTAATGCGTTACTTTCCTCGTTAAATTAAAAAGTTATCTGATTACGTAATGCATGTTACTTGTAATGCGTTACTTTCCTTGTTAAATTAAAAAGTAATTTGATTACGTAATGCATGTTACTTGTAATGCGTTACTTTCCTCGTTAAATTAAAAAGTAATTTGATTACGTGATGCATGTTACTTGTAATGCGTTACTTTCCTCGTTTCATCAAAAAGTTATCTGATTACGTAATGCATGTTACTTGTAATGCATTACTTTCCTCGTTAAATTAAAAAGTAATCTGATTACGTAATGCATGTTACTTGTAATGCGTTACTTTCCTCGTTACATCAAAAAGTAATCTGATTACGTAATGCATGTTACTTGTAATGCGTTACTTTCCTCGTTTCATCAAAAAGTTATCTGATTACGTAATGCATGTTACTTGTAATGCATTACTTTCCTCGTTAAATTAAAAAGTAATCTGATTACGTAATGCATGTTACTTGTAATGCGTTACTTTCCTCGTTACATAAAAAAGTGATCTGATTACGTAATGCATGTTACTTGTAATGCGTTACTTTCCTCGTTACATCAAAAAGTAATCTGATTACGTAATGCATGTTACTTGTAATGCGTTACTTTCCTCGTTTCATCAAAAAGTAATCTGATTACGTAATGCATGTTACTTGTAATGTGTTACTTTCCTCGTTACATCAAAAAGTAATCTGATTACGTAATGCATGTTACTTGTAATGCGTTACTTTCCTCGTTTCATCAAAAAGTTATCTGATTACGTAATGCATGTTACTTGTAATGCGTTACTTTCCTCGTTACATCAAAAAGTAATCTGATTACGTAATGCATGTTACTTGTAATGCGTTACTTTCCTCGTTTCATCAAAAAGTTTTCTGATTACGTAATGCATGTTACTTGTAATGCGTTACTTTCCTCGTTAAATTAAAAAGTTATCTGATTACGTAATGCATGTTACTTGTAATGCGTTACTTTCCTTGTTAAATTAAAAAGTAATTTGATTACGTAATGCATGTTACTTGTAATGCGTTACTTTCCTCGTTAAATTAAAAAGTAATTTGATTACGTGATGCATGTTACTTGTAATGCGTTACTTTCCTCGTTTCATCAAAAAGTTATCTGATTACGTAATGCATGTTACTTGTAATGCATTACTTTCCTCGTTAAATTAAAAAGTAATCTGATTACGTAATGCATGTTACTTGTAATGCGTTACTTTCCTCGTTACATCAAAAAGTAATCTGATTACGTAATGCATGTTACTTGTAATGCATTACTTTCCTCGTTAAATTAAAAAGTAATCTGATTACGTAATGCATGTTACTTGTAATGCGTTACTTTCCTCGTTACATAAAAAAGTGATCTGATTACGTAATGCATGTTACTTGTAATGCGTTACTTTCCTCGTTACATCAAAAAGTAATCTGATTACGTAATGCATGTTACTTGTAATGCGTTACTTTCCTCGTTTCATCAAAAAGTAATCTGATTACGTAATGCATGTTACTTGTAATGTGTTACTTTCCTCGTTACATCAAAAAGTAATCTGATTACGTAATGCATGTTACTTGTAATGCGTTACTTTCCTCGTTTCATCAAAAAGTTATCTGATTACGTAATGCATGTTACTTGTAATGCGTTACTTTCCTCGTTACATCAAAAAGTAATCTGATTACGTAATGCATGTTACTTGTAATGCGTTACTTTCCTCGTTTCATCAAAAAGTTTTCTGATTACGTAATGCATGTTACTTGTAATGCGTTACTTTCCTCGTTAAATTAAAAAGTTATCTGATTACGTAATGCATGTTACTTGTAATGCGTTACTTTCCTTGTTAAATTAAAAAGTAATTTGATTACGTAATGCATGTTACTTGTAATGCGTTACTTTCCTCGTTAAATTAAAAAGTAATTTGATTACGTGATGCATGTTACTTGTAATGCGTTACTTTCCTCGTTTCATCAAAAAGTTATCTGATTACGTAATGCATGTTACTTGTAATGCATTACTTTCCTCGTTAAATTAAAAAGTAATCTGATTACGTAATGCATGTTACTTGTAATGCGTTACTTTCCTCGTTACATCAAAAAGTAATCTGATTACGTAATGCATGTTACTTGTAATGCGTTACTTTCCTCGTTACATCAAAAGTAATCTGATTACGTAATGCATGTTACTTGTAATGCGTTACTTATCTCGTTACATCAAAAAGTAATTTGATTACGTAATGCATGTTACTTGTAATGCGTTACTTATCTCGTTACATCAAAAAGTAATTTGATTACGTAATGCATGTTACTTGTAATGCGTTACTTTCCTCGTTACATCAAAAAGTAATCTGATTACGTAATGCATGTTACTTGTAATGCGTTACTTTCCTCGTTACATCAAAAAGTTATCTGATTACGTAATGCATGTTACTTGTAATGCGTTACTTTCCTCGTTACATCAAAAAGTAATCTGATTACGTAATGCATGTTACTTGTAATGCGTTACTTTCCTCGTTAAATTAAAAAGTAATCTGATTACGTAATGCATGTTACTTGTAATGCGTTACTTTCCTCGTTACATAAAAAAGTGATCTGATTACGTAATGCATGTTACTTGTAATGCGTTACTTTCCTCGTTACATCAAAAAGTAATCTGATTACGTAATGCATGTTACTTGTAATGCGTTACTTTCCTCGTTACATCAAAAAGTAATCTGATTACGTAATGCATGTTACTTGTAATGCGTTACTTTCCTCGTTAAATAAAAAAGTAATTTGATTACGTAATGCATGTTACTAGTATTGCGTTACTTTCCTCGTTACATCAAAAAGTTATCTGATTACGTAATGCATGTTACTTGTAATGCGTTACTTTCCTCGTTAAATTAAAAAGTTATCTGATTACGTAATGCATGTTACTTGTAATGCGTTACTTTCCTTGTTAAATTAAAAAGTAATTTGATTACGTAATGCATGTTACTTGTAATGCGTTACTTTCCTCGTTAAATTAAAAAGTAATTTGATTACGTGATGCATGTTACTTGTAATGCGTTACTTTCCTCGTTTCATCAAAAAGTTATCTGATTACGTAATGCATGTTACTTGTAATGCATTACTTTCCTCGTTAAATTAAAAAGTAATCTGATTACGTAATGCATGTTACTTGTAATGCGTTACTTTCCTCGTTACATCAAAAAGTAATCTGATTACGTAATGCATGTTACTTGTAATGCGTTACTTTCCTCGTTTCATCAAAAAGTTATCTGATTACGTAATGCATGTTACTTGTAATGCATTACTTTCCTCGTTAAATTAAAAAGTAATCTGATTACGTAATGCATGTTACTTGTAATGCGTTACTTTCCTCGTTACATAAAAAAGTGATCTGATTACGTAATGCATGTTACTTGTAATGCGTTACTTTCCTCGTTACATCAAAAAGTAATCTGATTACGTAATGCATGTTACTTGTAATGCGTTACTTTCCTCGTTTCATCAAAAAGTAATCTGATTACGTAATGCATGTTACTTGTAATGTGTTACTTTCCTCGTTACATCAAAAAGTAATCTGATTACGTAATGCATGTTACTTGTAATGCGTTACTTTCCTCGTTTCATCAAAAAGTTATCTGATTACGTAATGCATGTTACTTGTAATGCGTTACTTTCCTCGTTACATCAAAAAGTAATCTGATTACGTAATGCATGTTACTTGTAATGCGTTACTTTCCTCGTTTCATCAAAAAGTTTTCTGATTACGTAATGCATGTTACTTGTAATGCGTTACTTTCCTCGTTAAATTAAAAAGTTATCTGATTACGTAATGCATGTTACTTGTAATGCGTTACTTTCCTTGTTAAATTAAAAAGTAATTTGATTACGTAATGCATGTTACTTGTAATGCGTTACTTTCCTCGTTAAATTAAAAAGTAATTTGATTACGTGATGCATGTTACTTGTAATGCGTTACTTTCCTCGTTTCATCAAAAAGTTATCTGATTACGTAATGCATGTTACTTGTAATGCATTACTTTCCTCGTTAAATTAAAAAGTAATCTGATTACGTAATGCATGTTACTTGTAATGCGTTACTTTCCTCGTTACATCAAAAAGTAATCTGATTACGTAATGCATGTTACTTGTAATGCGTTACTTTCCTCGTTACATCAAAAAGTTATCTGATTACGTAATGCATGTTACTTGTAATGCGTTACTTTCCTCGTTTCATCAAAAAGTAATCTGATTACGTAATGCATGTTACTTGTAATGCATTACTTTCCTCGTTAAATTAAAAAGTAATCTGATTACGTAATGCATGTTACTTGTAATGCGTTACTTTCCTCGTTACATAAAAAAGTGATCTGATTACGTAATGCATGTTACTTGTAATGCGTTACTTTCCTCGTTACATAAAAAAGTGATCTGATTACGTAATGCATGTTACTTGTAATGCGTTACTTTCCTCGTTAAATTAAAAAGTAATTTGATTACGTAATGCATGTTACTAGTATTGCGTTACTTTCCTCGTTACATCAAAATGTTATCTGATTACGTAATGCATGTTACTTGTAATGCGTTACTTTCCTCGTTACATCAAAAAGTAATCTGATTACGTAATGCATGTTACTTGTAATGCGTTACTTTCCTCGTTTCCTCAAAAAGTAATCTGATTACGTAATGCATGTTACTTGTAATGCGTTACTTTCCTCGTTTCATCAAAAAGTTATCTGATTACGTAATGCATGTTACTTGTAATGCGTTACTTTCCTCGTTAAATTAAAAAGTAATCTGATTACGTAATGCATGTTACTTGTAATGCGTTACTTTCCTCGTTACATAAAAAAGTGATCTGATTACGTAATGCATGTTACTTGTAATGCGTTACTTTCCTCGTTACATCAAAAAGTAATCTGATTACGTAATGCATGTTACTTGTAATGCATTACTTTCCTCGTTAAATTAAAAAGTAATTTGATTACGTAATGCATGTTACTTGTAATGCGTTACTTTCCTCGTTACATAAAAAAGTAATCTGATTACGTAATGCATGTTACTTGTAATGCGTTACTTTCCTCGTTACATCAAAAAGTAATCTGATTACGTAATGCATGTTACTTGTAATGCGTTACTTTCCTCGTTTCATCAAAAAGTTATCTGATTACGTAATGCATGTTACTTGTAATGCGTTACTTTCCTCGTTACATCAAAAAGTAATCTGATTACGTAATGCATGTTACTTGTAATGCTTTACTTTCCTCGTTACATCAAAAAGTAATCTGATTACGTAATGCATGTTACTTGTAATGCGTTACTTTCCTCGTTACATCAAAAAGTAATCTGATTACGTAATGCATGTTACTTGTAATGCGTTACTTTCCTCGTTACATCAAAAAGTAATCTGATTACGTAATGCATGTTACTTGTAATGCGTTACTTTCCTCGTTAAATAAAAAAGTAATTTGATTACGTAATGCATGTTACTAGTATTGCGTTACTTTCCTCGTTACATCAAAAAGTTATCTGATTACGTAATGCATGTTACTTGTAATGCGTTACTTTCCTCGTTAAATTAAAAAGTTATCTGATTACGTAATGCATGTTACTTGTAATGCGTTACTTTCCTTGTTAAATTAAAAAGTAATTTGATTACGTAATGCATGTTACTTGTAATGCGTTACTTTCCTCGTTAAATTAAAAAGTAATTTGATTACGTGATGCATGTTACTTGTAATGCGTTACTTTCCTCGTTTCATCAAAAAGTTATCTGATTACGTAATGCATGTTACTTGTAATGCATTACTTTCCTCGTTAAATTAAAAAGTAATCTGATTACGTAATGCATGTTACTTGTAATGCGTTACTTTCCTCTTTACATCAAAAAGTAATCTGATTACGTAATGCATGTTACTTGTAATGCGTTACTTTCCTCGTTTCATCAAAAAGTTATCTGATTACGTAATGCATGTTACTTGTAATGCATTACTTTCCTCGTTAAATTAAAAAGTAATCTGATTACGTAATGCATGTTACTTGTAATGCGTTACTTTCCTCGTTACATAAAAAAGTGATCTGATTACGTAATGCATGTTACTTGTAATGCGTTACTTTCCTCGTTACATCAAAAAGTAATCTGATTACGTAATGCATGTTACTTGTAATGCGTTACTTTCCTCGTTTCATCAAAAAGTAATCTGATTACGTAATGCATGTTACTTGTAATGTGTTACTTTCCTCGTTACATCAAAAAGTAATCTGATTACGTAATGCATGTTACTTGTAATGCGTTACTTTCCTCGTTTCATCAAAAAGTTATCTGATTACGTAATGCATGTTACTTGTAATGCGTTACTTTCCTCGTTACATCAAAAAGTAATCTGATTACGTAATGCATGTTACTTGTAATGCGTTACTTTCCTCGTTTCATCAAAAAGTTTTCTGATTACGTAATGCATGTTACTTGTAATGCGTTACTTTCCTCGTTAAATTAAAAAGTTATCTGATTACGTAATGCATGTTACTTGTAATGCGTTACTTTCCTTGTTAAATTAAAAAGTAATTTGATTACGTAATGCATGTTACTTGTAATGCGTTACTTTCCTCGTTAAATTAAAAAGTAATTTGATTACGTGATGCATGTTACTTGTAATGCGTTACTTTCCTCGTTTCATCAAAAAGTTATCTGATTACGTAATGCATGTTACTTGTAATGCATTACTTTCCTCGTTAAATTAAAAAGTAATCTGATTACGTAATGCATGTTACTTGTAATGCGTTACTTTCCTCGTTACATCAAAAAGTAATCTGATTACGTAATGCATGTTACTTGTAATGCGTTACTTTCCTCGTTACATCAAAAGTAATCTGATTACGTAATGCATGTTACTTGTAATGCGTTACTTATCTCGTTACATCAAAAAGTAATTTGATTACGTAATGCATGTTACTTGTAATGCGTTACTTATCTCGTTACATCAAAAAGTAATTTGATTACGTAATGCATGTTACTTGTAATGCGTTACTTTCCTCGTTACATCAAAAAGTAATCTGATTACGTAATGCATGTTACTTGTAATGCGTTACTTTCCTCGTTACATCAAAAAGTTATCTGATTACGTAATGCATGTTACTTGTAATGCGTTACTTTCCTCGTTACATCAAAAAGTAATCTGATTACGTAATGCATGTTACTTGTAATGCGTTACTTTCCTCGTTTCCTCAAAAAGTAATCTGATTACGTAATGCATGTTACTTGTAATGCGTTACTTTCCTCGTTTCATCAAAAAGTTATCTGATTACGTAATGCATGTTACTTGTAATGCGTTACTTTCCTCGTTAAATTAAAAAGTAATCTGATTACGTAATGCATGTTACTTGTAATGCGTTACTTTCCTCGTTACATAAAAAAGTGATCTGATTACGTAATGCATGTTACTTGTAATGCGTTACTTTCCTCGTTACATCAAAAAGTAATCTGATTACGTAATGCATGTTACTTGTAATGCATTACTTTCCTCGTTAAATTAAAAAGTAATTTGATTACGTAATGCATGTTACTTGTAATGCGTTACTTTCCTCGTTACATAAAAAAGTAATCTGATTACGTAATGCATGTTACTTGTAATGCGTTACTTTCCTCGTTACATCAAAAAGTAATCTGATTACGTAATGCATGTTACTTGTAATGCGTTACTTTCCTCGTTTCATCAAAAAGTTATCTGATTACGTAATGCATGTTACTTGTAATGCGTTACTTTCCTCGTTACATCAAAAAGTAATCTGATTACGTAATGCATGTTACTTGTAATGCGTTACTTTCCTCGTTAAATAAAAAAGTAATTTGATTACGTAATGCATGTTACTAGTATTGCGTTACTTTCCTCGTTACATCAAAAAGTTATCTGATTACGTAATGCATGTTACTTGTAATGCGTTACTTTCCTCGTTAAATTAAAAAGTTATCTGATTACGTAATGCATGTTACTTGTAATGCGTTACTTTCCTTGTTAAATTAAAAAGTAATTTGATTACGTAATGCATGTTACTTGTAATGCGTTACTTTCCTCGTTAAATTAAAAAGTAATTTGATTACGTGATGCATGTTACTTGTAATGCGTTACTTTCCTCGTTTCATCAAAAAGTTATCTGATTACGTAATGCATGTTACTTGTAATGCATTACTTTCCTCGTTAAATTAAAAAGTAATCTGATTACGTAATGCATGTTACTTGTAATGCGTTACTTTCCTCGTTACATCAAAAAGTAATCTGATTACGTAATGCATGTTACTTGTAATGCGTTACTTTCCTCGTTTCATCAAAAAGTTATCTGATTACGTAATGCATGTTACTTGTAATGCATTACTTTCCTCGTTAAATTAAAAAGTAATCTGATTACGTAATGCATGTTACTTGTAATGCGTTACTTTCCTCGTTACATAAAAAAGTGATCTGATTACGTAATGCATGTTACTTGTAATGCGTTACTTTCCTCGTTACATCAAAAAGTAATCTGATTACGTAATGCATGTTACTTGTAATGCGTTACTTTCCTCGTTTCATCAAAAAGTAATCTGATTACGTAATGCATGTTACTTGTAATGTGTTACTTTCCTCGTTACATCAAAAAGTAATCTGATTACGTAATGCATGTTACTTGTAATGCGTTACTTTCCTCGTTTCATCAAAAAGTTATCTGATTACGTAATGCATGTTACTTGTAATGCGTTACTTTCCTCGTTACATCAAAAAGTAATCTGATTACGTAATGCATGTTACTTGTAATGCGTTACTTTCCTCGTTTCATCAAAAAGTTTTCTGATTACGTAATGCATGTTACTTGTAATGCGTTACTTTCCTCGTTAAATTAAAAAGTTATCTGATTACGTAATGCATGTTACTTGTAATGCGTTACTTTCCTTGTTAAATTAAAAAGTAATTTGATTACGTAATGCATGTTACTTGTAATGCGTTACTTTCCTCGTTAAATTAAAAAGTAATTTGATTACGTGATGCATGTTACTTGTAATGCGTTACTTTCCTCGTTTCATCAAAAAGTTATCTGATTACGTAATGCATGTTACTTGTAATGCATTACTTTCCTCGTTAAATTAAAAAGTAATCTGATTACGTAATGCATGTTACTTGTAATGCGTTACTTTCCTCGTTACATCAAAAAGTAATCTGATTACGTAATGCATGTTACTTGTAATGCGTTACTTTCCTCGTTACATCAAAAAGTTATCTGATTACGTAATGCATGTTACTTGTAATGCGTTACTTTCCTCGTTTCATCAAAAAGTAATCTGATTACGTAATGCATGTTACTTGTAATGCATTACTTTCCTCGTTAAATTAAAAAGTAATCTGATTACGTAATGCATGTTACTTGTAATGCGTTACTTTCCTCGTTACATAAAAAAGTGATCTGATTACGTAATGCATGTTACTTGTAATGCGTTACTTTCCTCGTTACATAAAAAAGTGATCTGATTACGTAATGCATGTTACTTGTAATGCGTTACTTTCCTCGTTAAATTAAAAAGTAATTTGATTACGTAATGCATGTTACTAGTATTGCGTTACTTTCCTCGTTACATCAAAATGTTATCTGATTACGTAATGCATGTTACTTGTAATGCGTTACTTTCCTCGTTACATCAAAAAGTAATCTGATTACGTAATGCATGTTACTTGTAATGCGTTACTTTCCTCGTTTCCTCAAAAAGTAATCTGATTACGTAATGCATGTTACTTGTAATGCGTTACTTTCCTCGTTTCATCAAAAAGTTATCTGATTACGTAATGCATGTTACTTGTAATGCGTTACTTTCCTCGTTAAATTAAAAAGTAATCTGATTACGTAATGCATGTTACTTGTAATGCGTTACTTTCCTCGTTACATAAAAAAGTGATCTGATTACGTAATGCATGTTACTTGTAATGCGTTACTTTCCTCGTTACATCAAAAAGTAATCTGATTACGTAATGCATGTTACTTGTAATGCATTACTTTCCTCGTTAAATTAAAAAGTAATTTGATTACGTAATGCATGTTACTTGTAATGCGTTACTTTCCTCGTTACATAAAAAAGTAATCTGATTACGTAATGCATGTTACTTGTAATGCGTTACTTTCCTCGTTACATCAAAAAGTAATCTGATTACGTAATGCATGTTACTTGTAATGCGTTACTTTCCTCGTTTCATCAAAAAGTTATCTGATTACGTAATGCATGTTACTTGTAATGCGTTACTTTCCTCGTTACATCAAAAAGTAATCTGATTACGTAATGCATGTTACTTGTAATGCTTTACTTTCCTCGTTACATCAAAAAGTAATCTGATTACGTAATGCATGTTACTTGTAATGCGTTACTTTCCTCGTTACATCAAAAAGTAATCTGATTACGTAATGCATGTTACTTGTAATGCGTTACTTTCCTCGTTACATCAAAAAGTAATCTGATTACGTAATGCATGTTACTTGTAATGCGTTACTTTCCTCGTTACATCAAAAAGTAATCTGATTACGTAATGCATGTTACTTGTAATGCGTTACTTTCCTCGTTTCATCAAAAAGTTATCTGATTACGTAATGCATGTTACTTGTAATGCGTTACTTTCCTCGTTTCATCAAAAAGTTATCTGATTACGTAATGCATGTTACTTGTAATGCATTACTTTCCTCGTTAAATTAAAAAGTAATCTGATTACGTAATGCATGTTACTTGTAATGCGTTACTTTCCTCGTTACATCAAAAAGTAATCTGATTACGTAATGCATGTTACTTGTAATGCGTTACTTTCCTCGTTTCATCAAAAAGTTATCTGATTACGTAATGCATGTTACTTGTAATGCATTACTTTCCTCGTTAAATTAAAAAGTAATCTGATTACGTAATGCATGTTACTTGTAATGCGTTACTTTCCTCGTTACATAAAAAAGTGATCTGATTACGTAATGCATGTTACTTGTAATGCGTTACTTTCCTCGTTACATCAAAAAGTAATCTGATTACGTAATGCATGTTACTTGTAATGCGTTACTTTCCTCGTTTCATCAAAAAGTAATCTGATTACGTAATGCATGTTACTTGTAATGTGTTACTTTCCTCGTTACATCAAAAAGTAATCTGATTACGTAATGCATGTTACTTGTAATGCGTTACTTTCCTCGTTTCATCAAAAAGTTATCTGATTACGTAATGCATGTTACTTGTAATGCGTTACTTTCCTCGTTACATCAAAAAGTAATCTGATTACGTAATGCATGTTACTTGTAATGCGTTACTTTCCTCGTTTCATCAAAAAGTTTTCTGATTACGTAATGCATGTTACTTGTAATGCGTTACTTTCCTCGTTAAATTAAAAAGTTATCTGATTACGTAATGCATGTTACTTGTAATGCGTTACTTTCCTTGTTAAATTAAAAAGTAATTTGATTACGTAATGCATGTTACTTGTAATGCGTTACTTTCCTCGTTAAATTAAAAAGTAATTTGATTACGTGATGCATGTTACTTGTAATGCGTTACTTTCCTCGTTTCATCAAAAAGTTATCTGATTACGTAATGCATGTTACTTGTAATGCATTACTTTCCTCGTTAAATTAAAAAGTAATCTGATTACGTAATGCATGTTACTTGTAATGCGTTACTTTCCTCGTTACATCAAAAAGTAATCTGATTACGTAATGCATGTTACTTGTAATGCATTACTTTCCTCGTTAAATTAAAAAGTAATTTGATTACGTAATGCATGTTACTTGTAATGCGTTACTTTCCTCGTTACATAAAAAAGTAATCTGATTACGTAATGCATGTTACTTGTAATGCGTTACTTTCCTCGTTACATCAAAAAGTAATCTGATTACGTAATGCATGTTACTTGTAATGCGTTACTTTCCTCGTTTCATCAAAATGTTATCTGATTACGTAATGCATGTTACTTGTAATGCGTTACTTTCCTCGTCACATCAAAAAGTAATCTGATTACGTAATGCATGTTACTTGTAATGCGTTACTTTCCTCGTTACATCAAAAAGTAATCTGATTACGTAATGCATGTTACTTGTAATGCGTTACTTTCCTCGTTTCATCAAAAAGTTATCTGATTACGTAATGCATGTTACTTGTAATGCGTTACTTATCTCGTTACATCAAAAAGTAATCTGATTACGTAATGCATGTTACTTGTAATGCGTTACTTTCCTCGTTACATCAAAAAGTAATCTGATTACGTAATGCATGTTACTTGTAATGCTTTACTTATCTCGTTACATCAAAAAGTAATTTGATTACGTAATGCATGTTACTTGTAATGCGTTACTTTCCTCGTTACATCAAAAAGTAATCTGATTACGTAATGCATGTTATTTGTAATGCGTTACTTTCCTCGTTTCATCAAAAAGTTATCTGATTACGTAATGCATGTTACTTGTAATGCATTACTTTCCTCGTTAAATTAAAAAGTGATCTGATTACGTAATGCATGTTACTTGTAATGCGTTACTTTCCTCGTTACATAAAAAAGTGATCTGATTACGTAATGCATGTTACTTGTAATGCGTTACTTTCCTCGTTACATCAAAAAGTAATCTGATTACGTAATGCATGTTACTTGTAATGCTTTACTTTCCTCGTTACATCAAAAAGTAATCTGATTACGTAATGCATGTTACTTGTAATGCGTTACTTTCCTCGTTACATCAAAAAGTAATCTGATTACGTAATGCATGTTACTTGTAATGCGTTACTTTCCTCGTTACATCAAAAAGTAATCTGATTACGTAATGCATGTTACTTGTAATGCGTTACTTTCCTCGTTAAATAAAAAAGTAATTTGATTACGTAATGCATGTTACTAGTATTGCGTTACTTTCCTCGTTACATCAAAAAGTTATCTGATTACGTAATGCATGTTACTTGTAATGCGTTACTTTCCTCGTTAAATTAAAAAGTTATCTGATTACGTAATGCATGTTACTTGTAATGCGTTACTTTCCTTGTTAAATTAAAAAGTAATTTGATTACGTAATGCATGTTACTTGTAATGCGTTACTTTCCTCGTTAAATTAAAAAGTAATTTGATTACGTGATGCATGTTACTTGTAATGCGTTACTTTCCTCGTTTCATCAAAAAGTTATCTGATTACGTAATGCATGTTACTTGTAATGCATTACTTTCCTCGTTAAATTAAAAAGTAATCTGATTACGTAATGCATGTTACTTGTAATGCGTTACTTTCCTCGTTACATCAAAAAGTAATCTGATTACGTAATGCATGTTACTTGTAATGCGTTACTTTCCTCGTTTCATCAAAAAGTTATCTGATTACGTAATGCATGTTACTTGTAATGCATTACTTTCCTCGTTAAATTAAAAAGTAATCTGATTACGTAATGCATGTTACTTGTAATGCGTTACTTTCCTCGTTACATAAAAAAGTGATCTGATTACGTAATGCATGTTACTTGTAATGCGTTACTTTCCTCGTTACATCAAAAAGTAATCTGATTACGTAATGCATGTTACTTGTAATGCGTTACTTTCCTCGTTTCATCAAAAAGTAATCTGATTACGTAATGCATGTTACTTGTAATGTGTTACTTTCCTCGTTACATCAAAAAGTAATCTGATTACGTAATGCATGTTACTTGTAATGCGTTACTTTCCTCGTTTCATCAAAAAGTTATCTGATTACGTAATGCATGTTACTTGTAATGCGTTACTTTCCTCGTTACATCAAAAAGTAATCTGATTACGTAATGCATGTTACTTGTAATGCGTTACTTTCCTCGTTTCATCAAAAAGTTATCTGATTACGTAATGCATGTTACTTGTAATGCGTTACTTTCCTCGTTACATCAAAAAGTAATCTGATTACGTAATGCATGTTACTTGTAATGCTTTACTTTCCTCGTTACATCAAAAAGTAATCTGATTACGTAATGCATGTTACTTGTAATGCGTTACTTTCCTCGTTACATCAAAAAGTAATCTGATTACGTAATGCATGTTACTTGTAATGCGTTACTTTCCTCGTTACATCAAAAAGTAATCTGATTACGTAATGCATGTTACTTGTAATGCGTTACTTTCCTCGTTAAATAAAAAAGTAATTTGATTACGTAATGCATGTTACTAGTATTGCGTTACTTTCCTCGTTACATCAAAAAGTTATCTGATTACGTAATGCATGTTACTTGTAATGCGTTACTTTCCTCGTTAAATTAAAAAGTTATCTGATTACGTAATGCATGTTACTTGTAATGCGTTACTTTCCTTGTTAAATTAAAAAGTAATTTGATTACGTAATGCATGTTACTTGTAATGCGTTACTTTCCTCGTTAAATTAAAAAGTAATTTGATTACGTGATGCATGTTACTTGTAATGCGTTACTTTCCTCGTTTCATCAAAAAGTTATCTGATTACGTAATGCATGTTACTTGTAATGCATTACTTTCCTCGTTAAATTAAAAAGTAATCTGATTACGTAATGCATGTTACTTGTAATGCGTTACTTTCCTCGTTACATCAAAAAGTAATCTGATTACGTAATGCATGTTACTTGTAATGCGTTACTTTCCTCGTTTCATCAAAAAGTTATCTGATTACGTAATGCATGTTACTTGTAATGCATTACTTTCCTCGTTAAATTAAAAAGTAATCTGATTACGTAATGCATGTTACTTGTAATGCGTTACTTTCCTCGTTACATAAAAAAGTGATCTGATTACGTAATGCATGTTACTTGTAATGCGTTACTTTCCTCGTTACATCAAAAAGTAATCTGATTACGTAATGCATGTTACTTGTAATGCGTTACTTTCCTCGTTTCATCAAAAAGTAATCTGATTACGTAATGCATGTTACTTGTAATGTGTTACTTTCCTCGTTACATCAAAAAGTAATCTGATTACGTAATGCATGTTACTTGTAATGCGTTACTTTCCTCGTTTCATCAAAAAGTTATCTGATTACGTAATGCATGTTACTTGTAATGCGTTACTTTCCTCGTTACATCAAAAAGTAATCTGATTACGTAATGCATGTTACTTGTAATGCGTTACTTTCCTCGTTTCATCAAAAAGTTTTCTGATTACTTAATGCATGTTACTTGTAATGCGTTACTTTCCTCGTTACATCAAAAAGTAATCTGATTACGTAATGCATGTTACTTGTAATGCGTTACTTTCCTCGTTACATCAAAAAGTTATCTGATTACGTAATGCATGTTACTTGTAATGCGTTACTTTCCTCGTTTCATCAAAAAGTAATCTGATTACGTAATGCATGTTACTTGTAATGCATTACTTTCCTCGTTAAATTAAAAAGTAATCTGATTACGTAATGCATGTTACTTGTAATGCGTTACTTTCCTCGTTACATAAAAAAGTGATCTGATTACGTAATGCATGTTACTTGTAATGCGTTACTTTCCTCGTTACATAAAAAAGTGATCTGATTACGTAATGCATGTTACTTGTAATGCGTTACTTTCCTCGTTAAATTAAAAAGTAATTTGATTACGTAATGCATGTTACTAGTATTGCGTTACTTTCCTCGTTACATCAAAATGTTATCTGATTACGTAATGCATGTTACTTGTAATGCGTTACTTTCCTCGTTACATCAAAAAGTAATCTGATTACGTAATGCATGTTACTTGTAATGCGTTACTTTCCTCGTTTCATCAAAATGTTATCTGATTACGTAATGCATGTTACTTGTAATGCGTTACTTTCCTCGTCACATCAAAAAGTAATCTGATTACGTAATGCATGTTACTTGTAATGCGTTACTTTCCTCGTTACATCAAAAAGTAATCTGATTACGTAATGCATGTTACTTGTAATGCGTTACTTTCCTCGTTTCATCAAAAAGTTATCTGATTACGTAATGCATGTTACTTGTAATGCGTTACTTATCTCGTTACATCAAAAAGTAATCTGATTACGTAATGCATGTTACTTGTAATGCGTTACTTTCCTCGTTACATCAAAAAGTAATCTGATTACGTAATGCATGTTACTTGTAATGCTTTACTTATCTCGTTACATCAAAAAGTAATTTGATTACGTAATGCATGTTACTTGTAATGCGTTACTTTCCTCGTTACATCAAAAAGTAATCTGATTACGTAATGCATGTTATTTGTAATGCGTTACTTTCCTCGTTTCATCAAAAAGTTATCTGATTACGTAATGCATGTTACTTGTAATGCATTACTTTCCTCGTTAAATTAAAAAGTGATCTGATTACGTAATGCATGTTACTTGTAATGCGTTACTTTCCTCGTTACATAAAAAAGTGATCTGATTACGTAATGCATGTTACTTGTAATGCGTTACTTTCCTCGTTACATCAAAAAGTAATCTGATTACGTAATGCATGTTACTTGTAATGCATTACTTTCCTCGTTAAATTAAAAAGTAATCTGATTACGTAATGCATGTTACTTGTAATGCGTTACTTTCCTCGTTACATCAAAAAGTAATCTGATTATGTAATGCATGTTACTTGTAATGCGTTACTTTCCTCGTTACATCAAAAAGTAATCTGATTACGTAATGCATGTTACTTGTAATGCGTTACTTCCCTCGTTTCATCAAAATGTTATCTGATTACGTAATGCATGTTACTTGTAATGCGTTACTTTCCTCGTCACATCAAAAAGTAATCTGATTACGTAATGCATGTTACTTGTAATGCGTTACTTTCCTCGTTACGTCAAAAAGTTATCTGATTACGTAATGCATGTTACTTTTAATGCGTTACTTTCCTCCTTACATCAAAAAGTGATCTGATTACGTAATGCATGTTACTTGTAATGCGTTACTTTCCTCGTTTCATCAAAAAGTAATCTGATTACGTAATGCATGTTACTTTTAATGCGTTACTTTCCTCGTTACATCAAAAAGTAATCTGATTACGTAATGCATGTTACTTGTAATGCTTTACTTATCTCGTTACATCAAAAAGTAATTTGATTACGTAATGCATGTTACTTGTAATGCGTTACTTTCCTCGTTACATCAAAAAGTAATATGATTACGTAATGCATGTTACTTGTAATGCGTTACTTTCCTCTTTACATCAAAAAGTAATCTGATTACGTAATGCATGTTACTTGTAATGCGTTACTTTCCACGTTTCATCAAAAAGTAATCTGATTACGTAACGCATGTTACTTGTAATGCGTTACTTTCCTCGTTACATCAAAAAGTAATCTGATTACGTAATGCATGTTACTTGTAATGCGTTACTTTCCTCGTTACATCAAAAAGTAATCTGATTACGTAATGCATGTTACTTGTAATGCGTTACTTTCCTCGTTACATCAAAAAGTAATCTGATTACGTAATGCATGTTACTTGTAATGCGTTACTTTCCTCGTTAAATTAAAAAGTAATTTGATTACGTAATGCATGTTACTAGTATTGCGTTACTTTCCTAGTTACATCAAAAAGTTATCTGATTACGTAATTCATGTTACTTGTAATGCGTTACTTTCCTCGTTTCATCAAAAAGTTATCTGATTACGTAATGCATGTTACTTGTAATGCGTTACTTTCCTCGTTAAATTAAAAAGTTATCTGATTACGTAATGCATGTTACTTGTAATGCGTTACTTTCCTTGTTAAATTAAAAAGTAATTTGATTACGTAATGCATGTTACTTGTAATGCGTTACTTTCCTCGTTACATCAAAAAGTAATCTGATTACGTAATGCATGTTACTTGTAATGCGTTACTTTCCTCGTTACATCACAAAGTTATCTGATTACGTAATGCATGTTACTTGTAATGCATTACTTTCCTCGTTAAATTAAAAAGTAATCTGATTACGTAATGCATGTTACTTGTAATGCGTTACTTTCCTCGTTACATAAAAAAGTGATCTGATTACGTAATGCATGTTACTTGTAATGCGTTACTTTCCTCGTTACATCAAAAAGTAATCTGATTACGTAATGCATGTTACTTGTAATGCGTTACTTTCCTCGTTTCATCAAAAAGTAATCTGATTACGTAATGCATGTTACTTGTAATGCGTTACTTTCCTCGTTACATCAAAAAGTAATCTGATTACGTAATGCATGTTACTTGTAATGCGTTACTTTCCTCGTTTCATCAAAAAGTTATCTGATTACGTAATGCATGTTACTTGTAATGCATTACTTTCCTCGTTAAATTAAAAAGTAATCTGATTACGTAATGCATGTTACTTGTAATGCGTTACTTTCCTCGTTACATCAAAAAGTAATCTGATTACGTAATGCATGTTACTTGTAATGCATTACTTTCCTCGTTAAATTAAAAAGTAATTTGATTACGTAATGCATGTTACTTGTAATGCGTTACTTTCCTCGTTACATAAAAAAGTAATCTGATTACGTAATGCATGTTACTTGTAATGCGTTACTTTCCTCGTTAAATTAAAAAGTAATCTGATTACGTAATGCATGTTACTTGTAATGCGTTACTTTCCTCGTTACATCAAAAAGTAATCTGATTACGTAATGCATGTTACTTGTAATGCGTTACTTTCCTCGTTAAATTAAAAAGTAATCTGATTACGTAATGCATGTTACTAGTATTGCGTTACTTTCCTCGTTACATCAAAAAGTTATCTGATTACGTAATTCATGTTACTTGTAATGCGTTACTTTCCTCGTTACATCAAAAAGTAATCTGATTACATAATGCATGTTACTTGTAATGCGTTACTTTCCTCGTTACATCAAAAAGTTATCTGATTACGTAATGCATGTTACTTGTAATGCGTTACTTTCCTCGTTACATCAAAAAGTAATCTGATTACGTAATGCATGTTACTTGTAATGCGTTACTTTCCTCGTTACATCAAAAAGTAATCTGATTACATAATGCATGTTACTTGTAATGCGTTACTTTCCTCGTTACATCAAAAAGTTATCTGATTACGTAATGCATGTTACTTGTAATGCGTTACTTTCCTCGTTACATCAAAAAGTAATCTGATTACGTAATGCATGTTACTTGTAATGCGTTACTTTCCTCGTTACATCAAAAAGTAATCTGATTACGTAATGCATGTTACTTGTAATGCGTTACTTTCCTCGTTACATCAAAAAGTAATCTGATTACGTAATGCATGTTACTTGTAATGCGTTACTTTCCTCGTTACATCAAAAAGTTATCTGATTACGTAATGCATGTTACTTGTAATGCGTTACTTTCCACGTTACATCAAAAAGTTATCTGATTACGTAATGCATGTTACTTGTAATGCGTTACTTTCCTCGTTTCATCAAAAAGTTATCTGATTACGTAATGCATGTTACTTGTAATGCGTTACTTTCCTCGTTACATCAAAAAGTTATCTGACTACGTAATGCATGTTACTTGTAATGCGTTACTTTCCTCGTTACATCAAAAAGTAATCTGATTACGTAATGCATGTTACTTGTACTGTATGTCAATCTGCTGTGTGTTTGACTGCTGTTTGTCCTCCTGCAGGTATTAACACGATTAAAGTCAGCATCCGCCACGCTAACTCCCTGGGAGGAGGCTTTCACTGCTGGACGACGGACGTGCGCCGGCGCGGATCCCTCCAGTCTTACTTCCTCTAGCCTGCCAGAGACACGCAGTTCTTATTGAGCTCAGATTCGAACACCGTCTGCATGGTTTGATTGCGCTGTGCATGTCAGGGCTTTTGTAAATGCGACCGATGAACGTGATAAATAGAAACCTCAATGATCTCAATAACAACTGCATTTCTGGCCGGCTGTTGTAGTAATGACTCCAGTGAAGTAGGCAGAGCCCCCCCGCCTCCCCACACACACCACAGAAGAAGAGATTCTACCTCCTATTTACCAAATACAGAAAACCTGTTTAGCCTATTTTGAATTGTAATGACTTCTTATATAATGCATTTTAATGAAATATAATTTTTTTTACCCTACATGTGATAGAAGTGTTGAATTATAACTCAGGTATTTTTGTAGCCATATTTCAGTTATTTTGTAAGCATTTCATGAAATGTAAATATCTACATGCATGTGCATTATTTTAGTGCGCATATACTCTTCCCTTCACAAAAGTGTTTTTATAGCATCTGCCTCTGATGTCATTCACAATAGCAGGAGTCAGGAACGCTACGCGCTGCTTATACATCATCCTGGAACGTGTTCTCAACGTTCAGGGAACGTTTGGCTGATTGTTTTGCGTTGTGTTTGTGCTGTGATTCTCTAGTTTAACTCGTTGGGTGAGATTGCTCTTTATCAACTCATGATTCTGTGTCAGGTCAAACTAAATCAAATAAAGATACACTTGGAAATCAATGTGACTGAATCAGTTTTCCATTTCTTGCTTTGTATTTATGATGCTTGTGATCAAAAGAAAAAAAATGGTCAATAAATGAAGCATAACATGATGTGCCTCATGAAGGATTCAATTCATTTCACATTTATATGTATAGCCATTTTCACAAAACACATCTTTACAGCAGTTTTACAGAAAATGCATTACAGAGTCCACATTACAATTTACAGTGTTCTGTTATCAGAGGAAACTGTCTAAGTTATGAGTTTCAGAAATGCACATAAACACATTATATACATATAATGCACCTAACCCAATTCAATAATTCATGCAAAAAAAGCATTTAAACAATGTAATAATTTAAGGCAGAAACAATGATCTCGTTGAAGTAAGGAATACTTGTTTGTTAACAAATTATTATGACAGAAAAAATAAGTGACTACAACTCAA
>JAPDVR010000005.1:345000-350000 GCA_026230005.1 Gila orcuttii | reverse complement strand
GCGTTAAATATTTTAACGCTTTAAAAAATGTATTTTTTTTTTTTCACCGCGGTGTCGCGGTGGGCAAGTGATGAAACCGGTGTTGCGACTGAACACCGTGTAACACCGGTAACACCAACTACCGTAGCAAGCCTACCTCGTAATATTTAGCCAGAATGTCGTAACGTCCGATAGATCGACAGATTTCTGTCTGATGATGTATGCAGGGCTTCTCCAATCATATCATCCTCTTAAACTCCGCCCCTCCGCCCAGATCTCAACATCCAATCAGCAACTGATGGATATAACCAAGCCCCGCCCTGTTTTCTTTTCAATAATCCGTTACACTCTGCTTTACATCGTAATACAGAAGAAGAGATGTCACTGCTGATGTCACAACGCAGCTTTAAAGGTGCAGTACGCGATTTCTGGTAAACGCCAGTGGCGGCTTGTCAATAGAGGGCGCTGGGGCGCCGCCCTATCAAGATTACAGAAATATACATATACAAAAATTATATAAAAAAACAAAAATAAAATAGTTTATTCATATGACGTGGTAGTAAGAAAAGCATCAGCATTGAATAAAAACTGGCTTTAATCGGTCAACTATTTTCTCTGTTTTTCAATATGTTTCATGCGGTTTCATGGGCGAGGGACGCCGGACAAATGGATGTCTATCTGAGACTTTAAATTTTCGGGCAGCATGTGGCCTGAAGCTGGTCTCTAATTGGTTTCTTAAAGATTCTCCTCCGGGCGCAAGTCGTTGCGTCCCTGGCCAATCAGAATTGGATGCATGTTATTTTATCCAATCTGATTGGTTCTCGTCACCTGTCATTCAACTTTACGCTCTGGCCCACTACTGCGAGTGCGCAGGCGACACCACTTCGACTCCGCCAAAACCTTGCTAGGCTGCATTTTTGTATAAACAATGGCCGCAGTTAATCCAAATTCTGTAATTTATTTACAAAAAAAACCCGTTCACAAGGCTTTCGCTTGTAGAAAAAAAAGGATAAAGGATCTCGGACCGGAACAACCAGATTTACAAATCCAGCAGCAGCCAATGACAGAGGAGGCTGATGACTGATGACGGAGTAATAGAGAAATTTGCTGGCCAGGAAGAAAGAAGAGCAAAATTTATGTTCAAGTAGGAAACATCCTTTTTGGTACTGCTTAGTATTTATTTGCCCCCCTCAATAAAATTAAAAAAATGCGCCCCCCCAAAAATAATTATCACCAGCCGCCACTGGTAAACGCTGACAAACAATTTGTTACACTGATAATTCAGGTCAAATGGCTAATTGTTATTTAGCTCCTGTAAACAAACACAGTTTTCATCAACAGCTCCAATAACATGACAGTCCAAGTCACTAATATACGGTGGGTGAGAGGTGCAAAAGAAATCACAATTATAAAAACAAAACAACAAGTCAGAAAACACAACGACAATTCAGAAAACAAAATAACAATTCAGAAAACACAACGACAAATCTGAAAACAAAATAACAATTCAGAAAACACAACGACAAATCTGAAAACAAAATAACAAGTCAGAAAACACAACGACAAGTCAGACAAAACGGAAAAGGTAGGTATATGTGTCATCTGTCAGATGTCTCATCCAATCAGCGATCAGTATTACATTCGCCACATATACCTACCTTTTCCGTTTTGTCCGACTTGTCGTTGTGTTTTCTGACTTGTTAATTTGTTTTCAGATTTGTTTTTGTGTTTTCTGACTTGTTAATTTGTTTTCAGATTTGTTTTTGTGTTTTCTGACTTGTTAATTTGTTTTCAGATTTGTTTTTGTGTTTTCTGACTTGTTAATTTGTTTTCAGATTTGTTTTTGTGTTTTCTGACTTGTTAATTTGTTTTCAGATTTGTCATTGTGTTTTCTGAACTGTTATTTTGTTTTCTGAATTGTCGTTGTGTTTTCTGACTTGTTATTTTGTTTTTATAATTGTGATTTGTTTTGCCCCTCTCGGCCACCGTACTAATATATTACAAATGTGACAATTAAAGCTAGAATATGTAATTTTCCGCCGCCAGAAGTCGCATTTTCAAAACAATAACAAAGGCGACGCTAGAAGAGGCTCTGAAGGAGAGTGGAGCGATGGGAGATGTGCTTTTCCACATCCAGAGATGTATGGTATAATTCGAATAATTCACTAATCATGTTCACGGAAGAGGTAATACATTAGTTTTTGTATTACCTGTACGTTTGATCACATAGATCTTTCTAAACTATTTTATGTCATCGTAATGAATTAGCTGCAAGGAATGTGAAATGTAATGCTATATTAGTTGTTACTGATATGTGACAATTTGTCAAATGATTTTGTGGGTTAATGCTGCACAGTTTTGCACGTTTAAAACAATCGTACAAATAGTAAATTTGAACAAAACCACAGTATTTGCAAGTATTGGCTAAATATTTTTGTGCAACACTGTAAACCCTAACACTCAAAATAATGAATTGGTTTGAGTAGGACAAACTTAAATTAAACTAATTAGTTCAGTCAAACTAACTTTTATGAGTTTTTACCACTTACTTTCAAGTTCACAGAACTGATATATTTTAAGTAAACTGAACTGTTTTATTGTTTTGAGTTTTATGAAATTATTTCTTTTAATTTAGAAAAACTTAAGTTTAACTGAAACGGCTGGGATGTCTATTTCCCAGCATGCTTTGCCGATGGCACTCGAAAGGGAGAGTAAATGCTAAAATTAAGTGTAATATATTGTTTTTTTGTGAGCAAGATTAATGTTAAGTGGGTGATTTAGTAGTGATTAATGTTTTATTATGCTAATTTAGAAGAATTTCTGTTAATGTTGGTTTTAGGATAGTTACCATCATGGAGTCGAGTGGTGCATCAGCTTGATTTAAGAGCAAATAAAACTTTTATATTGCTGCTCTCATACAGGAAGTGCTACTGTATAACAAACTATTGTTTACATGTTAACAACTTAGTATGTTAGCAAACTAGCTTGTTAAACCTAGCTAAGTTTATACTAATAAAAGTGTTCACATTGAGATTACATGAAAGTTTTTAGTTAAATGTATGAATTAGTGTACTCAAACATTTCAAGATAAGAACAATTAAAATTAGGGGTCGACCGATATGTGATTTTCAGGCAGGGTTGCCAGATGCCAGCTAGGTTTTCCAGCCCAAAAGCTCGTGAAAAACCGCCCAAAATTGGGGTTGATTGGTTGACTTAGCGAAATGGTCTCTCGCTCTCTGCCGTGCGCGCGCTACACTGTTTGGAGCAGTCTTTTATGTCTCGCATGCGCGCTCTTGCTCGCTCGCTCTAGATTCCGGGAGATTTGAACTAATTTGCGGGCATCAGGAAGCCGCTATCAATATGCGGGAGACTCCCGGAACTTCCGGTAGACTTGGGATGTCTGTTACGGAAAATAATGCGATCAACTTAGGCTATTAATGAGTCTATTGTCAATAAACGTCACTTGGAACAAAAGCATTCAG
Organism: Gila orcuttii; assembly: GCA_026230005.1. Classification (NCBI taxonomy): domain Eukaryota; kingdom Metazoa; phylum Chordata; class Actinopteri; order Cypriniformes; family Leuciscidae; genus Gila; species Gila orcuttii. Next base: position 346,539 of record JAPDVR010000005.1, on the reverse strand, counting down.
TAACATTAAAACATTGAGTGGATATATGTATATACAAAATAACCCACTTTAACAATTATTTCAAATAGCATGAAACATGCAAATTCATGAGTAGCCTACATTACATGAAAATCGCATTGATTATAGAACAGGGGTGTTTACTCTTTACAGAGGCAAGTTCATGACTGACGGGCCAACTCTGAGCTACACAAAAAATATTTTCACTGGCCTACGCCAAATATAGGCTAAAGGAAAAAACTTGAGTTTGACACCTGGATTTAGAACAATTAATACCAGCTATTCCTTGAGACAGGGAGTTAAACCTAGAGTTTTCATGAAAATCGCGTTGACCATATTATTTAGAACAGCGGTGTCAGTGCGTCCTTCGCAGAAGCAGAACGTGCATGGCGGCCCATCTCTACACAAAAAAATATTTTTTCATACGCCAAATATATTAGCAAACTTAAGTTTGACACCTGGGATTTTTAACAATTAATCCTAATAGGCCTACCATAAAGGTAACGTTATAGCCATATTCCCTGAGACAGGCAGTTTTAATAAAATTGCTTTGAATAATTGTTATTTAGAATAATTTGATTAACACAATAACATAAACAATAATATTGTGTTAATAAAATTATTCTGAATAACATGTTCAAATCTATTTTCACAAAAACACACAGGTCGAACTGCCTGAGCTAGGTTATTCCCGTCAGACAGTTAGGAGTGTGAATTTTCGTGAAAATCGCTTTGAACAATTGTTATTAAGAATAATTTGATTAACACAAAAGCGCTAGTATATTCTAGAGTCAAACTTCCTCAACAGCGGTCGGGGCGGACGGAGTGTAGCTGATCTCAAGCCATTACGCGCGACACCGGCGTGTGTGACTTGACGTGAACCGAAGGTAGTTGGAGGGAGTGTCTGTTGTGAGTTTAGGGGGCACGTCACGTCAGCCAGAGCTGTAGTGTGTGTGTGTGTGTGTGTGTGTGTGTGTGTGTGTGTGTGTGTGTGTGAGTGAGACTCCTGCCTGCTGAACGGAGGGTCGCAGGAAGAAGGATCTGAAGTGCCGATGTTTCGGCTACAAAAACCTGCCGAACTGATCCAAAACCAGCCCAATTTTTATCCACCCGCCCAAACCCATTTTTGCCCGCAAAATAGATTGCAAAACCGCCCAATCTGGCAACCCTGTTTTCAGGGCCGGTGCCGATTATTACAGATCGAGTTGACCGATGACCGATATTTGGAACCGATATATAGCCTATGTCTGGTGTAAAAATGTAAGTTAATGTCAAAATTAAGAATAACAAGGGGTTTTGACAAATACTTTCTTTAAATGATTTTAAACATATCTTTAAATCTGACAACTGTTAATAATAACATTATTAATAATAATAATGACTTAAAAAGTGCAGGGAGCACCCAGCAGCATTCTGTAAACATTTTGTAAAACTTAAAGACTCTATTTTAATGGTTAAATAAAATTTTAGTAATCAAAAAGCATTTCTAATTAATTTAAGTCATCAAACTTATTCAATTTATTTACAGTTTAACAAAAATTA
>JAPDVR010000005.1:322500-335000 GCA_026230005.1 Gila orcuttii | reverse complement strand
TTTTTGTATATAAACAAATAGTTCTTTATCATTTTATATAATTTTCCTTTAAATGGAAAAATGAGTTTTATTAGCTTGCGTTCAAAGCTAATCTCTAGGTCAAAGCATTAGCCTTACAGAAAGATAGACTGCCAAAGAATTAAGCATGTGAACTGCAAAAAATAGATGTTTTGTGATTCATTTTACATTAGTTTACATAAATTGTTTTGTTGAGATTATTTTCATAAATTTACTTTTTTTTTAAAGATGGGCTTAAATGGTACAGCGCCACCTAACGCATGCAAACGATAGCCAACACAAGCTAACCTTGAATGAAAAAACGTAACATTTCTCAATGTGGGCACAATGAAAATGACTATATTTAGTCCACAGTATATTTAAGCTCCATGTAAATATATCTTCAATTTTTAAAGGAAAACATTATTTTTTCACCATTACTCACTGTGGAACCATTTAAGCCCACCGTATGTGTTTCACTGAGGAATCCCTCTGATTGCAAACTTTGATACATTTTCTGAAAGTGTTTAATGACAACATTCCTGTGTGTGCTTTTACTTTACTAACGTTTTACCTTACCTTACTTACTACCTTAATACAACTATATTTAGACAGGCCTACTACATCCCACCCAGGGCTCTAATCTAACATTAGCAAAAGGATTTTTTTATTTTATACTTCCCTGTCACTGAAGAAATATATTGATGTTTACTTCTATAAAATCACCTAATTTGTATATTTTGTGGATCATGATGTGGGCTTATTTGGAACACATGCAAGATTAAATGGTGCCGAAGTACCAATGAAGCCCTTGCCAGACTTCTGACTTTATTCATAAAATATCTTAATTTTATATTGTAAAATGTACATCAACTAATACATTTTCAAATGAGAGGGAAATCTAGCATTTTAACAAATTATTTTTCTTATAAACCATGTCAATATCTATGAAAAAAACCTAGACTTAGATTTTGGTGGGCTTAATGGGTACATTTACCCTATTAATTTTAGATAAAAAGTGCATTTTAGTGCAATTTCTTCAAGTTTGATGTCGAGTGTGTAGCAGAAGAAGCTGTTCGGCTCATTCACGAACATGCAGACCTCATATTTCAATAACAGTCATGAGTTCATATCAGCATTGAATCTGATTCATTGTTTTTATGTTTATATTTCATATCCTAGTCCATCATCAGCACAGGTTCCCTGAGAGATCGAGTTCCTCTGTTCGCGTTTGGTGTGTGTGAGTCCAGAGGGTGTGAGTAGGAGTGTGTGTGAGTCCAGAGAGTGAGTCGTTGTGTGTTGCGTGTGTCACAGCGGCGCTGAGAGCGGCTCGGGTTTGGCTAATCTGGATTAAGACAAAAATACAGAGAGAGAGAGTGAGAGAGTGACACTCTCACTCACTCACACTCACTCACTCACTCACTCACTCACTCACTCACACACTCACACACTCTCTCACTCACACACACACACATACACTCTCTCACTCACTCACTCTCACTCACACACTCTCACGCACTCTCACCCACACGCACGCACACTCACTCTCTCACTCACTCACTCACTCACACACTCTCTCACTCACTCTCACTCACTCACACTCACTCACTCACTCACTCACTCACACACTCACACACTCTCTCACTCACACACACACACATACACTCTCTCACACACTCACTCTCACTCACACACTCTCACGCACTCTCACCCACACGCACGCACGCTCACTCTCTCACTCACTCACTCACTCACACACTCACACACTCTCTCACTCACACACACACACATACACTCTCTCACTCACTCACTCTCACTCACACACTCTCACGCACTCTCACCCACACGCACGCACGCTCACTCTCTCACTCACTCACTCACTCACACACTCACACACTCTCTCACTCACACACACACACATACACTCTCTCACTCACTCACTCTCACTCACACACTCTCACGCACTCTCACCCACACGCACGCACACTCACTCTCTCACACACTCACTCACTCACACACTCTCTCACTCACTCTCACTCACACTCACTCACTCACTCACTCACACACACACACATACACTCTCTCACTCACTCACTCTCACTCACACACTCTCACGCACTCTCACTCTCACCCACACGCACGCACGCACACACTCACTCTCACTCACTCTCACTCACACACACACTCGCGCACACACACACTCACACTCACTCACTCACACACTCACTCACTCAAATTCAAATTAGCTTTATTGGCATGAATGTGTAAAATAGCACAATGTTGCCAAAGCAATAGACATACAAACATATATGTAGATAAATAAGAGTAAACAATAAAAAAAAATCAGTATCAAATGTAAAAAAAAAAAATTACTAAAATATCAAACAATCAAAATAATAATTATTTGGAAATTTGTACAATTATTTATCACTCACTCATTCTCACTCACTCTCACTAACTCACTCACTCACTCACTCACTCTAACACTCACACTCTCACTCACTCTTTCACACACACACACACACACTCAACTTCACACACAAACACACACACACACACACTCTCTCACACACACTCACTCACCAGTTTCAAATGAGCTCAACCTAAACATGTAATGCAACTAACCAGAACTCTAGCTGAGTGTAACTGACCTGGAGTGACTTTAACCCAAACTAACACTCTCTCAGACTAACACTAACCCAGTGTTTATGGTCTCTGATCGTTTAGTCTGGTTGTGTTAGTCAACTCTGTTTTGTTATCAGCTGGTGTTTGCTGTTGTGTTGTTCCCTGCGACACAGGAGACGTGTTTATACACACATGACTGTCAGGAGAGACGCGAGTGTCTGCGTGAGTGTGTGTGAATGTGTGAGAGTGTGTGAGAGAGAGAGTGCGTGAGTGAGAGAGAGTGTGATTGTGTGTGAGAGTGTGATTGTGTGTGAGAGTGAGACCGCGAGAGAGTGTGAGTGTGTGAGAGAGTGTGTGAGAGAGTGTGTGAGAGAGTGTGTGAGAGAGTGTGTGAGAGAGTGTGTGAGAGAGTGTGTGAGAGAGTGTGTGAGAGAGTGTGTGAGAGAGTGTGTGAGAGAGTGTGTGAGAGAGTGTGTGAGAGAGTGTGTGAGAGAGTGTGTGAGAGAGTGTGTGAGAGAGTGTGTGAGAGAGTGTGAGAGAGTGTGATTGTGAGTGAGAGCGAGAGTGAGCGCGCGAGAGAGAGTGTGTGTGAGAGTGTGTGTGAGAGTGTGTGAGAGAGTGTGTGAGAGAGTGTGTGAGAGAGTGTGTGAGAGAGTGTGTGAGAGAGTGTGTGAGAGAGTGTGTGAGAGAGTGTGTGAGAGAGTGAGAGAGTGTGATTGTGAGTGAGAGCGAGAGTGAGCGCGCGAGAGAGAGTGTGAGAGCGAGAGAGAGTGTGTGCTAGTGTGCGAGAGTGTGAGTGTGCGCGAGCGAGTGTGCGCGAGAGCGAGTGAGCGCGAGAGCGAGAGAGTGTGAGAGAGAGTGTGAGAGAGAGTGTGAGAGAGAGTGTGAGAGAGAGTGTGAGAGAGAGTGTGAGAGAGAGTGTGAGAGAGAGTGTGATTGTGTGAGATTGTGTGTGATTTTGTGAGTTTGTGTGAGAGCTCGAGTTTGTGCGCAAGTGTGTGTGCCTGTGTGTGTGCCTGTGTGTGTGAGTGTGTGCGCGAGTGTGAGAGATTGAGAGAGAGTGCGTGAGTGTGTGCGCGAGATGTGTGTGAGAGTGAGTGTGTGTTTGTTTGTGTGTGTGTGTGTGTGTGGTCCCCGAGCGCTGCTCCCTGAAGTGATCTGTGAGGAAGCGTTTGCCCTCTATATCTCTCACACTGACGTCTGCCCTCTCAACAATGTCATCCACTTTCCTGTTATTCACTTCAGTGGAAAGCCACTGGTGTGTGTGTGTGTGTGTGTTTTTGTCTGTGTGTGTGTGTGTGTGTGAGAGTGTGTGCCGTGAGTGAGCAGACAGGATGCAGTGTGTGAGTCTGTGTCACTGCGTGTGCTGGTGATCTAGTATTAGCTGGACCAATAGCAATGCAGCAAATTATTGAAAGGAATAAAAGTTCACAACAGAAGTTCTTGCTGTCGGACGAGCTTTAACTGGAGCGTTTGCGTGAGATGGCGGTTTACTAATCTCATTATCTAGTGGAAACGAGGCCACAGTGTCACTGTCCATGAGCACGACACACACACACACACACACACCCCTTTGTGTTACTTCACTGGAAGTATGTGTCTTATGTAATGAATTCACAGCTGATTTGATTCTGTCTGTTGTATCTAATCGACACACACATTCACGAAACAGAATGAGTTTTAAAGCCATTCTCATCATTTTCAGATTCATGACAGTGTTTGTATTTTCCTGTAAGAAATGTACGTAATGGTGCATCAGAGAGGATGCTGGGATCATTTGCTGCACATTCATCTACTCTGTGTCTGTTCGGATTTCAGATTAGTTCTCGACTGTCGTTTCAGAGCCCGTTGACGGAGGTGCAGTTCGGACCAATGAAGCTCTATGAAGATCAACTGCAGGTACGACTGTTCATTATTGTGTGTGTGCGCGCGTGTTCTATATTGAGAGGCTCATTAATTCTTCAGGCTAATTTTAGGCCAGTTGAGTGAATCAGACTGGTGTGTCCTGAGATTTCTGGAGCTCTTGTGAGAATATGAATAATCTCTCCATGATTCTGTAGTATTTGCACAGTGTGTGTTTGCAGAGACGCACGTGCCGTCGGAATGATTTGAAGGGCCTGTAATGACACTGAAATCTATGACCGGTGTAGAAACCAAGCAGAAACCTTCCGGTCTCTCTCTCTCAACACTGAAGTGATTAAACTGCAGTTCCTCCACTGGCCACTAGAGACCGGCTGCAGAAGAGACTCAATCCCATAAACCCTCATGTTAAAATGCCCAACTTTACAGCAGAAAAAAACATGTTCACAGTCTGGTGCAAAAAGTGGTTTTTGTCTATAAAGCTAATTTTGTCCTCCATGGCGACGGTGAGGGGGTGAATTTTTTTATAACTCCGTTTAAATTATATTAAGCCTTAAAGTTGTGCATAATTAAGGGCGTGGCCACTTGAGTGACAGGTTGATTGCTGCTGATGTCACTACCAGCCGTTTGTCTGGTAGCGTTAGCGTCACCTCAGCTAATCCGCCTCGCTGTACATTTTCTTTTATCCGGGAGTGATGCTGCCAAGATGGGGACGGCCGTCTCCGCCCACTTTGGGCTTCAAAAACGCTACGAGTGACGTCACACACGCTATGCCCATATTATAGACAGTCTATGGGAGAAACTCTTGAACAAATGAAGTCTGGGGTTCGTGTGACCGGATGCGTCCTAAATCTCAGTGGCCACACCTCAGTTCATCCACGTTCCCCAACACAACGAACTCGCAAACGCTCAATGGACACACACGTCTGAGATTGGATGTAAAGTCTTATAGCGCGAGTTATAGTCTGAGTCTCTTCTCTCATACTCCCCTGTCTAACTCCTGAACTGAACTATCAACAATAACAAAACAAAACAGAACAACGATACTCAATACTGCAGAAACACAGATACACACAGAATGCTGTGAAATGATTAGTCTGAATTGTGCAGCCCTAGCGTTAGCGTTAGAGCTTTAATTACTGTAGGAAAGTGCTAGTGATTTCCTTTTCCTGTTTTTGTCCTCCGCTGATCCCACATTCCCACAGAACACACACATCACGCCGAGCGTCTGAACCGTCTGTACACACACATGCAGTGCTTCATCTGAGTGAGCGATTTTTTTGAACTGTCTGATGCAGTGAATCTGTTCAAATGAACTGTGTGTTCATGTTAAAGGGACATATCATGATAATCTGAGTTTTTCCGTGTGTGAGTGCTATAATCCGGTGCTTCTATCAACCCGGAAAACGTGAAAGGTAAAACCCAGTAACTCTGTTCTGGTGAGTCTTTCTTCGCAAGCATGTCAAAATAAGCCGATCAGATTTCGCTCTCCTTCTGATGTATGAAGACGATCATATTATAATATTACCGGCTCTTAATCTGCACGTTTATAATATTACCGGCTCTTAATCTGCGCGTTTATAATATTACCGGCCCTTAATCTGCATGTTTATAATATTACCGGCCCTTAATCTGCACGTTTATTATAATATTACAGGCCCTTAATCTGCACGTTTATAATATTACCGGCCCTTAATCTGCACGTTTATTATAATATTACCGGCCCTTAATCTGCACGTTTATTATAATATTACCGGCCCTTAATCTGCACGTTTATTATAATATTACCGGCTCTTAATCTGTGCGTTTATAATATTACCGGCCCTTAATCTGCACGTTTATTATAATATTACAGGCCCTTAATCTGCACGTTTATAATATTACCGGCTCTTAATCTGCACGTTTATTATAATATTACCGGCCCTTAATCTGCACGTTTATTATAATATTACAGGCCCTTAATCTGCACGTTTATAATATTACCGGCCCTTAATCTGCACGTTTATTATAATATTACCGGCTCTTAATCTGCACGTTTATAATATTACCGGCTCTTAATCTGCACGTTTATTATAATATTACCGGCTCTTAATCTGCACGTTTATTATAATATTACCGGCTCTTAATCTGCACGTTTATAATATTACCGGCCCTTAATCTGCACGTTTATTATAATATTACCGGCCCTTAATCTGCACGTTTATAATATTACCGGCCCTTAATCTGCACGTTTATTATAATATTACCGGCCCTTAATCTGTGCGTTTATAATATTACCGGCCCTTAATCTGCACGTTTATTATAATATTACCGGCTCTTAATCTGTGCGTTTATAATATTACCGGCTCTTAATCTGCACGTTTATTATAATATTACCGGCTCTTAATCTGCACGTTTATAATATTACCGGCTCTTAATCTGCACGTTTATTATAATATTACCGGCTCTTAATCTGCACGTTTATAATATTACCGGCCCTTAATCTGCACGTTTATTATAATATTACCGGCCCTTAATCTGCACGTTTATAATATTACCGGCCCTTAATCTGCACGTTTATTATAATATTACCGGCCCTTAATCTGTGCGTTTATAATATTACCGGCCCTTTATCTGCATGTTTATAATATTACCGGCCCTTAATCTGTGCGTTTATAATATTACCGGCCCTTAATCTGCACGTTTATTATAATATTACCGGCTCTTAATCTGTGCGTTTATAATATTACCGGCTCTTAATCTGCACGTTTATTATAATATTACCGGCTCTTAATCTGCACGTTTATAATATTACCGGCTCTTAATCTGCACGTTTATTATAATATTACCGGCTCTTAATCTGCACGTTTATAATATTACCGGCCCTTAATCTGCACGTTTATTATAATATTACCGGCCCTTAATCTGCACGTTTATAATATTACCGGCCCTTAATCTGCACGTTTATTATAATATTACCGGCCCTTAATCTGTGCGTTTATAATATTACCGGCCCTTAATCTGCATGTTTATAATATTACCGGCCCTTAATCTGTGCGTTTATAATATTACCGGCCCTTAATCTGCACGTTTATTATAATATTACCGGCTCTTAATCTGTGCGTTTATAATATTACCGGCCCTTAATCTGCACGTTTATTATAATATTACAGGCCCTTAATCTGTGCGTTTATAATATTACCGGCCCTTAATCTGCACGTTTATTATAATATTACCGGCCCTTAATCTGTGCGTTTATAATATTACCGGCCCTTAATCTGCACGTTTATTATAATATTACCGGCTCTTAATCTGTGCGTTTATAATATTACCGGCCCTTAATTTGCACGTTTATTATAATATTACAGGCCCTTAATCTGCACGTTTATAATATTACCGGCCCTTAATCTGCACGTTTATTATAATATTACCGGCCCTTAATCTGCACGTTTATAATATTACCGGCCCTTAATCTGCACGTTTATAATATTACCGGCCCTTAATCTGCACGTTTATAATATTACCGGCTCTTAATCTGCATGTTTATAATATTACCGGCCCTTAATCTGCACGTTTATTATAATATTACCGGCCCTTAATCTGCACGTTTATTATAATATTACCGGCTCTTAATCTGTGCGTTTATAATATTACCGGCCCTTAATCTGCACGTTTATTATAATATTACCGGCCCTTAATCTGCACGTTTATAATATTACCGGCCCTTAATCTGCACGTTTATTATAATATTACCGGCCCTTAATCTGCACGTTTATTATAATATTACCGGCTCTTAATCTGTGCGTTTATAATATTACCGGCTCTTAATCTACACGTTTATTGTAATATTACCGGCCCTTAATCTGCACGTTTATAATATTACCGGCTCTTAATCTACACGTTTATTGTAATATTACCGGCCCTTAATCTGCACGTTTATAATATTACCGGCTCTTAATCTGCACGTTTATTATAATATTACCGGCTCTTAATCTGCACGTTTATTATAATATTACCGGCTCTTAATCTGCGCGTTTATAATATTACCGGCCCTTAATCTGCACGTTTATAATATTACCGGCCCTTAATCTGCACGTTTATAATATTACCGGCCCTTAATCTGCACGTTTATTATAATATTACCGGCTCTTAATCTGCGCGTTTATAATATTACCGGCTCTTAATCTGCGCGTTTATAATATTACCGGCCCTTAATCTGCACGTTTATAATATTACCGGCCCTTAATCTGCACGTTTATTATAATATTACCGGCCCTTAATCTGCGCGTTTATAATATTACCGGCTCTTAATCTGCACATTTATTATCTGATATGTATTCCACTGATTTATGTGATCGCCTTTTGACTTTTTTTACATCTAAGGTTGAAAATGTACATCAGCAATTACTTACTGGTACTCTCCATAATGACTCCTGTAAGCCTATCACTCACGTACCTCTCCACTCTGCTTTCTCTACCTTTACACTAACAACTACTTCAGAGATTGTGGGTCTGATAGGTAAATCTAAATCTTCGACATGTCAGTTAGACCCTCTAACAACTCCTTTAGTGAAAGCTTGTTTACCAGCCCTTTTGCCATTGATTACAATTGTTCACTCTTCACTTGGTTCTGGTTATGTATCTCCATCTCTTAAATCTGCTATTATTACACCCATACTTAAGAAACCAGGGTGTGATCCTTTTAATTTTGACAATTTTCGTCCCATTTCAAATTTACCATTTATCTCTAAGGTAGTGGAAAAGTGTATTGCAATTCAAATTCATGAACTTCTCTCCAATAATAACTTGTATGAACAATTCCAATCTGGCTTTCGTCCACACCACAGCACTGAGACTGCTCTTGTCAGAATAACTAATGATCTACTGTTGGCAGCTGACTCTGGGCTGTTAACCATTCTTGTCCTTCTAGACTTGAGTGCTGCCTTTGATACTGTCTCACACCAGATACTTCTTGACAGGTTAGCTTCCATTGGTATTACTGGCACTGCTCTGTCTTGGTTTAGGTCATATCTCTCTGGACGCAGTCAGCGTATTCAATTAAAAGGTTTTAGTTCTAGAATATCGACAGTCACCACTGGTGTTCCCCAGGGTTCTGTTTTGGGCCCGCTTCTTTTCATTATCTATATGCTCCCTCTTGGTGATATTTTAAGGAAATATGGTATTCATTTTCACTGTTATGCGGATGACACCCAACTTTACCTGTCTGCTAAACCCACTGGTTCTTTTCCTCCACCATCTTTGTCAAGCTGTTTAGCTGAAATTAAAGTTTGGCTTTCAGCAAACTTCCTGAAGTTAAATGGCAATAAAACTGAGGCTCTGCTTGTTGGCACTAAAACTGTTGTATCTAAATCGAATTGCTTCTCTCTATACATTGACAATACTGCAATCTGTCCTTCCTCTCAGGTTAAAAGTTTGGGTGTCATCATGGAGGGCACATTATCCTTTCAAGCACAAATTAATAATATCACGCGAATTCCATACTTCCATTTACGCAATATTAACCGTCTCCGTCCCTTTCTCTCAAATTGTAATACTGCAGTTCTTATCCACGCACTAGTCACTTCACGTATAGACTACTGCAATGCTCTTTTCACAGGTATTCCGTCCAAATTGCTGCATAAGCTTCAGCTGGTCCAGAACTCTGCAGCTCGTGTTCTTTCTAGAACACCTTATACTGACCACATTTCTCCAGTTCTTCAGCAGTTGCACTGGCTACCAGTAAAATATAGAGTTGAATTTAAAATCTTGCTACTCACTTATAAGGCACTTCATAATCTTGCACCACAATACCTTACTCAACTTCTCCATGTTTACACCCCTTCACGTGCACTCAGATCTTCTTCTTCAATTTCTCTTGTGGTACCTCAGATTCGACTTACCACCATGGGTGCCAGATCTTTTAGTTATGCTGCCCCCCGCCTATGGAACTCTCTTCCTCTTGATGTTCGCAATAGCGAGTGCTTGCTGACTTTTAAAACGCGCCTTAAGACATATCTTTTTATACAGGCTTTTTTATAACATGTTTTATTGAGATTTAAATGCACTTTATATGTATACGCTGTTTGATTGTTGTGTGTTTTGATTTGTGTAGTGACCTGTATATTTCTTGTGAGGTGACCTTGGGTGTTCTGAAAGGCGCCATGAAATAAAATGCATTATTATTATTATTATTATTATTATAATATTACCGGCCCTTAATCTGCACGTTTATAATATTACCGGCCCTTAATCTGCATGTTTATAATATTACCGGCCCTTAATCTGCACGTTTATAATATTACCGGCTCTTAATCTGCACGTTTATAATATTACCGGCTCTTAATCTGCACGTTTATAATATTACCGGCTCTTAATCTGCACGTTTATAATATTACCGGCCCTTAATCTGCACGTTTATAATATTACCGGCTCTTAATCTGCACGTTTATAATATTACTGGCCCTTAATCTGCACGTTTATAATATTACCGGCTCTTAATCTGCACGTTTATAATATTACCGGCTCTTAATCTGCACGTTTATAATATTACCGGCCCTTAATCTGCACGTTTATAATATTACCGGCTCTTAATCTGCACGTTTATAATATTACCGGCTCTTAATCTGCACGTTTATAATATTACCGGCTCTTAATCTGCATGTTTATTATAATATTACCGGCCCTTAATCTGCACGTTTATAATATTACCGGCTCTTAATCTGCACGTTTATAATATTACCGGCTCTTAATCTGCACGTTTATTATAATATTACCGGCTCTTAATCTGCACGTTTATTATAATATTACCGGCTCTTAATCTGCACGTTTATAATATTACCGGCTCTTAATCTGCACGTTTATTATAATATTACCGGCTCTTAATCTGCACGTTTATAATATTACCGGCCCTTAATCTGCACGTTTATAATATTACCGGCTCTTAATCTGCACGTTTATAATATTACCGGCTCTTAATCTGCACGTTTATAATATTACCGGCTCTTAATCTGCACGTTTATAATATTACCGGCTCTTAATCTGCACGTTTATAATATTACCGGCTCTTAATCTGCACGTTTATAATATTACCGGCTCTTAATCTGCACGTTTATAATATTACCGGCTCTTAATCTGCACGTTTATAATATTACCGGCTCTTAATCTGCACGTTTACAATATTACCAGCCCTTAATCTGCACGTTTACACACACCAGCCGACATTCGGTTTCTCGAGCGACAACAGTGACCAGTTCTAACGCACCGGCAGAAGATCCAGCAAAGCCTGAAACTGTTCTGTCGTTGAGCACAGACGAGCACTGAACACTATTGACCAGAACATGTCACCGCTGTCTTATAAACACCTCAGGAACTGTGGACACTTGTGTAGAAGTTCAACATGATGATGAGATGATCAATGTAACTCCACAACAACTACATAAATGTCTCCACTAACATTCAGAAACTCTTCCTGAGTCTCTCCGTAAGGCTGCACTCGCTACTGGTTATTCTGGGATTCTGGATGAGTGAGATTGGCCTGTTTTGTTATTGCTGGAGTTTCTGAAGCTCGTGTAAAGACTCCGCCCTCTTCTGAACGGAGGCGGAGCAAAAGCTCATTTGCATTTAAAGGGACACACAGAAACTGAGCGTTTTTGCTCAAACCCAAGAAGGAGCAAATTTGACAAGCTATAATAATTGATCTGGTATTTTGAGCTGAAATATCACACACACACATTCTGCGGACGCCAGAGATTTATTTTACATCTTGTGAAAAGGGGCATAATATGTCACCTTTAATGTCTGGGTTTGCAACTGAATTTCTCGGATCATCTTACGTTTTTGTGGTTGAACACACTGATGAAGACTCTGTGTGTGTGTGTGTGTGTGTGTGTGTGTGTGTGTGTGTGTGTGTGTGTGCAGGTACTGTTAGTGTTTGCCAAAGACGACGCTCAGAGCGGCAGCTTCATCTGGGCCTGTGAGCGGGCCGGGTTCAGGTGTAATGTGGCCCGAACACCAGAAGCGGCGCTGGAGAGTTTCCAGGA
>JAPDVR010000005.1:315000-317500 GCA_026230005.1 Gila orcuttii | reverse complement strand
CACTCGTGTTCACACACTCCTGTTCACACACTCCTGTTCACACACTCCTGTTCACACACTCCTGTTCACACACTCGTGTTCACACACTCGTGTTCACACACTCGTGTTCACACACTCCTGTTCACACACTCGTGTTCACACACTCCTGTTCACACACTCCTGTTCACACACTCCTGTTCACACACTCCTGTTCACACACTCCTGTTCACACACTCCTGTTCACACACTCGTGTTCACACACTCGTGTTCACACACTCCTGTTCACACACTCCTGTTCACACACTCCTGTTCACACACTCCTGTTCACACACTCCTGTTCACACACTCGTGTTCACACACTCGTGTTCACACACTCGTGTTCACACACTCCTGTTCACACACTCCTGTTCACACACTCGTGTTCACACACTCCTGTTCACACACTCGTGTTCACACACTCGTGTTCACACACTCGTGTTCACACACTCGTGTTCACACACTCGTGTTCACACACTCGTGTTCACACACTCCTGTTCACACACTCGTGTTCACACACTCCTGTTCACACACTCGTGTTCACACACTCGTGTTCACACACTCCTGTTCACACACTCGTGTTCACACACTCCTGTTCACACACTCGTGTTCACACACTCCTGTTCACACACTCGTGTTCACACACTCCTGTTCACACACTCGTGTTCACACACTCCTGTTCACACACTCGTGTTCACACACTACTGTTCACACACTCCTGTTCACACACTCCTGTTCACACACTCCTGTTCACACACTCCTGTTCACACACTCGTGTTCACACACTCCTGTTCACACACTCCTGTTCACACACTCCTGTTCACACACTCTACTGTTCACACACTCGTGTTCACACACTCGTGTTCACACACTCCTGTTCACACACTCCTGTTCACACACTCCTGTTCACACACTCCTGTTCACACACTCCTGTTCACCACACTCCTGTTCACACACTCCTGTTCACACACTTCTGTTCACACACTCCTGTTCACACACTCGTGTTCACACACTCCTGTTCACACACTCGTGTTCACACACTCCTGTTCACACACTCGTGTTCACACACTCCTGTTCACACACTCCTGTTCACACACTCCTGTTCACACACTCGTGTTCACACACTACTGTTCACACACTCCTGTTCACACACTCGTGTTCACACACTCGTGTTCACACACTCGTGTTCACACACTCCTGTTCACACACTCCTGTTCACACACTCGTGTTCACACACTCGTGTTCACACACTCGTGTTCACACACTCCTGTTCACACACTCCTGTTCACACACTCCTGTTCACACACTCGTGTTCACACACTCGTGTTCACACACTCCTGTTCACACACTCGTGTTCACACACTACTGTTCACACACTCCTGTTCACACACTACTGTTCACACACTCCTGTTCACACACTCGTGTTCACACACTCCTGTTCACACACTCCTGTTCACACACTCGTGTTCACACACTCCTGTTCACACACTCGTGTTCACACACTACTGTTCACACACTCCTGTTCACACACTCCTGTTCACACACTCCTGTTCACACACTCCTGTTCACACACTCCTGTTCACACACTCCTGTTCACACACTCCTGTTCACACACTCCTGTTCACACACTCGTGTTCACACACTACTGTTCACACTCGGTTCACACACTCGTGTTCACACACTCGTGTTCACACACTCGTGTTCACACACTCCTGTTCACACACTCCTGTTCACACACTCGTGTTCACACACTCGTGTTCACACACTCGTGTTCACACACTCGTGTTCACACACTCGTGTTCACACACTCCTGTTCACACACTACTGTTCACACACTCCTGTTCACACACTCGTGTTCACACACTCCTGTTCACACACTCCTGTTCACACACTCGTGTTCACACACTCGTGTTCACACACTCGTGTTCACACACTACTGTTCACACACTACTGTTCACACACTCCGTGTTCACACACTCCTGTTCACACACTCCTGTTCACACACTCCTGTTCACACACTCCTGTTCACACACTCCTGTTCACACACTCGGTTCACACACTCCTGTTCACACACTCCTGTTCACACACTCGTGTTCACACACTACTGTTCACACACTCGTGTTCACACACTCCTGTTCACACACTCCTGTTCACACACTCCTGTTCACACACTCCTGTTCACACACTCCGTGTTCACACACTCCTGTTCACACACTCCTGTTCACACACTCCTGTTCACACACTACTGTCACACACTCCTGTTCACACACTCCTGTTCACACACTCGTGTTCACACACTCCTGTTCACACACTCGTGTTCACACACTCGTGTTCACACACTCCTGTTCACACACTCCTGTTCACACACTCCTGTTCACACACTCCTGTTCACACACTCGTGTTCACACACTCGTGTTCACACACTCGTGTTCACACACTCGTGTTCACACACTCGTGTTCACACACTACTGTTCACACACTCCTG
>JAPDVR010000005.1:302500-305000 GCA_026230005.1 Gila orcuttii | reverse complement strand
CTCGTTACACTCTCGTTATGCTCTTTACATATGCTCTTTACACTCGTTACACACTCGTTATGCTCTTTACACTCGTTATGCTCTTTACACTCGTTACACACTCGTTATGCTCTTTACACTCGTTACACTCTCGTTATGCTCTTTACACTCGTTACACACTCGTTATGCTCTTTACACTCGTTACACACTCGTTATGCTCTTTACACTCGTTACACTCTTGTTAAGCTCTATACACTAGTTACACTCTCGTTATGCTCTTTACACTCGTTACACTCTCGTTATGCTCTTTACACTGGTTACACACTCGTTATGCTCTTTACACTCGTTACACTCTTGTTAAGCTCTATACACTAGTTACACTCTCGTTATGCTCTTTACACTCGTTACACACTCGTTATGCTCTTTACACTCGTTACACTCTCGTTATGCTCTTTACACTCGTTACACACTTGTTATGCTCTTTACACTAGTTACACTCTCGTTATGCTCTTTACACTCGTTACACACTCGTTATGCTCTTTACACTCGTTACACTCTCGTTATGCTCTTTACACTCGTTACACTCTTGTTATGCTCTTTACATATGCTCTTTACACTCGTTACACACTCGTTATGCTCTTTACACTCGTTATGCTCTTTACACTCGTTACACACTCGTTATGCTCTTTACACTCGTTACACTCTCGTTATGCTCTTTACACTCGTTACACACTCGTTATGCTCTTTACACTCGTTACACACTTGTTATGCTCTTTACACTCGTTACACACTCGTTATGCTCTTTACACTCGTTACACACTTGTTATGCTCTTTACACTCGTTACACTCTCGTTATGCTCTTTACACCCGTTACACACTCGTTATGCTCTTTACACTCGTTACACTCTCGTTATGCTCTTTACACTCGTTACACTCTCGTTATGCTCTTTACACTCGTTACACTCTCGTTATGCTCTTTACTCTCGTTATGCTCTATACACTCGTTATGCTCTTTACACTCGTTACACTCTCGTTATGCTCTTTACACTCGTTACACTCTCGTTATGCTCTATACACTCGTTATGCTCTTTACACTCGTTACACACTCGTTATGCTCTTTACACTCGTTACACACTTGTTATGCACTATACACTCGTTACGCTCTCGGTACGCTCTTTACACTCTTTATGCTGTTTACACTCTCGTTATGCTCTTACACTCTCGTTACACTTACACTTGTTACACTCTTACACTTTAAAACTCTTTACACTCTTTACACTCTCGTTAAGCTCTTTACACTCGTTACACACTCGTTATGCTCTTTACACTCGTTACACACTTGTTATGCTCTATACACTCGTTACACTCTTACACTCTCGTTACACTTACACTCGTTACACTCTTACACTCTTTACACTCGTTACACTCTTTACACTCTCATTATGCTCGTTACACTTTTTACACTCTCGTTACTACACTCGTTACTCTGTTACACTCGTTACACTGTTACACTCGTTACACTCTTAACACTTTTTACACTTACACTCTTACGTGTTACTACATGCTTACACACTTTACACTCGTTACACTCTTTACACCCATTACTACACTCTTACACTCTTTACACTCTTACACTCTTTACACCCGTTACTACACTCTTTACACCCGTTACTACACTCTTACACTCTTTACACTCTCACACTCTTACACTCTTTACACTCTCACACTCTTTACACTCTCACACTCGTTACACTCTTTACACTCGTGCACTCTTTACACTCTTACACTCTTTACACTCTCACACTCGTGCACTCTTTACACTCTTACACTCGTTACACTCTTTACACCTGTTACCACACTCTTTACACCCGTTACTACACTCATTACACTCTTACACTCGTTACACTCTTTACACCCCTTACTACACTCTTACACACGTACACTTTACACTCTTACACTTGTTACACTCTTACACCCGTTACTACACTCTTACACTCGTTACACTCTTTCGCTCTTACACTCTTTACACCCGTTACTACACTCTTTACACTCTTACACCCGTTACACTCTTTACACCTGTTACTACACTCTTACACACGTACACTTTACACTCTTACACTCGTTACACTCTTTACACTCTTACACCCGTTACTACACTCTTACACTCGTTACACTCTTTACACTCTTTACACTCTTACACCCGTTACTACACTCGTTACACTCTTTACACTCTTACACTCTTTACACCCGTTACATTCTTTACACCTGTTACTACACTCTTTACACC
Organism: Gila orcuttii; assembly: GCA_026230005.1. Classification (NCBI taxonomy): domain Eukaryota; kingdom Metazoa; phylum Chordata; class Actinopteri; order Cypriniformes; family Leuciscidae; genus Gila; species Gila orcuttii. The sequence goes on along the minus strand of JAPDVR010000005.1, from coordinate 302,734 downwards.
CGTTACTACACTCTTACACTTGTTACACTCTTTACACCCGTTACACACTTTACACCTGTTACTACACTCTTACACCTGTTACTACACTCTTACACTCTTTACACCCGTTACTACACTCTTACACTTGTTACACTCTTTACACCCGTTACACTCTTTACACCCGTTACACTCTTTACACCCGTTACTACACTCTTTACTACACTCTTTACACCCGTTACTACACTCTTTACACCC
>JAPDVR010000005.1:285000-292500 GCA_026230005.1 Gila orcuttii | reverse complement strand
GTTCGTCAACAGTATCAACAAACCGCTGGCGGCACTGGAGGAGAACGAGGTGAGACACTCACACACACACACACACACACACACACACACACTCTCACTCTTTCACACATGAATCGGCTCCTCTGAGTGCAGAGCTGGAGTTCACTGAAAGTCTTGGCTTTCAGTGAGACTTTGGAGACACAAGCTCACTCGCGCACACACACTCACTTGCGCACACACTCACACTCATACAATCACACACACACACACACACTCTCACTCTTTCACACATGAATCGGCTCCTCTGAGTGCAGAGCTGGAGTTCACTGAAAGTCTTGGCTGTGCTGGAGACTTTAGAGCGCTGGACTCTTGCATTGACAATATAAGATATTGAACAAAAGCTGATTTAGCTCTTGATGGAAATAAAGGTTGTGATGTTGTTTCCATCAAGAGGAGCATACATTTTAGGTACAGATTACATGTACTATAATCAAATGTAAAATAAAACTGCACTTTATAAGTAAAATATCCATTACAAATATAGTTACAAAAGTTATTCAGTGAAGAACGAGTGAATTTTCTCTGTCTTTTGTTGTGTGATTAGTGTTATTATAGAGCAGGAATATTAGTGCTGTCACTTTAAGAGCTGCACGGATCCAGTATACTGATACACACACACACACACACACACACACACAGAAACAAGAGTCTCTCGTGCTTGAATGGTTAAAGTCATGTTGAAATGTTTACAGAGGAATCGATGAGGAAGTATCTGAACAAGTATCCGATTTCTGACCTCAATTATTCAATTCCAGAATTGTACATTATAAACACAACACTTTTGTTTTTGCCCCCATTTTTCATGAGCTAAGACTTTTAAGACTCAATGATCTAAGCCTTTTTCTATGTGCACAAAAGGTTTATTTCTCTCAATTGTTGTTCACAAATCTGTCTAAATCTGTGTTAGTGAGCACTTCTCCTTTGCCGAGATAATCCATCCACCTCACAGGTGTGGCGTTTCAAGATGCTGATTAGACAGCATGATTATTGCACAGGTGTGCCTTAGGCTGGCCACAATAAAAGGCCATTCAGAGTTCTGAATGTATTGGAGTTTGTTTAAGCTTTTCAATGTTGTGCCGTACAAGATGCTATTACAGTAGTCGATTCTGGAAGTGATGAAGGCGTGGATGAGGGTTTCAGCAGCGGAGAATGAGAGCGAAGGACGGAGACGGACAATTTTTTTTAAGTGAAAAAAGGCAGTTCTGGTGATTTGTTTTATATGCGGTGCAAAGGAGAAGTTATTGTCAAAGATGACTCCGAGGTTGCGACTGAGAAGGGAAGGAGAGATGGTGGAGTTATCAACAGTGAGGGAGAAACTGTGAGTGGTTTTAGTGATGGATTTGGGACCGATGATGATCATGTCTGTTTTTTCACAGTTAAGTTGAAGGAAATTGGTGTGCATCCAGGATTTAATATTAGTGAGGCAATTGGAGATAGTAGAGTGGGTGACGGAGGTGATGGATTTGATGGAGATGTAAAGCTGAACATCATCGGCATAACAGTGAAAGTTGAGACCATGGTGGCGAATGACGTTGCCAAGGGGGAGCAGGTATATTATGAAGAGGAGAGGACCAAGCACCGAACCCTGGGGGACACCTTGGGACAGCGGAGCAGTGGAGGAAGTGCAATTGTTAATGTGGATGAACTGTTTTCTGGCGGTGAGATACGATTGAAGCCAGGAGAGGGCGGTGCCGGTAATGTTGAGGGAAGATTCGAGGCGGGAGGCCCCGTGGGGACCCGGGGTAGAATAGGTCCCTAGCACCCCCTTGCTGATCGTAAGAGGCGACAAATGGGGCAACTTGTGTGCCGTGGGTTGCGACTCGTGTCAGTGGAGGAAGAGATCCTGGTGCTTGAGGATTTTGGCCTGCTGCGGCCACCACATTTCCAACACATCACTTTGGCTCCTACTTCATTCAGACGAGAGGTTGGAATGGCCCATTCCAACCAATCGGCTTGTCAGGACTTGCCCTGGAGTTGGTTCTGAATTACAATCAACTATATAGTTTTCACCACTTCCAGAAGGCACTGGCGTAGGGTCAATTGAGTAGTATAAATCTTGTGTTTATATGCTCAAGTATATCATTAGTGTATCCTTGGTGTACATCCGGTGGATTCCCGCGGCACTGTACATCCCCTTGTAGGACTCCGAGGTGGGTGAGGAGCAGAGATGATGAACCAATTCTTTCTAACATGGCAAATAAACAAAACATCAAAAAACGGATACTGGATCAAGACTTGGAAGTTGAACTAACCACTTATCTTATTTTTCCTTAAAAAAATGAAAATTGGCAAAGACAACTCGACAATCAAACCAAGACAAAAAAAGAACTCAAAAACATGACAACCCAAAAGATGTTGAAATGTCAGAACCTATGACTAGTCGAAGTCGTAGCCTTTTCCCTAAGTGCAAGAATAAAGGAGCTGTACCTATCTTCCCCACTTGAAGATAAGTAATCATATAATTCAATGGAATTGTTGGGGTTTAAAAGCTAACTTTGCAGAGTTACAACGGTTAACTGCTGTTTTAAATCCCCTTGCTTATTGTATTCAAGAGACCCATTTATCTCCAAATGATACATTGACTGTTAAAAATGTTAAAATGTTTAATGCATATGGACCAAATGTACAAAGACCTTCTGGTGGATCAGCCGTCTTGGTTAAAAAGGATATAATCCATAGTCATATTGTACTGGATACCCAAATACAAGCAATAGCAGTACGAATTACCTTTCATAGAGTCATTACACTGTGCTCTATCTCAGAGGTCTTCAATCCTGCTCCTGGAGGGCCACTGTCCTGCAGAGTTTAGTTCAACCTGCTTCAGCACACCTGCCTTTGTATATTCAAGCGATCCTGAAGAGCTTGATGAGCTGATTCAGGTGTGTTTGATTAGGGTTGGAACTCAACTCTGCAGGACAATGGCCCTCCAGGAGCAGGATTGAAGACCTCTGCTCTATCTACATACCTCCCAGTGAAGTTATTACAACGCAAGAATTGGATAAACTTGTAGCGCAATTGCCGACTCCATTTATACTTATGGGTGATTTTAACAGCCATAATCCTTTATGGGGAGAAGATCGATGTGATGTTAAAGGAAAGAGAATGGAAGATTTTATACATAATAATGACTTGTGTTTACTAAATGATGGAACAAAAACCTACCTTCATCCAGGTCATGGCACTTATTCTGCAATTGATTTGACTATGCAGTGCTGAAATGTTTTTAGATTGTACATGGCGGGTCTGGGATGATTTATGTGGGAGTGACCACTTTCCACTTATCACCTCATTTACAAAATCGGATATACTACAAAGACCTTCAAGGTGGCAACTTAAAAAAGCAAATTGGCCTTCTTTCAAAATCATGTGTTACGAAAAATTTATTTCAGCAACTCAAGATAATCAGAACTCTATAGAAACTTTTACTGAACAGTTAATTGATATTGCAAATGAAACAATTCCAAAGACATCCTCTAAATCGCACTGTAAGGTTAACCCTTGGTTCAATGAGCAGTGTAAAAAAGCTATCGGGGCACGGAAGAAGGCGGAAAGACTTTTTAATAAACAGCCATCAATGACTAATTTTACACTTTTTAAAATTTGTAGAGCTCAAGCTCGCAGAACTATAAATGAAGCAAAGAAACAAAGCTGGAGACAATTTGTATCAAGTTTAACATGTTATACTCCCATGAAGAGGATCTGGAACATGATTCGTAAAATGAAGGGCATTGGAAATGGATTTAATATACAACATATCAAAAAACAAGATATTCTTCAGACAAAGGAAATGGATATTTCAAATACATTAGCAGAATCTTTCGAAAAGAATTCGTCAATAGAAAACTGCCTCCCTGAATTCCAGTTAATACGAACACAGCAAGAAAGAAAAAAATTGAACTTCTGTTCTGATAACAAAGAAGTATATAATCAACCTTTCAAGATGGAAGAATTAATACACTCTTTAAAATGTTCACATGACACTGCTGTTGGTCCAGACAAAATTCACTATCAATTCTTAAAGCACTTACCCCAAAGCATATTATCTCTACTTTTGGATAACTTCAACTTTGTCTGGTCTTCTGGACAAATACCACCCTCCTGGAAAGAAGCAACCGTAATCCCAATACCTAAACCAGGAAAAGACCATACAGATCCAAATAACTATCGACCAATCGCTCTTACCAGTTGCCTCTATAAAAAAGTGGAGAGAATGGTAAATAATCGACTTGTTAGGACATTGGAATCGAAGAAACAAATAAGTGATTATCAATGTGACTTTAGACGTGGAAAGTGCACTTTGGATCAGTTAATCCGACTGGAAACTTATATTAGAGATGGTTTCATTAGAAAAGAACATGTTGTCGCTGTCTTTTTTGACTTGGAAAAAGCATATGATACAACATGGAGATATGGAATCTTGAAAGATCTTTTCCATATGGGTTTTAGAGGACGATTACCCATCTTCATTTCAAATTTTTTGGCTAGCAGATATTTTAAAGTCCAAGTAGGAAACACCTTGTCGGATATTCACAAACAAGAAATTGGAGTACCTCAGGGAAGCATTCTCTCTGTCACTCTTTTCAGCATTAAAATAAACCGCATTGAGAATATCATCGGATCTAATATATTCTGCAGCCTATATGTGGATGATCTCTGCATCTGTTATAGAGGGAAGAACATGAGTACAATTGAAAGGCAACTGCAGTTATGTATTCACAAAATATATCAGTGGTCAGTTGAAAATGGATTCAAATTCTCTAAATCAAAAACAGTCTGTACCCACTTCTGTATCCAGCGATCCCTTCATCATGATCCAGAACTCTTCATTAATGGAGAACCGATTAATGTTAAGGAAATCAAGTACTTAGGTCTTCTATTTGACAACAAAATGACTTTCATTCCTCATTTGAAATCACTAAAAAAACAGCTGTCTTAAAGCTATGAATATAATGAAAGTATTGGCAAAAACAAAATGGGGAGCAGATTACATTGTTCTTTTGAGACTCTATAGAACACTAATTCGTTCCCGGCTGGACTATGGAAGCATAATATATGACTCTGCCAGAGAATCATATAAGCAGATACTGGACCCAGTACATCATCAGGGCTTACGACTTGCCTTGGGAGCATTTAGAACTTCACCAGTGCAAAGTTTGTACATTGAAGCCAATGAACCTTCACTTCAAAGTAGACGATTGAAGCTCTCACTCCAATATGCTGTCAAAATAAAGGCAAATAAAACCGATCCAGCCTATTCTACAGTCTTCAACCCACAATTTACTCCTTTGTATGAGAGCAAACCTAAAAGCATCAGATCCTTTGGTATTCGTATTAAATCACATTTGGAGAACTTAAATATAAATTTGAACATTTTAAATCAATTCAATGCTATATCTCCCTGGAAATTAAAGAAGCCTAAAATTAATTTGGATTTGGCTCATCAGAGGAAAGGAGTGACTCATCCAAATGTATATAGACAGCAATATTTGGACATGAGAAACAAATTCCCTTTTCATGTACCTATATTCACAGATGGTTCGAAGGTGGAAAATAGTGTAACGGCAGCAATGGTGACTGGACATCAACGCTATGGAATCCGTATCCCAAAACAGTGCTCAATCTTCTCTGCTGAAGCACGTGCTTTACTTTTAGCTTTGGAGCATATTGAAAATACACTACAAAAAAATTCTATAATTTTTACAGACTCTAAATCTTGCCTTCAAGCAATGGACACTTTAAAAATGTATCATCCTTTAGTGAACTGCATTTTAACCAAAGTGGATTATCTACTAAATCAGTTCTTCAGTATTATCTTTTGCTGGGTTCCAGGACATGTTGGATTGTCAGGGAATGAACGAGCTGATGCAGCTGCTAAGCAAGCTCTTAATCAGGAAGTTAATGAATGTCAAATTCCTCCCTCAGATATCAGACCGATTATTAACCGATATATTTTAAATAAGTGGCAAGAAGAGTGGAATATGTGCAAGAATAATAAGTTGTATGAAACCCAGCCGGAAATAACAAACAGACTTTTTATCAATTTTAAAACTAGACTTGATCAAGTGGTCTACACCAGATGCCGTATGGGTCACACAAGTTTGACCCATGCTTTTCTGCTTAAAGGTGTCCCAACTTTATGTATGTTTTGTAAAATTCCCTTATCTGTCAAACATATTTTATTAGATTGTTCTGGACTTAACACAAGCAGAATGCTCTTTTATGAAATTACTTCATTGAAAGAGATATTTAATGAGATTATGCCTGAAAAGGTTTTGGATTTTTTATCATATGTTAATTAAAAAAAATATATTGTATAATATGACTTGTTTATATTTGTTTTGTTTTTATTGTATTTATATGATATTTGTATTTTTGTAATTGAATTTTTGCCATGAAAATAGCTTTGAATGCTGACATGGCATTAAATAAAATAATCTGAATGTCGAGGCGGGAGAGAAGAATGGAGTGGTTGATAGTGTCGAAAGCTGCAGTGAGATCCAGGAGGATGAGGATGGTGAGATGACCAGCGTCCGCGGAGAGAAGGATGTCGTTGGTGACTTTGAGGAGGGCTGTTTCAGTGCTGTGTTTCGAACGGAAGTCAGATTGAAATGGTTCGAACAGATCATTTGAGCAGAGGTGGGTTATGACAGTCCGTTTGGACTGTCCGTTTGGATTGGAACCTGGAACTCGCTGTCGTATACGCAGATCCAGAGCGTCCCAAACATGCTCAGTGGGGGACATGTCCGGAGAGTATGCTGGCCATTCAAGAACTGGGATGTTTTCAGCTTCCAGGAGTCATGTACAGATCCTCCAACATGGGGCCGTGCATTATCATGCTGCAACATGAGGTGATGGTCGTGGATGAATGGCACAACAATGGGCCTCAGGATCTCGTCACGTATCTCTGTGCATTCAAGATGCCATAAATAAAATGCAGCTGTGTTCGTTGTCCATAACATACGTCTGCCCATACCATAACCCCGCCGCCACCATGGGCCACTCGATCCACAACGCTGACATCAGCAAACCGCTCACCCACAGACGCCACACACGCTGTCTGCCGTCTGCCCTGTGCAGTGAATACCGGGATTCATCCGTGAAGAGAACACCTTTCCAAAGCACCAGACGCCATCGAATGTGAGCTTTTGCCCACTCAAGTCGGTTACGACGACGAACTGCAGTCAGGCCGAGACCCCGATGAGGATGACGAGCATGCAGACGAGCTTCCCTGATAGGCCTGTCGCGATAGTCAATAAATCAATTAATCGCACGATAAAAAAAATGAGCTCGATAATTTTTCCGGCCGCGATAATTTCCATTTGCATGCTTGTTTGTTTTCCTCGTCTCTCTCTCTCTCTCTACCAAAGAGACTGGATGACAACTCTCGGTTCCTTAGCTTAGATTATCTTCCCGAGCCCGAACTTGACCCGAACTTGATCTAGAGACGTGCACTCCCAATGC
>JAPDVR010000005.1:252500-277500 GCA_026230005.1 Gila orcuttii | reverse complement strand
CAAATAAATCTGTCAGATAAACACCTTAAGTTTAGTGTTTTTTTCTTCAATTATATTTAAAATATATTTTCTATTTAAATATATTGTCCTCTTAATGATTTAATCAAACTCGTATGGTCATTAAAAACAAAGTTCCCCTGCCGACGTCACTTTTGGACACTACTTTATAAATAAATATATATACAGTTGCATTCGAAATTATTTAACCCACATTGCAAACCAGGTTTATTGGCAAAATTTACAAACTTTCAGCTGGTTGCAATAAACAAATCAAACAAAAGTAATTGAAATAGCTCAACACAACAAATGTGTCAAGTAATTTCCCCAAATTTAACTGAAAATGCAACTTTTGATGACTTCTACAATTTCAAAACCCTTGAATAGAATTCCTCACAACAGCACAAATCTGCAAAACGGGTGTTTTCTCACTAATCAAGGGCTTCATTAGTTGCACCAGTGAGCTTGAGCTAGAACACATGACATATCTGAACTGGCGAGGTTTGTTGAGTGTCACGTTTGACTGCATGTTAGAAATATGAAGGAATAATGGTCCAAAAAGTTAAGAGAAGAAATCATCGCCCTTCACAAACAAGGAGCAGGAATACAGAAAGATAGCGACGGCATTAAATGTTCCTAGACATACAGTTGGAAGCATAGTTTGTGAGTTCAAAGTTAAAGGAACAGTGGTTTTTGTTCACTATAAACAAAATAAATATAAAAATATACAGTAGTGGAGGAATCGACGTCCAGCCTTGGAACATTGACATCTTCATCCTTTATTCAAACGTTATTATAGATTTTGTAAGAATATTGCGTAGTTGTGCTTGGAATGGATTGATTTATTTGTGTGTGTGAATGTTGATATGAAGGGAACTGATGTGTGTTTCTCTGTTTCCAGCGTTCGCCGATCTGCCCAATCTAATGCAGCATCTGGACAACAACTTCAAATACTGGAAGGGTTTGGATGAGCAGAAGCTGCGGAGCCTGAGGCCGCCGGAGTGACGCGTGAGACGCGGCCGTTACTCTCCTCCCTGTTTATCATTAATAACTAATGATGAGAATCATGTTCGCTAATAAACACCCTGAAAACGAGAAGCGATCCAGACGCCAAAGCCGATCAGGACTGAGGATGTTCTAGACCGAGGCGTTGGTTCTGTTCCTGCTGAAGACTTTCCAGCGTTTCCCTCTGAGCTCGATCTACTGACGAGACTGCTGCCTTATTTTATACGCTATATTTATATAGTTCTGACCCGCGACGGACATCTGCAGTTTTTAACACTCATGTTATATGAAGTAAATCACAATATTTTTATAGATAATGAATTTTACACTGGAAGGATGTAAAGCATCTCAGACTGGTGTGAGAGACGATCGCTTCTCTTCCCGTCCAGCGATTCCCTCCGTCTTTCCATCAGGGTTCGATTATTCCCAAAGAGACGAACGGGATTTACTCGACACGGAGAAACCTGTGCTTCATTTCGTCTCAAATCCAGATCCTCTTCCTGCAGACGAGCGCAGACAGACTTTGACGCAGACGAATGTTGACGCATACACAGACGAGCGCAGACGCAGATGAACGTTGATGCAGACGAGTGCAGACACAGACGAGCGCAGACGAACGTTGATGCAGACGAACGCTGACGCAGACGAGTGCAGACACAGACGAGCGCAGACGAACGTTGATGCAGACGAACGTTGATGCAGACGAGTGCAGACACAGACGAGCGCAGACGCAGACGAACGTTGATGCAGACGAGTGCAGACACAGACGAGCGCAGACGAACGTTGATGCAGACGAACGCTGACGCAGACGAGTGCAGACACAGACGAGCGCAGACGAACGTTGATGCAGACGAACGCTGACGCAGACGAGTGCAGACACAGACGAGCGCAGACGCAGACGAACGTTGATGCAGACGAGCACTGACGCAGACGAGCGTTGACGCAGAGGAGCATTGACGCAGACGAACATTGATGCAGATGAACGCTGACAGACAAGCGCTGACGCTGGCAGACGAACACTGACGCAGAAACAAACAAACGCTGGCGCAGACGAACACTGACGCAGACACGCTGACGCAAACGAACGTTGGCGCAGACGAGCGTTGGCGCAGACGAGCGTTGACGCAGATGGGCGTTGACGCAGACGAGCGTTGACGCAGACGAACATTGACGCATGTGAATGCTGGCGCAGACAAACATTGATGCAGATGAACGTTGGCGCAGACGAGCGTTGACGCAGACGAGCGTTGACGCAGACGAGCGTTGACGCAGACGAACACTGACGCAGACGAACGCTGACGCAGACGAACGCTGACGCAGACGAACGCTGACACAGAGGGACGTTGGTGCAGACGAAAATTGATGCAGATGAACGTTGGCGCAGACGAGCGTTGACGCAGACAGACATTGATGCAGACGAACGTTGACGCAGACGAGTGCAGACACAGACAAGCGCTGACGCTGGCAGACGAACACTGACGCAGACACAGACAAGCGCTAACGCAGACGCAGATGAACACTGACGCAGACACACGCTGACGCAAACGAGCGCAGATGCAGACAGTGGGGTCACGGTCACAGTTTTTAACACTCATGTTATATGAAGTAAATCTCAATATTTTTATAGATAATGAATTTTACACTGGAAGGATGTAAAGCATCTCAGACTGGTGTGAGAGACGATCGCTTCTCTTCCCGTCCAGCGATTCCCTCCGTCTTTCCATCAGGGTTCGATTATTCCCAAAGAGACGAACGGGATTTACTCGACACGGAGAAACCTGTGCTTCATTTCGTCTCAAATCCAGATCCTTCCTGCAGACGAGCGCAGACAGACTTTGACGCAGACGAACGTTGACGCATACACAGACGAGCGCAGACGCAGATGAACGTTGATGCAGACACAGACGAGCGCAGACGCAGACGAACGTTGATGCAGACGAGCACTGACGCAGACGAGCATTGATGCAGACGAGCGCAGACTCAGACGAGCGCAAACGCAGACGAACGTTGATGCAGACGAGCACTGACGCAGACGAGCGCAGACGCAGACGTGCGTTGATGCAGACGAGCGCAGACGAGCGTTGATGCAGACGAGCACTGACCCAGACGAGCGTTGATGCAGATGAACGCTGACAGACAAGCGCTAACGCAGACGAACGTTGATGCAGATGAGCACTGACGCAGACGAGCGTTGATGCAGACGAGCGCAGACGCAGACGAGCGTTGATGCAGACGAGCGCAGACGCAGACGAGCGTTGATGCAGACGAGCACTGACGCAGACGAGCGTTGATGCAGACGAGCGCAGACTCAGACGAGCGCAGATGCAGACGAACGTTGATGCAGACGAGCACTGACGCAGACGAGCGTTGATGCAGACGAGCGCAGACGCAGACGAGCGTTGATGCAGACGAGCGCAGACGCAGACGAGCGTTGATGCAGACGAGCACTGACCCAGACGAGCGTTGATGCAGACGAGCGCAGACTCAGACGAGCGCAGATGCAGACGAACGTTGATGCAGACGAGCACTGACGCAGACGAGCGTTGATGCAGACGAGCGCAGACGCAGACGAACGTTGATGCAGACGAGCACTGACGCAGACGAGCGTTGATGCAGACGAGTGCAGACGCAGACGAACGTTGATGCAGACGAGCACTGACGCAGACGAGCGTTGACACAGACGAACATTGATGCAGATGAACGCTGACAGACAAGCGCTAACGCAGACGCAGATGAACACTGACACACGCTGACGCAAACGAACGTTGCCGCAGACGAGCGCAGACGCAGACAGTGGGGTCACGGGCTCGTGGCCTTTAGCCCGGCTCATTTTTTGCTCCAGAATTAAAAGAGAAATAAGATTCTATTTTGTATTTTAGGACCATTACGATTTTCTTTTGCTTTGTGACATTATTTCCATGATGAATTACCTCTTTAAATCCCACTTTAAATTCTCATCTGTAATGTCAAGAGAAGTTATTTAAATTGTAAAGTATTTCTACATCATTGTAGTATTTGTTGTACTGCCCTTTTTGATTTAATAAAAAGCTATTTTTTATTGTAATGCAGATCTACAATAATAAATGAAACTAACGTCCAGGTCAGAGACTGAAGTGACAGTTTGTGCTTTATTGTCACAGAATAATGCAAAAATGTAGGCTTGACTTTCTTTACTCAATATAAGGTTTGATTTGGGCAGAAACGTGAGCGGATTCATGATGGGCTCGTGTGATGAAGCAATAAGCCCTGCGATGACCTCTGACCCTGAGGCTAAACTTCAGTCAGCAATGAACTCTGGGATGTTGCACTCGTTTACAGACAGAAATATCCCATCACACGTTTAAAGAGTCTGATTTAATTCCGTTATTTAGAAAAAATGTAAAAAGTTCAGTTTGTAGTCTTTAATCCTTTTAAAGCAATTTATCAACGCGTGTTTTTTCACATGTTTTAAAGGAACCGTTCACTCAAAACTGATCATTTACTCTCATGTTCTTCCAGAACTGTACAGGTATGAAAACTCCTCACCTTTCGGCAAAATTCGCCGTTTTAAAACCAAAATGGGTCACCTACGTGATTTGTGCAGATCCGTCGAGAAAATATTTATTGGGGGGGGGGGGGGTTGTGGCCAACATTTACCCGCTATATCTATAGATACCATAATCTTCGCAGTTTTAAAAAAACAATCATTATTCCTAATGCCGAAACTGACAGCCAATCCGAGTCAGAGTAGGGCAGAATTGTTTTCAAAGTCTTTTACACCGCGAGTCTGACAACTGGACACACTGCCGAAAAAAAGAACCGCACGTCGCCAGGCAAGCCTGAGGTAAGTTAGCTTACAATGTTAACTGTCCTGTCAGATATAGACAGCGATGTTGCCAGTGTCATTATTTTGACATAGAAGAGGGTGGGATATTATCGCGAGTGGGCGCGGGCGCCGTGAGTGCTGAGCGAGCAGGAACGAGTAGTGAGTTGTCGTCGAAAAAGATGGATAACTCAAAAAAGCTGTCGGGGCTAAAAAAAAAAAAAGGGGGGGAAAGGAGATGGCACGTAAATTGATGCGACAGCAGCTTAATAAGTGGATGGTGAAAGGCTACAGGTAGGATTTTGTTTTGTGTGACGTCCAGGCATGTAGGCTAATGCCATCGGGACTACCGGGAGATTCCCGGTGGGCTGACGTGCTTTTTGTAGTGTTGGGTCCGAGTCCACCTTTGTCGAGTCCGAGTCAAGTCTAAGTCCTTGACAATCGAGTCCGAGTCCAAGTCCGAGTCCAAAGAGGGCCGAGTCGGACTTGAGTCCGAGTCCTTAACATCTGAGTCCGAGTCGAGTCCAGCCGAGTCCACAAAGATTTAAATGATTTGAAATTGACCTTTCACAAAGACCCGCCCCTCTTAGTTACTGTTGCTACGTCCGACAAGCCGTTCCGCTCTCACTCCAAATGTTCTCACACAGTGAAAAATATATTGCGGAGCAAAGAGGACACTGAATATGTGCCAACATACAAGACAGAGCAGCCTACTTTTGGTATGAAATAAAGTCTCATCTTTTACATTTTTATAATTATTATGAAATTCAAACAATAATCCTGTTTTGTGTTGCTTTAATGTGTAGGCCTCAGTTCAAGCAGCACATGAACTGATAATCTCTTATAGCACAAATTAAACATGAATGAAAATCAGAACTGCAAAAAGATATCAATACACACCATTTTTCAAGTTCAAGTCCACTGATTTTAATCTACTAACTGATTTGGTTTGTTTGTCGGACAAAAAGGGCGGTATCTGCATTATGATTGGTCAGATCACCTGTCAATCAAATTCCGGCGAAAGGTCTCAACACTGAGCTCTTAAATTAATATTTTAAACCTTACAAAATGATTGCAATGTATAGTCAAAGTCATACGTTTCCCTATTGTACATCTTTCAGAATCTGCAAGGTAATGCTCAAGAATGCAACACGATGCATTAAGAGCCAGGGGGAAACTTTTGAGCAAATAGTGATGTTTAAAGTTTTCTTATTTTGTTTTACATGCTAATATCTTTTTTAGCCTCTGAAGGGCAGGACTAAATTAATATAAATTTTCAACAAAATAAGAACAATTTACATCCAGTTTCATCCTTAATGGACTTCTTGAGCATCACTAAGTGTTTGCAGGGTTTGTAATAGTTGTGTATAAGTCCCTCAGTTGTCACCAGTGCGAAAAGATGGATCTCACAATCACAGACACTGCTAGTAAGGAGTCAAATATGCAGAAGATGCTGGAAAAGCAAATAATGTGCAGGAGCTGGAGGATTTTTCCTCATGAACAACCATTACAAAAAACAAACAAAAAAAAAACCAAAAAAACAAAAAAAACAGTTGTGGATACAAACACAAAATACAAGATAAATTACTTGATTGTAATATTGTGTGTCAGGTAATGATATTTACAATCAAGTAATTTGTCTTGTATTTTGTGTTTGTATTTTGTCTTGTGGACTAGGCTATTAAACATCTGTTATGTGAAAAAGCTTTTTCAGTGCAGTACTAAATAGAAACAATGTTTTTATGATCCTACTTATTAATAAATAAATAAAAATTCCATTTTGGAGGTTTTGAAAGGTGTATGTAAACTTATGACTAAAGTGTAAATGTAACAAAAATCATTAAATTATTAGACACCAAAATGTTGCTATGGTTATCACTTTCTCATGTTGCTATGGTTACTATGTCAATCATCGCAATTTCAAGACTCACAGGACTAAAATTTAGCGGATTCACTCCCACATTTAAATGCATTTATCACTCTTTATAATTTACAGTGTGAACGTAACCACTGGTCCTCTAGAAGCATGAAAAACAAAACTATTATTTATATTGTCGATAGCGCTCCCTTTAAGCCATCACTTACCGCGTTCTGCACTCTCCCTAAAACTCTCGTCATAAACACTGAAGTGTCCACACTGCACAGTGAATCTCTCATTTATATCGCGTCAAGACTTTGTTTATGAGGGGATTTGTGAAAGGATAAAGCTTGTGCTGATTCTGAACATACATTTTAAGCGAATTCTCCGCATGTTGACTCTAAAATGCCTCTGATTTGCCACTGTGTTCATGCACTTAATATACATGTCTGTGATTGGCTAATGCTCAACGCGGAAACAACACAAGTAGTTTGGTTTCGTTTTTGAATAATATTGTGTCCTCTAGTGCCCGGACTCGACTGGACTCGGACATTTTTCCGAGTCTAAAATGTCCGAGTCCGTGTCAAGTCCGAGTACAAATTCATCCGAGTGCGTGACAAGTCCGAGTTCATTCAAAATTGGACTCGAGTCCGAGTTCGAGTACCCCAACTCTAGCTTTTTGGGCCAATAACTTACATCTCATACTTTTTTGTTTTGTGTTTTGTCTTAACGGTCCATAAAACTCGTATATGGGCGGCCCATTCGTTTTGTTTTGCTCAATTGGCGGCGCTGGGTTAGTGCGTAATTAGTGTGTAATGCATTGGTCAAAAAAAAAGTCCACGTTTTTTTTCTTTTCTTTTTTTCTGACACCGCATGAAACGCGTAGATCAGCGGCCCATTGGTTCTTTTCTTGATTGACACTGGGCTGCCCAATCACATCTTTAATGTGAAGTATAGAAATATACTCTTTCAAGTATAGAAATTAGTACAAACCTAATTATGAAAGTTTCCTTTATTTTTCAGTGCGTTTGTTTTACAATATATGGCTATAACTATCATGGGATTAATATTACAACTATTATTATGCAGTAGTAATGTAGACAGACACTGTAACTAACAGAGTTTTGAAATTTTGGAACATAAAATATGTTTTGAAGAACGTTGGGAACCAAATAATAATGGACCCCAATGACTTTCATTGTATTGACATTCTTCAAAAGCAAAAATGACAGAATGATGATTTTTGGACCCTTTACAGTTTATGTTTCAGTTCTGACTGTGTCCTTTCTGTAATAATAATCTCCACATGACCCTGGACCACAGAACCGGTCACGGGCCGCACGGGGATATTTGTGGCAATAGCCAACAATACATATGGGTCAAAATTATTTTTTTTTTGTTTTATGCCAAAAATCATTAAGATATTAAGTAAAGATCATGTTCCATTAAGATATTGTTTTGTAAATTTCCTACCGTAAATATATAAAACATTTATTTATGTGAGTGAACACGAACATAAATGCACAAGTTTAAAGGCGATTTCTCAATGTTTTGATATTTTTGCACCCTCAGATTCCAGATTTTTAACAGTAGTATCTCAGCCAAATATCGTCCTACATCAATGGAAAGCTTATTCAGTTTTCCGATGATGTATATATCTCAATTGCAAAACATTGACCCATGTGACTGGTTTTGTGGTCCAGGGTCACACGTGTAATTTGTCCTCATCGCCTCTGACTGGATCCTGTAGGAGGCGCTGGAGCGCCCGAGCGCCGCTCAACACGAGCAGAAGAAGAACACACGCGTCACGTGACTTGGGTTCGCGGCCTCGCGTCGAGTGTGTTTGTGACTGAATCGATTATCAAACTCCGAGTTTAATCTCCGGTGTTCGGTGTGTGTGTGTGTGTGTGTGTGTGTGTGTGTGTGTAGCCCCGCTGATGGCGTCTGGATCACCGTGAGTGTTCACTGCGCGCGAGCTAATATAAGCGATTCCTCAACATTATTATACTATAACTCTAAGATTGAGTGCTTTACTATCTTCACATGTGTGTGTAGTTCTGTTGTTATTATTATTGTAGTTCTGTTGTGATACTCGTTACTAGTGTTTACACGGTTCCTCAGAGGATACTGTGGTAAAACTGATGTAGCGTTTCAGGAAAAGCGTTTTTCATTTTTCAAATGTGATACAGAGTTGTGTGTGTGAGAGAGATAGAGAGAGAGAGAGAGAGAGTGTGTGTGTGAGCGAGAGAGAGAGAGAGAGAGAGAGAGAGTGTGTGTGTGTGTGTGTGAGAGAGAGAGAGTGTGTGTGTGGGTGTCTCTGAGTGAGTGAGTGAGTGACTGTGTGTGAGAGAGAGTGAGCGTTTGTGAGTGAGTGACTGTGAGAGAGAGAGAGTGTGTGTGTGAGTTAGAGAGTGTGTGTGTGGGTGTCTCTGAGTGAGTGACTGTGTGTGTGTGTGTGAGAGAGTGTGAGTGTGAGAGAGAGAGTGTGTGTGTGTGAGAGAGAGAGAGAGTGTGTGTGTGAGAGAGAGAGAGAGAGTGTGTGTGTGTGAGCGAGCGAGAGAGAGAGTGTGTGTGAGAGAGAGAGTGTGTGTGTGTGTGTGTGAGCGAGCGAGAGAGAGAGAGTGTGTGTGGGTGTCTCTGTGAGTGTGTGTGTGAGAGAGAGAGAGTGTTCGTGAGTGACTGTGTGTGTGTGTGTTTGAGAGAGAGAGAGAGAGTGTGTGTGTGTGGAGGTAATGAAGACAGACTCTCTCAGCTCTAGAGTTCTGTTGATACTCGCCTCCTACAGAAACACGTGTGACGATCAGAACAGGCCGAGAGCGGGAATCTGCCGCAGCCTACAGTCGCCACACACACTCACTCACACACTCACTCTAACACACTCACTCACACACACACACTCTCTCTCACACTCACTCTCACACTCACTCTAACACACTCACTCTAACACACTCACTCTAACACACTCACTCTAACACACTCACTCACACACACACACTCTCTCTCACACTCACTCTAACACATTCACACACACTCTCACTCTCTCACATTCACTCTCTCTCACACTCACTCTCTCTCACACTCACTCTCTCTCACACACACACTCACTCACTGCTCTGTCTCCTCAGGTGTGTGAACAGTCGATGGGATCGAGCCTCAGGCGTGGAGGCGGCGGCGGCGATGGCCGCTAAGATCAACGCTATGCTAATGGCTAAAGGCAAACTGAAGCCTCTGCAGCCGCTGCCCAGTAAAGTACTGACCGTCACACACACCTTCCCATGATGCCCTGCTGTCAGTCCATAAGCTCACCTGTGTGTGTGTGTGTGTGTGTGTGTGTGTATGTGTGTGTGTGAGCAGGCGCCCGTTTCTGCTTTCCCGGTTGTCGCTGATGATCTAGTTGTGGCAGAAGTCGATATAAACGACGTGCCGATCGACTGCAGGAATCTGCTGACCAAAGGCAGAACTCAGGAGGAGGTACACACTTACACACTCACACTCACTCTTACACACACTCACTCACTCACTCTTACACACACTCTCTCACTCTTACACACTCTCACACGCACTCGCACACTCACACACACACTCGCACACTCACACGCTCTCACTCACACTCACACGCTCTCACACACTCTCTCACACACACTCACTCTCTCACACACACACACTCTCACTCACTCTCACACACACACTCACTCACACACTCACTCTCACACACACACACTCACTCTCCCACACGCTCACTCTAACGCTCACTCTAACGCTCTCTCTAACGCTCTCTAACGCTCTCTCTCTAACACTCACTCTAACGCTCTCTCTAACACTCACTCACACTCTCTCTAACGCTCTCTCTAACGCTCTCTCTAACGCTCTCTAACGCTCTCTCTAACACTCACTCACACACTCTCTCTAACGCTCTCTCTAACACTCTCTCTAACACTCACTCTCACGCTCTCTCTCACACTCACTCTCACACTCTCTCTAACACTCACTCTAACACTCACTCTCACGCTCTCTCTCACACTCACTCTCACACTCTCTCTAACGCTCTCTCTAACACTCTCTCTAACACTCACTCTCACGCTCTCTCTCACACTCACTCTCACACTCTCTCTAACGCTCTCTCTAACGCTCTCTCTAACACTCACTCTAACACTCTCTCTAACGCTCTCTCTAACACTCACTCTCACACTCTCTCTAACGCTCTCTCTAACACTCACTCTCACACTCTCTCTAACGCTCTCTCTAACACTCTCTCACACTCTCTCTAACGCTCTCTCTAACACTCTCTCTAACACTCACTCTCACACTCTCTCTAACGCTCTCTCTCACACTCACTCTCACACTCTCTCTAACGCTCTCTCTAACGCTCTCTCTAACACTCACTCTCACACTCTCTCTAACGCTCTCTCTAACACTCTCTCTAACGCTCTCTCTAACACTCACTCTCACACTCTCTCTAACGCTCTCTCTAACACTCACTCTCACACTCTCTCTAACGCTCTCTCTAACACTCTCTCACACTCTCTCTAACGCTCTCTCTAACACTCTCTCTAACACTCACTCTCACACTCTCTCTAACGCTCTCTCTCACACTCACTCTCACACTCTCTCTAACGCTCTCTCTAACGCTCTCTCTAACACTCACTCACACACTCTCTCTAACGCTCTCTCTAACACTCTCTCTAACGCTCTCTCTAACACTCACTCTCACACTCACTCTCACACTCTCTCTAACACTCACTCTCACACTCTCTCTAACGCTCTCTCTAACACTCACTCTCACACTCACTCTCACACTCTCTCTAACACTCACTCTCACACTCTCTCTAACACTCACTCTCACACTCTCTCTAACGCTCTCTCTAACACTCTCTCTAACGCTCTCTCTAACACTCACTCTCACACTCTCTCTAACGCTCTCTCTAACACTCTCTCTAACGCTCTCTCTAACACTCTCTCTCACACTCTCTCTCACACTCTCTCTAACGCTCTCTCTAACGCTCTCTCTAACACTCACTCTCTCACTCTCTCTAACGCTCTCTCTAACACTCTCTCTAACGCTCTCTCTAACACTCACTCTCACACTCTCACACTCTCTCTAACGCTCTCTCTAACACTCTCTCTAACGCTCTCTCTAACACTCTCTCTAACGCTCTCTCTCACACTCTCTCTAACGCTCTCTCTAACACTCTCTCTAACGCTCTCTCTAACGCTCTCTCTAACGCTCTCTCTAACACTCTCTCTAACGCTCTCTCTCACACTCTCTCTAACGCTCTCTCTAACACTCTCTCTAACACTCTCTCTAACGCTCTCTCTCACACTCTCTCTAACGCTCTCTCTAACACTCTCTCTAACGCTCTCTCTAACACTCACTCTCACACTCTCTCTAACGCTCTCTCTAACACTCTCTCTAACGCTCTCTCTAACGCTCTCTCTAACACTCTCTCTAACGCTCTCTCTCACACTCTCTCTAACGCTCTCTCTAACACTCTCTCTAACGCTCTCTCTAACACTCACTCTCACACTCTCTCTAACGCTCTCTCTAACACTCTCTCTAACGCTCTCTCTAACACTCTCTCTAACGCTCTCTCTCACACTCTCTCTAACACTCTCTCTAACGCTCTCTCTAACGCTCTCTCTAACGCTCTCTCTAACACTCTCTCTAACGCTCTCTCTCACACTCTCTCTAACGCTCTCTCTCACACTCTCTCTAACGCTCTCTCTAACACTCTCTCTAACACTCTCTCTCACACTCTCTCTAACGCTCTCTCTCACACTCTCTCTAACGCTCTCTCTCACACTCTCTCTAACGCTCTCTCTAACACTCTCTCTAACACTCTCTCTAACGCTCTCTCTAACACTCTCTCTAACGCTCTCTCTAACACTCTCTCTAACGCTCTCTCTCACACTCTCTCTAACGCTCTCTCTAACGCTCTCTCTAACACTCTCTCTAACACTCACTCTCACACTCTCTCTAACGCTCTCTCTAACACTCTCTCTAACGCTCTCTCTAACACTCTCTCTAACACTCACTCTCACACTCTCTCTAACACTCACTCTCACACTCTCTCTAACGCTCTCTCTAACGCTCTCTCTAACACTCACTCTCACACTCTCTCTAACACTCTCTCTAACGCTCTCTCTAACACTCTCTCTAACGCTCTCTCTCACACTCTCTCTAACGCTCTCTCTAACGCTCTCTCTAACACTCTCTCTAACGCTCTCTCTAACACTCTCTCTAACGCTCTCTAACGCTCTCTCTAACACTCACTCACACACTCTCTCTAACGCTCTCTCTAACGCTCTCTCTCACACTCTCTCTAACGCTCTCTCTAACACTCTCTCTAACGCTCTCTCTAACACTCTCTCTAACACTCACTCTCACACTCTCTCTAACACTCACTCTCACACTCTCTCTAACGCTCTCTCTAACGCTCTCTCTAACACTCACTCTCACACTCTCTCTAACACTCTCTCTAACGCTCTCTCTAACACTCTCTCTAACGCTCTCTCTCACACTCTCTCTAACGCTCTCTCTAACGCTCTCTCTAACACTCTCTCTAACACTCACTCTCACACTCTCTCTAACGCTCTCTCTAACACTCTCTCTAACGCTCTCTCTAACACTCTCTCTAACACTCACTCTCACACTCTCTCTAACACTCACTCTCACACTCTCTCTAACGCTCTCTCTAACACTCTCTCTAACACTCACTCTCACACTCTCTCTAACGCTCTCTCTAACACTCTCTCTAACACTCACTCTCACACTCTCTCTAACACTCACTCTCACACTCTCTCTAACGCTCTCTCTAACACTCTCTCTAACGCTCTCTCTAACACTCACTCTCACACTCTCTCTAACACTCTCTCTAACACTCACTCTCACACTCTCTCTAACGCTCTCTCTAACGCTCTCTCTCACACTCTCTCTAACACTCACTCTCACACTCTCTAACGCTCTCTCTAACACTCTCTCTAACGCTCTCTCTAACACTCACTCACACTCTCTCTAACGCTCTCTCTAACACTCACTCTCACACTCTCTCTAACGCTCTCTCTCACACTCTCTCTAACACTCTCTCTCACACTCTCTCTAACACTCACTCTCACACTCTCTCTAACGCTCTCTCTAACACTCTCTCTAACGCTCTCTCTAACACTCTCTCTAACGCTCTCTCTCACACTCTCTCTAACGCTCTCTCTCACACTCTCTCTAACGCTCTCTCTAACACTCTCTCTAACACTCTCTCTAACGCTCTCTCTCACACTCTCTCTAACGCTCTCTCTAACACTCTCTCTAACGCTCTCTCTAACACTCACTCTCACACTCTCTCTAACGCTCTCTCTAACACTCTCTCTAACGCTCTCTCTAACGCTCTCTCTAACACTCTCTCTAACGCTCTCTCTCACACTCTCTCTAACGCTCTCTCTAACACTCTCTCTAACGCTCTCTCTAACACTCACTCACACTCTCTCTAACGCTCTCTCTAACACTCTCTCTAACGCTCTCTCTAACACTCTCTCTAACGCTCTCTCTCACACTCTCTCTAACACTCTCTCTAACGCTCTCTCTAACGCTCTCTCTAACGCTCTCTCTAACACTCTCTCTAACGCTCTCTCTCACACTCTCTCTAACGCTCTCTCTCACACTCTCTCTAACGCTCTCTCTAACACTCTCTCTAACACTCTCTCTCACACTCTCTCTAACGCTCTCTCTCACACTCTCTCTAACGCTCTCTCTCACACTCTCTCTAACGCTCTCTCTAACACTCTCTCTAACACTCTCTCTAACGCTCTCTCTAACACTCTCTCTAACGCTCTCTCTAACACTCTCTCTAACGCTCTCTCTCACACTCTCTCTAACGCTCTCTCTAACGCTCTCTCTAACACTCTCTCTAACACTCACTCTCACACTCTCTCTAACGCTCTCTCTAACACTCTCTCTAACACTCTCTCTAACACTCACTCTCACACTCTCTCTAACACTCACTCTCACACTCTCTCTAACGCTCTCTCTAACGCTCTCTCTAACACTCACTCTAACACTCTCTCTAACACTCTCTCTAACGCTCTCTCTAACGCTCTCTCTAACACTCTCTCTAACACTCACTCTCACACTCTCTCTAACGCTCTCTCTAACACTCTCTCTAACACTCACTCTCACACTCTCTCTAACACTCACTCTCACACTCTCTCTAACGCTCTCTCTAACACTCTCTCTAACGCTCTCTCTAACACTCACTCTCACACTCTCTCTAACACTCTCTCTAACACTCACTCTCACACTCTCTCTAACGCTCTCTCTAACGCTCTCTCTCACACTCTCTCTAACACTCACTCTCACACTCTCTAACGCTCTCTCTAACACTCTCTCTAACGCTCTCTCTAACACTCACTCACACTCTCTCTAACGCTCTCTCTAACACTCACTCTCACACTCTCTCTAACGCTCTCTCTCACACTCTCTCTAACACTCTCTCTCACACTCTCTCTAACACTCACTCTCACACTCTCTCTAACGCTCTCTCTAACACTCTCTCTAACGCTCTCTCTAACACTCTCTCTAACACTCTCTCTCACACTCTCTCTAACACTCACTCTCACACTCTCTCTAACGCTCTCTCTAACACTCTCTCTAACGCTCTCTCTCACTCTCTCTCTAACACTCTCTCTAACACTCACTCTCACACTCTCTCTAACGCTCTCTCTAACACTCTCTCTAACGCTCTCTCTCACACTCACTCTCACACTCTCTCTAACGCTCTCTCTCACACTCTCTCTAACGCTCTCTCTAACGCTCTCTCTAACACTCACTCTCACACTCACTCTCACACTCTCTCTAACGCTCTCTCTAACACTCACTCTCACACTCTCTCTAACGCTCTCTCTAACACTCTCTCTAACACTCTCTCTAACACTCTCTCTAACACTCACTCTCACACTCTCTCTAACGCTCTCTCTAACACTCTCTCTAACACTCTCTCTAACACTCACTCTAACGCTCTCTCTAACGCTCTCTCTAACGCTCTCTCTAACGCTCTCTCTAACACTCTCTCTAACACTCTCTCTAACACTCGCTCTCTCTAACACTCTCTCTAACACTCTCTCTAACACTCACTCTAACGCTCTCTCTCACACTCTCTCTAACACTCTCTCTCACACTCTCTCTAACACTCTCTCTAACACTCTCTCTAACACTCTCTCTAACACTCTCTCTAACACTCTCTCTAACACTCTCTCTAACGCTCTCTCTAACACTCTCTCTAACGCTCTCTCTAACGCTCTCTCTAACGCTCTCTCTAACACTCTCTCTAACACTCTCTCTAACACTCACTCTAACGCTCTCTCTCACACTCTCTCTAACACTCTCTCTAACGCTCTCTCTAACGCTCTCTCTAACGCTCTCTCTAACACTCTCTCTAACACTCTCTCTAACACTCTCTCTAACACTCTCTAACACTCTCTCTCACACTCTCTCTAACACTCTCTCTAACGCTCTCTCTAACACTCTCTAACACTCTCTCTCACACTCTCTCTAACACTCTCTCTAACACTCTCTCTAACACTCTCTCTAACACTCTCTCTAACACTCTCTCTAACACTCTCTCTAACACTCTCTCTCACACTCTCTCTAACACTCTCTCTAACGCTCTCTCTAACACTCTCTCTAACACTCTCTCTAACACTCTCTCTCACACTCTCTCTAACACTCTCTCTAACACTCACTCTCACACTCTCTCTAACGCTCTCTCTAACACTCTCTCTAACACTCTCTCTAACACTCACTCTAACGCTCTCTCTCACACTCTCTCTAACACTCTCTCTAACACTCTCTCTAACGCTCTCTCTCACACTCTCTCTAACACTCACTCTCACACTCTCTCTAACGCTCTCTCTAACACTCTCTCTAACGCTCTCTCTAACGCTCTCTCTCACTCTCTCTCTAACACTCTCTCTAACACTCACTCTCACACTCTCTCTAACGCTCTCTCTAACACTCTCTCTAACGCTCTCTCTCACACTCACTCTCACACTCTCTCTAACGCTCTCTCTCACACTCTCTCTAACGCTCTCTCTAACGCTCTCTCTAACACTCACTCTCACACTCACTTGTGAGAGTGTGCTAAAGTACTTGTGCTAAATGTTACGCTCTTAGATGTAAGAAAAAAATCCCTATTATCTCTAGCATTGGCTACCGTATATAGACCTCCAGGGCCTTACGCCAATTTCCTAAAAGAGTTTGCTGACTTTCTATCAGATCTTTTGGTCAACGTCGATAAAGCATTAATTGTTGGAGATTTTAACATACACGTAGATAATTTAAATGATGCGTTAGGGGCTGCGTTTACAGATTTATTAAACTCCTTCGGGGTCAAGCAAAACGTCACCGGACCAACTCATCGTCTTAATCATACACTCGATTTAATTATATCATATGGAACCAATCCAACCGATATAGATATTGTTCCACAAAGTGATGATGTCACTGACCACTACTTGGTAACTTGCATATTACGCACTGCTGTAATATGTCATGCTGCGCCACGTTATCGACCAGGTAGAACAATTCGTCCATCCACCATAGATCATTTCTCAAATAGCCTATCTGATCTGTCTCAGCTGCTGTCTGAACCCAAACAAACAGATGAATTAGACGAACTAACTAGCACTATGAGCACCATTCTCTCTAGAACATTGGATATTGTTGCACCCATTAGATTAAAAAAGGTCAGAGAAAAAAGTATAGCACCATGGTACAATAATACTACGTATGTTTTAAAGAGAGAAATCCGTAATTTAGAGCGTAAATGGAAAAAAACTAATTTAGAGGTCTTTAGAATCGCGTGGAAAGACAGTATGTCACTTTATAAAAAGGCACTTAAAACGGCCAGGGCTGAGCACCTCAGCAAATTAATAGAAAACAACCGAAATAATCCAAGGTTTTTATTTAATACCGTGGCTAGACTAACAAATAAACAGACGTCGTCTGAACAAAATACCTCGTTACAGTTTAGTAGTAATGATTTCATGAACTTCTTCACCGAGAAAATTGAAAGCATCAGAATCAAAATCGTAAACGTTCGATCTTTGCTCGCGCCTTATAATTCGGCCGCAATTATCACCCCGCAAGAACAATTACAATGCTTTACAACCATAGAACAAAAAGAGTTAAATAAACTTATCACTTCATCTAAAACAACAACATGTTTATTAGATCCTATACCAACTGAACTACTGAAAGAAGTGTTACCTGTAGTGGAAGAGCCTCTTCTCAATATTATTAACTCATCTTTATCTTTAGGTCATGTTCCAAGAACGTTCAAGCTGGCAGTTATAAAACCTCTTATTAAGAAACCACAATTAGATCCAAATAACCTAGCAAATTACAGACCCATTTCGAATCTTCCATTTATGTCAAAAATATTAGAAAAAGTTGTGTCCGCTCAACTCGGCTCTTTCTTGCAAGAAAACGACATCTATGAAAAGTTTCAGTCTGGATTCAGGCCACATCATAGCACTGAAACTGCGCTTGTTAGAATCACAAATGATTTACTTTTAGCTTCGGACCAAGGCTGTATCTCAGTACTAGTTTTACTTGATCTTAGTGCTGCGTTCGATACTATAGATCACACAATACTCTTAGATCGACTACAAAATTACACTGGTGTTCAAGGACAAGCATTAAGCTGGTTCAGGTCATACTTATCTGACCGCTACCATTTCGTCTACTTAAATGGAGAAAAATCGATTATAACTTCGGCAAACTATGGAGTGCCGCAGGGATCTGTGTTAGGCCCTTTATTATTCTCAATATATATGCTGCCACTTGGTAATATTCTAAGGAAACATGGAATTAGTTTCCATTGTTATGCTGATGACACTCAAATATATATTTCCTCACGGCCAGATGAATACGCTAAATTATCCAAATTGACAGATTGTGTTAAAGATATAAAAGATTGGATGACGCATAATTTTCTTTTATTAAATCCAGACAAGACAGAGGTAATACTTATCGGTTCTAAAAACCATCCACAAAACCTTTCACAGCACGACTTTAACACAGTAGGATGCCCTTTTACTCTATCCGCTACAGTAAAAGACCTGGGTGTTACATTAGACTGCAACCTGTCTTTTGAAAAGCATATTTCATATGTTACAAAAACAGCCTTTTTCCACCTTAGAAACATTGCTAAGCTACGTAATATGCTATCAGTCTCTGATGCAGAAAAGTTAGTTCATGCATTCATGACCTCGAGACTAGATTACTGTAATGCTTTATTAGCTGGTTGTCCTGCATCTTCAATAAACAAGCTACAGTTAGTCCAAAATGCAGCCGCTAGAGTTCTTACTAGATCAAGAAAATATGATCATATAACACCGATTTTATCATCACTTCATTGGTTACCTATAAAGTTCCGTATTAATTACAAGGTATTGCTTTTGACCTATAAAGCTCTAAATGGTTTAGCTCCAGTCTATTTAACGGATCTTCTATCGCCTTACAATCCATCGCGCTCTTTAAGATCACTAGATTCGAGGTTTCTGGTCATTCCTAGGATATCCAGATCCACCAAAGGAGGCAGAGCATTTTCACATTTAGCTCCGAAGCTCTGGAATAGCCTTCCTGATATTGTTCGTTGCTCAGACTCGCTCTCCCAGTTTAAAACTAGACTGAAGACGCATCTATTTAGCCAGGCATTCATATAAATTTTTTATCTTACAGTTACTGTAAATTCGGCCTCTAGTTCATAAACGCCAGAGGAGAACTGGCCCCCGACTGAGCCTGGGTTCTCCCAAGGTTTTTTTTTTTCTCCATTGGGTCATCTGATGGGGTGTTAGGACACCATTAGGTCACTGGATGGAGTTTTTCGGTTCCTTGCCACTGTTGCCTTAGGCTTGCTCAGTTGGGGATATTCAAATTAATTAACCAATCATACCATTGATCAGCTCTACCAAACTTGGATGTCTTTTTTCCAGTAATAAACAAACATTAAATTGTTTTGATTGATACTGTGAAGCAGCTTTGATACAATCTGTATTGTGAAAAGCGCTATATAAATATATTTGACTTGACTTGACTTGACTCACTCTCACACTCTCTCTAACGCTCTCTCTAACACTCACTCTCACACTCTCTCTAACGCTCTCTCTAACACTCTCTCTAACACTCTCTCTAACACTCTCTCTAACACTCTCTCTAACTCACACTCTCTCACACTCTCTCTAACACTCTCTCTAACACTCACTCTCACACTCTCTCTAACGCTCTCTCTAACACTCTCTCTAACACTCACTCTAACGCTCTCTCTAACGCTCTCTCTAACGCTCTCTCTAACACTCTCTCTAACACTCTCTCTAACACTCGCTCTCTCTAACACTCTCTCTAACACTCTCTCTAACACTCTCTCTAACACTCACTCTAACGCTCTCTCTCACACTCTCTCTAACACTCTCTCTCACACTCTCTCTAACACTCTCTCTAACACTCTCTCTAACACTCTCTCTAACACTCTCTCTAACGCTCTCTCTCACACTCTCTCTAACACTCTCTCTAACACTCTCTCTAACACTCTCTCTAACACTCACTCTAACGCTCTCTCTAACGCTCTCTCTAACGCTCTCTCTAACGCTCTCTCTAACACTCTCTCTAACACTCTCTCTAACACTCTCTCTAACACTCTCTCTAACACTCTCTCTAACACTCTCTCTAACGCTCTCTCTAACGCTCTCTCTAACGCTCTCTCTAACACTCTCTAACACTCTCTCTAACACTCTCTCTAACACTCACTCTCACACTCTCTCTAACACTCTCTCTAACACTCTCTCTAACACTCTCTCTAACACTCTCTCTCACGCTCTCTCTAACGCTCTCTCTAACACTCTCTCTCACACTCTCTCTAACGCTCTCTCTAACGCTCTCTCTAACACTCACTCTCACACTCTCTCTAACACTCTCTCTAACACTCTCTCTAACACTCTCTCTAACACTCACTCTCACACTCTCTCTAACACTCTCTCTAACACTCTCTCTAACACTCTCTCTAACACTCTCTCTAACACTCTCTCTAACACTCTCTCTAACGCTCTCTCTAACACTCTCTCTAACACTCACTCTAACGCTCTCTCTAACACTCACTCTAACGCTCTCTCTCACACTCTCTCTAACACTCTCTCTAACGCTCTCTCTCACACTCTCTCTAACACTCACTCTCACACTCTCTCTAACCCACTCTCTAACACTCTCTCTAACACTCTCTCACACTCTCTCTAACGCTCTCTCTAACGCTCTCTCTCACACTCTCTCTAACACTCTCTCTAACACTCTCTCTAACGCTCTCTCTCACACTCTCTCTAACACTCACTCTCACACTCTCTCTAACGCTCTCTCTAACACTCTCTCTAACCCACTCTCTAACACTCCCTCTAACGCTCTCTCTAACACTCACTCTCACACTCTCTCTCACACTCTCTCTAACACTCTCTCTAACACTCTCTCTAACGCTCTCTCACACTCTCTCTAACACTCACTCTCACACTCTCTCTAACCCACTCTCTAACACTCTCTCTAACACTCTCTCACACTCTCTCTAACGCTCTCTCTAACGCTCTCTCTAACACTCTCTCTAACGCTCTCTCTAACGCTCTCTCTAACGCTCTCTCTAACGCTCTCTCTAACGCTCACTCTAACGCTCTCTCTAACGCTCTCTCTAACGCTCTCTCTCACACTCTCTCTAACGCTCTCTCTAACGCTCTCTCTAACACTCTCTCTCACACTCTCTCTAACGCTCTCTCTAACGCTCTCTCTAACGCTCTCTCTAACACTCTCTCTCACACTCTCTCTAACGCTCTCTCTAACGCTCTCTCTAACACTCTCTCTCACACTCTCTCTAACGCTCTCTCTAACGCTCTCTCTAACGCTCTCTCTAACGCTCTCTCTAACGCTCTCTCTAACACTCTCTCTCACACTCTCTCTAACGCTCTCTCTAACACTCTCTCTCACACTCTCTCTAACGCTCTCTCTCACGCTCTCTCTCACGCTCTCTCTAACGCTCTCTCTAACGCTCTCTCTAACGCTCTCTCTAACACTCTCTCACACTCTCTCTAACGCTCTCTCTAACGCTCTCTCTAACGCTCTCTCTAACACTCTCTCTAACGCTCTCTCTCTCACACTCTCTCTAACGCTCTCTCTAACGCTCT
Organism: Gila orcuttii; assembly: GCA_026230005.1. NCBI lineage: Eukaryota > Metazoa > Chordata > Actinopteri > Cypriniformes > Leuciscidae > Gila > Gila orcuttii. The sequence goes on along the minus strand of JAPDVR010000005.1, from coordinate 255,634 downwards.
CTCTAACGCTCTCTCTAACGCTCTCTCTAACGCTCTCTCACACTCTCTCTAACACTCACTCTAACGCTCTCTCTAACGCTCTCTCACACTCTCTCTAACGCTCTCTCTAACACTCTCTCTAACGCTCTCTCTAACGCTCTCTCTAACGCTCTCTCTAACGCTCTCTCTCACACTCTCTCTAACACTCTCTAACGCTCTCTCTAACGCTCTCTCTAACGCTCTCTCTAACGCTCTCTCTAACGCTCTCTCTAACGCTCTCTCTAACACTCTCTCTAACACTCTCTCTCACACTCTCTCTAACACTCTCTCTAACACTCTCTCTAACACTCTCTCTCACACTCTCTCTAACACTCCCTCTAACACTCTCTCTAACACTCTCTCTAACACTCTCTCTAACACTCTCTCTAACACTCTCTCTCACACTCTCTCTAACAGTCCCTCTAACACTCTCTCTAACACTCTCTCTAACGCTCTCTCTAACGCTCTCTCTAACGCTCTCTCTAACGCTCTCTCTAACGCTCTCTCTAACGCTCTCTCTAACGCTCTCTCTAACGCTCTCTCTCTAACGCTCTCTCTCTAACGCTCTCTCTCTCTAACGCTCTCTCTCTAACGCTCTCTCTCTCTAACGCTCTCTCTCTTTAACGCTCTCTCTCTCTAACGCTCTCTCTCTCTAACGCTCTCTCTCTCTAACGCTCTCTCTCTCTAACGCTCTCTCTCTCTAACGCTCTCTCTCTTTAACGCTCTCTCTCTCTAACGCTCTCTCTCTAACGCTCTCTCTCTCTAACGCTCTCTCTCTTTAACGCTCTCTCTCTCTAACGCTCTCTCTCTCTAACGCGCTCTCTCTCTAACGCGCTCTCTCTCTAACGCTCTCACTCTCCCACACGCTCACTCTAACGCTCTCTCTCTCTAACGCTCTCTCTCTCTAACGCTCTCTCTCTAACGCTCTCTCTCTCTAACGCTCTCTCTCTTTAACGCTCTCTCTCTCTAACGCTCTCTCTCTCTAACGCGCTCTCTCTCTAACGCGCTCTCTCTCTAACGCGCTCTCTCTCTAACGCTCTCTCTCTCTAACGCTCTCTCTCTCTAACGCGCTCTCTCTCTAACGCGCTCTCTCTAACGCTCTCTCTCTAACGCTCTCTCTCTAACGCTCTCTCTCTAACGCTCTCTCTCTAACGCTCTCTCTCTAACGCTCTCTCTCTAACGCGCTCTCTCTCTAACGCTCTCTCTCTCTAACGCGCTCTCTCTAACGCGCTCTCTCTAACGCGCTCTCTCTAACGCGCTCTCTCTAACGCGCTCTCTCTAACGCGCTCTCTCTAACGCGCTCTCTCTAACGCGCTCTCTCTAACGCGCTCTCTCTCTAACGCGCTCTCTCTCTAACGCGCTCTCTCTCTAACGCGCTCTCTCTAACGCGCTCTCTCTCTAACGCGCTCTCTCTCTAACGCGCTCTCTCTCTAACGCGCTCTCTCTCTAACGCTCTCTCTCTCTAACGCTCTCTCTCTAACGCTCTCTCTAACGCTCTCTCTCTCTAACGCTCTCTCTCTAACGCTCTCTCTCTCTAACGCTCTCTCTCTCTAACGCTCTCTCTCTCTAACGCTCTCTCTCTCTAACGCGCTCTCTCTCTAACGCGCTCTCTCTCTAACGCGCTCTCTCTCTAACGCTCTCTCTCTAACGCTCTCACTCTCCCACACGCTCACTCTAACGCTCTCTCTCTAACGCTCTCTCTCTCTAACGCTCTCTCTCTCTAACGCTCTCTCTCTAACGCTCTCTCTCTCTAACGCTCTCTCTCTTTAACGCTCTCTCTCTCTAACGCTCTCTCTCTCTAACGCTCTCTCTCTCTAACGCTCTCTCTCTCTAACGCTCTCTCTCTAACGCTCTCTCTCTCTAACGCGCTCTCTCTCTAACGCGCTCTCTCTCTAACGCGCTCTCTCTCTAACGCTCTCTCTCTCTAACGCTCTCTCTCTCTAACGCTCTCTCTCTCTAACGCTCTCTCTCTCTAACGCGCTCTCTCTCTAACGCGCTCTCTCTAACGCGCTCTCTCTCTAACGCGCTCTCTCTCTAACGCGCTCTCTCTCTAACGCGCTCTCTCTCTAACGCTCTCTCTCTCTAACGCTCTCTCTCTCTAACGCTCTCTCTCTCTAACGCTCTCTCTCTCTAACGCTCTCTCTCTAACGCTCTCTCTCTCTAACGCTCTCTCTCTCTAACGCTCTCTCTCTCTAACGCTCTCTCTCTCTAACGCTCTCTCTCTAACGCTCTCTCTCTAACGCTCTCTCTCTAACGCTCTCTCTCTAACGCTCTCTCTCTAACGCTCTCTCTCTAACGCTCTCTCTCTAACGCTCTCTCTCTAACGCTCTCTCTCTAACGCTCTCTCTCTAACGCTCTCTCTCTAACGCTCTCTCTCTAACGCTCTCTCTCTAACGCTCACTCACTCTATCACTCTCACGCTCTCTCTCCCACACTCCCTCTCACTCACACTCTAACTCACTCTATCACTCTCTCTCTCTCTCTCACTCACTCACTCACTCTAACACTCACTCTCTCACACTCTCAATTTAACTCACTCACACTCACTCTCACTCACACTCACTCTCTCTCTCCTCTCGGTCTGCAGATTGCTCAGTTCAGTGGTGCTGCTGTCTCCACTAAAGGCCTCTTCATGAGCGACGCAGAGCAATGCAGCGGCGCAGGAGTGTATGTACCTGAACCTGTGTGTGTGTGTGTGTCTGAGGCCCCATCCACACTACTGCGTTTTAGTTTAGAAACGGAGAATTAAAACGAATACGATCTCCGTCCACACCAGCGTTTCAGCTGCGCATTAGAACTAATCTCCGTCCACATTAAAACGACTAAAAATGCGGATCACGTGACCATTCTCCTACACTGGGTGTGCGCGTGCCGGTGTAAACAGGAATCAGATCGACTATTCCCCAGGTTTCGCTGAGGTTGATAATCTGGACATCTGAATCTGAATCGATCTGGACATTCGAAAGTTTTCGCACCATTCCTCAGGAACCACAACTTCATTGATAAAATTATTCCACCATGTACGGTCGATACCGCCGCTGCACACGGGAACTGTCACTGATCCCTTGAATAATAGCTTGCCTCCGGCGCATGTAGGCAGTTATAGCATTTTATTA
>JAPDVR010000005.1:215000-247500 GCA_026230005.1 Gila orcuttii | reverse complement strand
TATAACTGCGTTGCTCCTAGTGTCTGACTGCGGCTTTACGTGTGTGTGTGTGTGTGTGTGTGTGTTTCAGTTTACCCGACACACGGATACTCTGCAAATAACAGCTACAGCAGCCAGTCGTGGTACAGCTACCCGTCCAACGGCTACTCGAGCTCCTATCCCACATACTGGAGTACCGGCAGCGGAGCGACCAGCCAATCACAGATGAGCAGCGGAGCGACTAGCCAATCACAGATGAGCAGCAGCGCAGTGCAGTATCCGGTGCGCCAACAGAGCGCCTTCCTACTGCCGGTGAGAGACCACGAGAGTCACGGCTGTCAATCAACACTGCTGTGACATCAGTTAACTCTGTGTGTGTGTGTGTGTAGGAGGAGGCGTCAGACAGAGCAGACGGCGGCTCCAGCCCAAAGCAACACACTGCAGAAGAGGAGCAGAAAACACAGGTGTGTGTCAAGTCAAGTCAAGTCAAATATATTTATATAGCGCTTTTCACAATACAGATTGTATCAAAGCTGCTTCACAGTATCAATCAAAACAACTTAATGTTTGTTTATTACTGGAAAAAAGACATCCAAGTTTGGTAGAGCTGATCAATGGTATGATTGGTTAATTAATTTGAATATCCCCAACTGAGCAAGCCTAAGGCAACAGTGATCAAGATAACTCGTTAGATAACTTTGTTAGATAACTTTGTTAGATAACTCGTGTGACTGAGAGTGATGGTGATCACATGTTCATTCTGAGATTGCTCTGACGTGTGTGTGTGTGTGTGTGTCTCCAGATCTGCACAGATGTTCCAGTGAAGGACGTCAGTGCTGTGGAGGACAGCAGGTCTATCCTTCTGTTTCTGTGTTAATCATGTTTTCTTCAGTCATTGTAATCGTGTTCGTATATTAGTGTTCATCACTCAGTGATGTTGGCTTTAGGCCTTTCTTTGTTAAAGTGCTCTATTGTGTTATTTTAAAGGCTCCTAATGTTGTTTGGCGTCTCCAACAGGTTCACATTCATCCAAGGTCAAAAACACATTAATGTCCTCATAATCTCCACTGCAGCTTCAGCTCTTTCTCTCAGTGTCTGAAACGCTTCCATCAAGGATTCAGTCTCTCTAAGCCCCGCCTCTCTGAGAGCTGCTCTGCTGTGATTGGTCAGAAAGCAAACGCTCATTATCATATCTGAATCTCAGCTCTTGATCACAGTGATACGAACAGTAACGATGGCGTGTGTTTTACCGGATCAATCTCAGAAAACAGCGTCTTCTCGACACGAACAACACGAACCAAACTCTTCCGGTCTCAGATACACTACAGTGTTTGAGGGCGGAGCTAAGAGACGCTGCTCAGCCAATCAACACCACAGACTGGCATTATGCTAATTAGTCACAAACCTACGCAGGATCAGCAGGAAGTGAGACTGAATCACTGACGACTCGTTTCAGTTCAGAATCGATTCTTTCTTTTGTTAGATAACTCGTTTTATCTGAGCTTTGATCCTTGCAGAGCTTTTACATTCACAACAGCTTTAATACACGAAATGTAATGTAACGTCCCAAAAAGCATAATGGGGCACTAAATAATTATTCTGCTCTTCATGCATGTGATTCTCTGCTGTATTTGAATGTGTAACAGGTTTTGTTTAGGCTTCACCTTCATGAAGCGTTACTGAGTTTAGGGTTGAGGAGAGAGACGCGAGTGACTTGATGTTTTTTGTTCAGGACGTTGATGCCGCCGCCGCCTGCTCCAATCCGGAAGAGATTACGAGAAGAGACCAGCAGCAAAACCCTCACACACACAGGTGTGAACACACACACTCAAACTCACTCACTCTCTCACACACAGGTGTGAACACACACACTCATTCACTCTCACACACAGGTGTGAACACACACTCACACTCACTCTCTCACACACAGACACACACACAGGTGTGAACACACACACTCTCACTCACTCACTCACTCTCACACACACAGACACACACACAGGTGTGAACACACACACACACTCACACACACATACACACTCTTACTCATTCACTCTAACACTGACTCACTCACACACACCCTCACTCTAACACAGACACACACACACACTCATAGACACACACTCTCATTCACTCTAACACACACACACTCACTCTCTCCCACACACACTCACTCTCTCTCTCACACACACACTCACTCATTCACTCACTCTAACACAGACAGACACACTCTCACTCACACACACACACACACACACACTCACACACACTCACTCACTCGCACACATACACTTTTTCTCTCACACCAACACACACGTACAGCTAGCATTAGCATACCGGGATTATTCTTGAACCTAACATGAGGATATCTGTGACATCCTGATCTCTGATATCCCTGCAGCCGCAGAACAGAAGAGGCTGAAGACTCCCGAAGACTCCGGCAGCGTCTCCGGCCTGGTCCCGTACGGAGGAGACTCGTCGGATGAGGAAGAGGAGCGCATGCGCGGTGGGAGTAAGAGCGCGGTCTGAACACACACAACTGCAGCGGCACAGACTTTATTTCCTCATGTTTTACAGCACTGATGTGAATCTGTTCCTATGGAATAATAAAGTAAACGGCACACAGACGCTGCGTCTCCTTTATTCAGCTCCGTGTCAGATCAGCGGTGGAGCCGGCAGGCCGGTGTGGAGCCGCAGTGCTCCGGGGTTATCCAGCGCGAAGCAGGGCTGGACGCGGTGCAGGAACCGGCAGCTGAAGGTGTGCAGGTGTTGCCTCAGCACGGCGTTATAGAACGACAGCGTTCCTCCGCCGTAATCCAGGAACACGCCGATGCGCAGCGGCTGCACCGTGATCCGAACGTCCGGCGTCCAGCCGTTGTGCAGGAACTCGTATTTATGCCTGCGGAAGAAGAGCGTGTTCATCAGGTTCATTACTTAACATAATAAAAAGAGCCCAATTCAGCCTTCAGACTTCAAACCTATTATAAGCGCTGGGATCCTCAAGCCGAATGGGATCAGTGTGATATAAACTTTACTAAATCAATCCTGTGGTTTGAGGAAAACGTGTCCCTTTGAAGCCGCAAGGTTTTGTCCTTCATCACTGAAGCATATCCTGTGACGCCTCATGAAAAAAGCTATTGTCAAGTTCTCTTAAAGGGATAGTTCACCCAAAAATGAAAATTAGCCCATGATTTACTCATCCTGAACTCATCCTAAGTGTATATGACGTTCTTCTTTCAGATGAATACAATCAGAGTTATATTAAAAAATGTCCTGACTTTTTTAAGCATTATAATGGCAGTGAATGGCCATTTCTGTTTTGAAATCCATAAAAGTGCATCTGTCCATCATAAAAGTACATCTATCCATCATAAAAGTACATCTATCCATCATAAAAGTGCATCTATCCATCATAAAAGTGCATCTGTCCATCATAAAAGTGCATCTATCCATCCATCATAAAAGTGCATCTTTCCATCATAAAAGTGCATCTATCCATCATTAAAGTGCATCTATCATCATAAAAGTGCATCTGTCCATCATACAAGTGCATCTATCCATCATAAAAGTACATCTATCCATCATAAAAGTGCATCTGTCCATCATAAAAGTACATCTATCCATCATAAAAGTGCATCTGTCCATCATAAAAGTGCATCTGTCCATCATAAAAGTGCATCTATCCATCATAAAAGTACATCTATCCATCATAAAAGTGCATCTGTCCATCATAAAAGTACATCTATCCATCATAAAAGTGCATCTGTCCATCATAAAAGTGCATCTGTCCATCATAAAAGTGCATCTATCCATCATAAAAGTGCATCTATCCATCATAAAAGTGCATCTATCCATCATAAAAGTGCATCTGTCCATCATAAAAGTGCATCTGTCCATCATAAAAGTGCATCTATCCATCCATCATAAAAGTGCATCTTTCCATCATAAAAGTGCATCTGTCCATCATAAAAGTACATCTATCCATCATAAAAGTACATCTATCCATCATAAAAGTGCATCTGTCCATCATAAAAGTGCATCTGTCCATCATAAAAGTGCATCTGTCCATCATAAAAGTACATCTATCCATCATAAAAGTGCATCTGTCCATCATAAAAGTGCATCTGTCCATCATAAAAGTGCATCTGTCCATCATAAAAGTACATCCATCCATCATAAAAGTGCATCTTTCCATCATAAAAGTGCATCTGTCCATCATAAAAGTGCATCTGTCCATCATAAAAGTACATCTATCCATCATAAAAGTGCATCTGTCCATCATAAAAGTGCATCTGTCCATCATAAAAGTGCATCTGTCCATCATAAAAGTGCATCTATCCATCCATCATAAAAGTGCATCTTTCCATCATAAAAGTGCATCTGTCCATCATAAAAGTGCATCTATCCATCATAAAAGTGCATCTATCCATCATAAAAGTGCATCTGTCCATCATAAAAGTGCATCTGTCCATCATAAAAGTGCATCTATCATCATAAAAGTGCATCTATCCATCATAAAAGTGCATCTGTCCATCATAAAAGTGCATCTGTCCATCATAAAAGTGCATCTATCATCATAAAAGTGCATCTTTCCATCATAAAAGTGCATCTATCCATCATAAAAGTGCATCTGTCCATCATAAAAGTGCATCTGTCCATCATAAAAGTGCATCTATCATCATAAAAGTGCATCTTTCCATCATAAAAGTGCATCTATCATCATAAAAGTGCATCTATCATCATAAAAGTGCATCTATCCATCATAAAAGTGCATCTGTCCATCATAAAAGTGCATCTGTCCATCAAAAAAGTGCATCTATCATCATAAAAGTGCATCTATCATCATAAAAGTGCATCTGTCCATCATAAAAGTGCATCTATCCATCATAAAAGTGCATCTGTCCATCATAAAAGTGCATCTGTCCATCATAAAAGTGCATCTATCATCATAAAAGTGCATCTTTCCATCATAAAAGTGCATCTATCATCATAAAAGTGCATCTATCATCATAAAAGTGCATCTATCATCATAAAAGTGCATCTGTCCATCATAAAAGTGCATCTGTCCATCATAAAAGTGCATCTATCCATCCATCATAAAAGTGCATCTTTCCATCATAAAAGTGCATCTGTCCATCATAAAAGTGCATCTATCATCATAAAAGTGCATCTGTCCATCATAAAAGTGCATCTATCCATCATAAAAGTGCATCTATCCATCATAAAAGTGCATCTGTCCATCATAAAAGTGCATCTGTCCATCATAAAAGTGCATCTATCATCATAAAAGTGCATCTTTCCATCATAAAAGTGCATCTATCATCATAAAAGTGCATCTATCATCATAAAAGTGCATCTATCATCATAAAAGTGCATCTGTCCATCATAAAAGTGCATCTGTCCATCATAAAAGTGCATCTGTCCATCATAAAAGTGCATCTATCCATCATAAAAGTGCATCTGTCCATCATAAAAGTGCATCTGTCCATCATAAAAGTGCATCTATCCATCAAAAAAGTGCATCTGTCCATCATAAAAGTGCATCTATCCATCATAAAAGTGCATCTGTCCATCATAAAAGTGCATCTGTCCATCATAAAAGTGCATCTTTCCATCATAAAAGTGCATCTATCATCATAAAAGTGCATCTATCATCATAAAAGTGCATCTATCATCATAAAAGTGCATCTGTCCATCATAAAAGTGCATCTGTCCATCATAAAAGTGCATCTGTCCATCATAAAAGTGCATCTATCCATCATAAAAGTGCATCTGTCCATCATAAAAGTGCATCTGTCCATCATAAAAGTGCATCTATCCATCAAAAAAGTGCATCTGTCCATCATAAAAGTGCATCTATCCATCATAAAAGTGCATCTGTCCATCATAAAAGTGCATCTATCCATCATAAAAGTGCATCTGTCCATCATAAAAGTGCATCTGTCCATCATAAAAGTGCATCTATCCATCAAAAAAGTGCATCTGTCCATCATAAAAGTGCATCTGTCCATCATAAAAGTGCATCTGTCCATCATAAAAGTGCATCTGTCCATCATAAAAGTGCATCTGTCCATCATAAAAGTGCATCTGTCCATCATAAAAGTGCATCTGTCCATCATGTTATGCGTCACTTTAAAAACCATTAGTAAAATCTTATACTCAATCCTGTAATGAACCGGTAGCCAATGAAGACAGCGTAGTACTGGAGTAATGTGGTCCCTTTTTTTAGTGCCAGTTAGAAGCCCGGCTGTGGCATTCTGCACCAGCTAGACGACGTTTACGTTGGCAGATCCCTGCGTACAGAGAGTTGCAGTAGTCTAGTCTTAATGTGATAAAAGCGTGGACAACGAGACGACCTCCAGATATTTAAAGGTGAGAAGGGGTTTTATCTTAGAAATCACTCTAAGCTGATAAAAGCTGTTCTTTACAACAGAATTTATCTGTTTGTCAAAGCTAAGCGATGAGTCGACTATTACGCCAAGATTTCTCACACTATCTTTCACCGTCATTTCTAATGGAGCAAGGATATTGGCTATCTTCTCTTTGCAATTTTGTGGACCAAATATTGTCATTTCAGGGTTTTTTTCATTAAGCTGGACAAAGTTTAAACCTCACACTCCAACCGGTCTAAAAGAATCGAATGATCAACAGTGTCAAATGCGGCACTGAGATCCAATGTAATTAAAACAGCAGCCAGCCCAGAATCTGTTGCTATTAAGAGGTCATTTAGCACTTTTACCAGAGCTGTCTCTGTACTGTGCCCAGCTCTGAATCCAGGTTGGAAATTATCCAAGATATCATTCTCACTTAAAACTGACGTGATTTGAAGTAACACAACCTTCTCTAATATTTTAGGTTATAAATGGTAGTTTTGAAATTGGGCGAAAGTTATTCAGATCAGTGTGATCGAGGCCAGGCTTTTTGATTTGGGGAGTAACCACTGCTTGTTTGAGACAGGATAGGACAACACCATTTGATAATGAGCTATTCACAATAGATAGTATACCAGGGCCTATGGTTGCAAACACATCTTTAAAGAGCCGGGGTGGAATAGAGTCCAGAGGAGTAGATGACAGTTTCGTGCGCTTGTCAATATCTGCTAGTGCTGGAAGAGAGACAGCATCAAAGTGATCCAGTAAAGAAGAACATGGCATGGGGGTTTCTAAAACAGTATTAGACGGCACAATTCTTTCTCTTATTAGTTCAAACTTTGTAACAAAAAAGTTCAAGAAATCCTCACAGGTATAAAGTGTAGATTCAGTTAAAGACGGAGTAGTCGGGTTTAGCACAGTGTTTATTGTGCCAGACAGAACTCTTGGACAGTGCGCTGTTCTACTTATTAGGTCTGAAAAATATTTAGTTCTAGCCGCTTTAGCTGCATGATGGGAACTGATGAGCGTGTCTTTTAGCATTTCATAGGAAACCTGCAGTTTTTCTCTCTTCCACCTGCGCTCAGCTTTCCTGCAAGCCTTTCTAAGGGCACGCGTTTCATTATTAAGCCACGGCTGAGTCTGAGCGGAGCGACTTCATTTATGATGTTTGAGCATAGAGAATAAAAAATATCAGTTAATTCTTCCAAATCTAAACAGGGTCCTGAAGCCTCAATGATAGAAGAGATAGGGCTAGATGCTTTTGCTTCAGCTAAAAGATTTGATGTTACCTCATTTACAGGTCTAAAATAATAGTCAAGAGATAATAGTCATTAGTGAGACTTCTAAAGCATGCTGGGAGGTTTGTCCCGATACACTGCTCTGATTGGCTCCAGTGATGACGGCGTGTGTCATGTGACGCACCTGGACGGCGTGACAATGTGTCTCATGCACCAGGACGTCTTGTTGCCGCCCAGGTACGAGTTTCTCTGAGTGTCTTCATACGCCACGCCGACGCGGAACTCCGTGTCCTCGTCCACCTCGATCTCCCAGTAATACTGACCTCTGATGGGCACCAGGTCTCCCAGAACCGCCACACACCTGCAACACACACACGTCATGAGCTGCACTGGCCGCAACACACACACACACACACGTCATGAGCGTGAGCGACCTAGCGAAGGTGCTGTCGCTGAAGGTCATGTGACTGAGAGGAAGATCTTCATCCAGGTAGAACATGGTGAGTCCGTCAGCCGACAGAGACAGACTGGGATGAGCTGTGTCTTCCAGCAGGTGGAAACACGTGCCTGTACACACACACACACACACGTCACAGTTCAGTTGGTCTCTCTCACACACACACGTCACAGCTCAGTTGGTCTCTCACACACACACACACACACGTCACAGCTCAGTTGGTCTCTGACACACACACACACATCACAGCTCAGTTGGTCTTTCACACACACATACACACACACGTCACAGTTCATTTGGTCTTTCACACACACACGTCACAGTTCAGTTGGTCTTTCACACACACGTCACAGTTCATTTGGTCTTTCACACACACACGTCACAGTTCATTTGGTCTCTCACACACACGTCACAGTTCAGTTGGTCTTTCACACACACACGTCACAGTTCAGTTGGTCTCTCTCACACACACACGTCACAGTTCAGTTGGTCTCTCTCACACACACACGTCACAGTTCAGTTGGTCTCTCACACACACGTCACAGTTCAGTTGGTCTCTCACACACACACGTCACAGTTCAGTTGGTCTTTCACACACACGTCACAGTTCATTTGGTCTTTCACACACACACGTCACAGTTCAGTTGGTCTCTCACACACACGTCACAGTTCAGTTGGTCTCTCACACACACACGTCACAGTTCAGTTGGTCTTTCACACACACACGTCACAGTTCAGTTGGTCTCTCACACACACGTCACAGTTCAGTTGGTCTTTCACACACACACGTCACAGTTCAGTTGGTCTCTCACACACACGTCACAGTTCAGTTGGTCTCTCACACACACACGTCACAGTTCATTTGGTCTTTCACACACACACGTCACAGTTCAGTTGGTCTCTCACACACACGTCACAGTTCAGTTGGTCTCTCACACACACACGTCACAGTTCAGTTGGTCTCTCACACACACGTCACAGTTCAGTTGGTCTCTCACACACACACGTCACAGTTCAGTTGGTCTCTCACACACACGTCACAGTTCAGTTGGTCTTTCACACACACACGTCACAGTTCATTTGGTCTTTCACACACACACGTCACAGTTCAGTTGGTCTCTCACACACACGTCACAGTTCAGTTGGTCTCTCACACACACACGTCACAGTTCAGTTGGTCTCTCTCACACACACACGTCACAGTTCAGTTGGTCTTTCACACACACACGTCACAGTTCATTTGGTCTTTCACACACACACGTCACAGTTCAGTTGGTCTCTCACACACACACGTCACAGCTCAGTTGGTCTCTCACACACACACGTCACAGCTCAGTTGGTCTCTCACACACACACGTCACAGCTCAGTTGGTCTCTCACACACACACGTCACAGCTCAGTTGGTCTTTCACACACACACACACACGTCACAGCTCAGTTGGTCTCTCACACACACACACACACGTCACAGCTCAGTTGGTCTTTCACACACACACACGTCACAGCTCAGTTGGTCTCTCACACACACACACACACGTCACAGCTCAGTTGGTCTCTCACACACACACACGTCACAGCTCAGTTGGTCTTTCACACACACATACACACACACGTCACAGTTCAGTTGGTCTTTCACACACACATCACAGCTCAGTTGGTCTCACACACACACACACATCACAGTTCAGTTGGTCTCTCACACACACACACATCACAGTTCAGTTGGTCTCTCACACACATATCACAGTTCAGTTGGTCTCTCACACACACACACACACACACACACACGTCACAGCTCAGTTGGTCTCTCACACACACACACACACGTCACAGTTCAGTTGGTCTCTCACACACACACACACACGTCACAGCTCAGTTGGTCTCTCACACACACACACGTCACAGCTCAGTTGGTCTTTCACACACACATACACACACACGTCACAGTTCAGTTGGTCTTTCACACACACATCACAGCTCAGTTGGTCTCACACACACACACACATCACAGTTCAGTTGGTCTCTCACACACATATCACAGTTCAGTTGGTCTCTCACACACACACACACATCACAGTTCAGTTGGTCTCTCACACACATATCACAGTTCAGTTGGTCTCACACACACACACACACACACACACACGTCACAGCTCAGTTGGTCTCTCACACACACACACACATCACAGTTCAGTTGGTCTCTCACACACACGTCACAGTTCAGTTGGTCTTTCACACACACACACACACACACACGTCACAGCTCAGTTGGTCTCTCTCACACACACACACACACGTCACAGTTCAGTTGGTCTCTCACACACACACGTCACAGTTCAGTTGGTCTCTCACACACACACACGTCACAGCTCAGTTGGTCTCTCACACACACGTCACAGTTCAGTTGGTCTTTCACACACACACACACACACACACACGTCACAGTTCAGTTGGTCTTTCACACACACGTCACAGTTCATTTGGTCTTTCACACACACACACACGTCTCAGTTCATTTGGTCTTTCACACACACACACACACACGTCACAGTTCAGTTGGTCTCTCACACACACACACACACACACGTCACAGTTCAGTTGGTCTTTCACACACACGTCACAGTTCAGTTGGTCTCTCACACACACACACACACACACATCACAGTTCAGTTGGTCTTTCTCACACACACACACACACACACGTCACAGTTCAGTTGGTCTTTCACACACACACACACACACACACACACACGTCACAGTTCAGTTGGTCTTTCACACACACACGTCACAGTTCAGTTGGTCTTTCACACACACACGTCACAGTTCAGTTGGTCTTTCACACACACGTCACAGTTCAGTTGGTCTTTCACACACACATCACAGTTCAGTTGGTCTCTCACACACACGTCACAGTTCAGTTGGTCTTTCACACACACACGTCACAGTTCAGTTGGTCTTTCACACACACATCACAGCTCAGTTGGTCTCACACACACACGTCACAGTTCAGTTGGTCTTTCACACACACACGTCACAGTTCAGTTGGTCTTTCACACACACATCACAGTTCAGTTGGTCTCTCACACACACGTCACAGTTCATTTAGTCTCTCACACACACACGTCACAGTTCAGTTGGTCTCTCACACACACACGTCACAGTTCAGTTGGTCTCTCACACACACACGTCACAGTTCAGTTGGTCTTTCACACACACACGTCACAGTTCAGTTGGTCTCTCACACACACACGTCACAGTTCAGTTGGTCTCTCACACACACACGTCACAGTTCAGTTGGTCTCTCACACACACACGTCACAGTTCAGTTGGTCTCTCACACACACACACACACACACACACGTCACAGCTCAGTTGGTCTTTCACACACACGTCACAGTTCAGTTGGTCTCTCACACACACACACGTCACAGTTCAGTTGGTCTTTCACACACACACACACACACATGTCACAGCTCAGTTGGTCTCTCACACACACACACACACACACACATGTCACAGTTCAGTTGGTCTCTCACACACACACACACACACACACACGTCACAGTTCAGTTGGTCTCTCACACACACACGTCACAGTTCATTTGGTCTCTCACACACACACGTCACAGTTCAGTTGGTCTCTCACACACACACACACACACACGTCACAGCTCAGTTGGTCTCTCACACACACACGTCACAGTTCAGTTGGTCTCTCACACACACACGTCACAGTTCAGTTGGTCTCTCACACACACACACACACACACGTCACAGTTCAGTTGGTCTCTCACACACACACACACACACACACACGTCACAGCTCAGTTGGTCTCTCACACACACACACACACACACACACGTCACAGCTCAGTTGGTCTCTCACACACACACGTCACAGTTCATTTGGTCTTTCACACACACACGTCACAGTTCAGTTGGTCTTTCACACACACGTCACAGTTCATTTGGTCTTTCACACACACACGTCACAGTTCATTTGGTCTCTCACACACACGTCACAGTTCAGTTGGTCTTTCACACACACACGTCACAGTTCAGTTGGTCTCTCACACACACGTCACAGTTCAGTTGGTCTCTCTCACACACACACGTCACAGTTCAGTTGGTCTCTCACACACACGTCACAGTTCAGTTGGTCTCTCACACACACACGTCACAGTTCAGTTGGTCTTTCACACACACGTCACAGTTCATTTGGTCTTTCACACACACGTCACAGTTCATTTGGTCTTTCACACACACACGTCACAGTTCAGTTGGTCTCTCACACACACACGTCACAGTTCAGTTGGTCTCTCACACACACACGTCACAGTTCAGTTGGTCTCTCACACACACACGTCACAGTTCAGTTGGTCTCTCACACACACACGTCACAGTTCATTTGGTCTTTCACACACACACGTCACAGTTCAGTTGGTCTCTCACACACACACGTCACAGTTCAGTTGGTCTCTCACACACACACGTCACAGTTCAGTTGGTCTCTCTCACACACACGTCACAGTTCAGTTGGTCTTTCACACACACACGTCACAGTTCAGTTGGTCTCTCTCACACGTCACAGTTCAGTTGGTCTCTCACACACGTCACAGTTCAGTTGGTCTCTCACACACACACGTCACAGTTCAGTTGGTCTCTCACACACACACGTCACAGTTCATTTGGTCTTTCACACACACACGTCACAGTTCAGTTGGTCTCTCTCACACGTCACAGTTCAGTTGGTCTCTCACACACGTCACAGTTCAGTTGGTCTCTCACACACACACGTCACAGTTCAGTTGGTCTCTCTCACACACACGTCACAGTTCAGTTGGTCTTTCACACACACACGTCACAGTTCAGTTGGTCTCTCACACACACACGTCACAGTTCAGTTGGTCTCTCTCACACACACGTCACAGTTCAGTTGGTCTTTCACACACACACGTCACAGTTCAGTTGGTCTCTCTCACACGTCACAGTTCAGTTGGTCTCTCACACACGTCACAGTTCAGTTGGTCTCTCACACACACACGTCACAGTTCAGTTGGTCTCTCACACACACACGTCACAGTTCATTTGGTCTTTCACACACACACGTCACAGTTCAGTTGGTCTCTCTCACACGTCACAGTTCAGTTGGTCTCTCACACACGTCACAGTTCAGTTGGTCTCTCACACACACACGTCACAGTTCAGTTGGTCTCTCTCACACACACGTCACAGTTCAGTTGGTCTCTCTCACACACACGTCACAGTTCAGTTGGTCTCTCACACACACACACGTCACAGTTCAGTTGGTCTTTCACACACACACGTCACAGTTCAGTTGGTCTCTCACACACACGTCACAGTTCAGTTGGTCTCTCTCACACACACACGTCACAGTTCAGTTGGTCTTTCACACACACACGTCACAGTTCATTTGGTCTTTCACACACATATCACAGTTCAGTTGGTCTTTCACACACACACGTCACAGTTCAGTTGGTCTTTCACACACATATCACAGTTCAGTTGGTCTCACACACACACACACGTCACAGCTCATTTGGTCTTTCACACACACGTCACAGTTCAGTTGGTCTCTCACACACACACATCACAGCTCAGTTGGTCTCTCACACACACACGTCACAGTTCAGTTGGTCTCTCACACACACACGTCACAGCTCAGTTGGTCTCTCACACACACACGTCACAGTTCAGTTGGTCTCTCACACACATATCACAGTTCAGTTGGTCTCACACACACACACACGTCACAGCTCATTTGGTCTTTCACACACACGTCACAGTTCAGTTGGTCTCTCACACACACACGTCACAGCTCAGTTGGTCTCTCACACACACACGTCACAGTTCAGTTGGTCTCTCACACACACACGTCACAGCTCAGTTGGTCTCTCACACACACACGTCACAGCTCAGTTGGTCTCTCACACACACACGTCACAGCTCAGTTGGTCTTTCACACACACACACACACGTCACAGCTCAGTTGGTCTCTCACACACACACACACACACGTCACAGCTCAGTTGGTCTCTCACACACAGCTCAGTTGGTCTCTCACACACACACACACGTCACAGCTCAGTTGGTCTTTCACACACACACACACACACACGTCACAGCTCAGTTGGTCTCTCACACACACACACGTCACAGCTCAGTTGGTCTTTCACACACACATACACACGTCACAGTTCAGTTGGTCTCTCACACACACACACACACACACACACGTCACAGCTCAGTTGGTCTCTCACACACACACACACACGTCACAGTTCAGTTGGTCTCTCACACACACACACACACGTCACAGCTCAGTTGGTCTTTCACACACACACACACACACACGTCACAGCTCAGTTGGTCTTTCACACACACATACACACACACGTCACAGTTCAGTTGGTCTTTCACACACACGTCACAGTTCAGTTGGTCTTTCACACACACATCACAGCTCAGTTGGTCTCTCACACACACATCACAGTTCAGTTGGTCTCTCACACACATATCACAGTTCAGTTGGTCTCTCACACACACATCACAGTTCAGTTGGTCTTTCACACACACACACACACACACACACACACGTCACAGCTCAGTTGGTCTCTCTCACACACACACACACACGTCACAGTTCAGTTGGTCTCTCACACACACACACACACACACACACACACGTCACAGTTCAGTTGGTCTTTCACACACACGTCACAGTTCAGTTGGTCTTTCACACACACATCACAGCTCAGTTGGTCTCTCACACACACACACATCACAGTTCAGTTGGTCTCTCACACACATATCACAGTTCAGTTGGTCTCTCACACACACACACACATCACAGTTCAGTTGGTCTCTCACACACATATCACAGTTCAGTTGGTCTCTCACACACACATCACAGTTCAGTTGGTCTTTCACACACACACACACACACACACACACACGTCACAGCTCAGTTGGTCTCTCTCACACACACACACACACGTCACAGTTCAGTTGGTCTCTCACACACACACGTCACAGTTCAGTTGGTCTCTCACACACACACACGTCACAGCTCAGTTGGTCTCTCACACACACGTCACAGTTCAGTTGGTCTTTCACACACACACACACACACACACACACGTCACAGTTCAGTTGGTCTTTCACACACACGTCTCAGTTCATTTGGTCTTTCACACACACACACACACACGTCACAGTTCAGTTGGTCTCTCACACACACACACACACACGTCACAGTTCAGTTGGTCTTTCACACACACGTCACAGTTCAGTTGGTCTCTCACACACACACACACACACACATCACAGTTCAGTTGGTCTTTCTCACACACACACACACACACACGTCACAGTTCAGTTGGTCTTTCACACACACACACACACACACACACACACGTCACAGTTCAGTTGGTCTTTCACACACACACGTCACAGTTCAGTTGGTCTTTCACACACACATCACAGTTCAGTTGGTCTCTCACACACACGTCACAGTTCATTTAGTCTCTCACACACACACGTCACAGTTCAGTTGGTCTCTCACACACACACGTCACAGTTCAGTTGGTCTTTCACACACACACGTCACAGTTCAGTTGGTCTCTCACACACACACGTCACAGTTCAGTTGGTCTCTCACACACACACGTCACAGTTCAGTTGGTCTCTCACACACACGTCACAGTTCAGTTGGTCTCTCACACACACACGTCACAGTTCAGTTGGTCTCTCACACACACACACACACACACACACACACGTCACAGCTCAGTTGGTCTTTCACACACACGTCACAGTTCAGTTGGTCTCTCACACACACACACGTCACAGTTCAGTTGGTCTTTCACACACACACACACACACACACATGTCACAGCTCAGTTGGTCTCTCACACACACACACACACACACACATGTCACAGTTCAGTTGGTCTCTCACACACACACACACACACACACACGTCACAGCTCAGTTGGTCTTTCACACACACGTCACAGTTCAGTTGGTCTCTCACACACACACGTCACAGTTCATTTGGTCTCTCACACACACACGTCACAGTTCAGTTGGTCTTTCACACACACACGTCACAGTTCAGTTGTTCTCACACACACACACGTCACAGTTCAGTTGGTCTTTCACACACACACACACACACACACACACGTCACAGTTCAGTTGGTCTTTCTCACACACACACACACACACACACGTCACAGTTCAGTTGGTCTTTCACACACACGTCACAGTTCAGTTGGTCTCTCACACACACACGTCACAGTTCAGTTGGTCTCACACACACACGTCACAGTTCAGTTGGTCTTTCACACACACACACACACACACACACGTCACAGTTCAGTTGGTCTCTCACACACACACGTCACAGTTCAGTTGGTCTTTCACACACACACGTCACAGTTCAGTTGGTCTCTCACACACACACGTCACAGTTCAGTTGGTCTCTCACACACACACGTCACAGTTCAGTTGGTCTCTCACACACACACGTCACAGTTCAGTTGGTCTCTCACACACACACGTCACAGTTCAGTTGGTCTCTCACACACACACACACACACGTCACAGCTCAGTTGGTCTCTCACACACACACGTCACAGCTCAGTTGGTCTCTCACACACACACGTCACAGTTCAGTTGGTCTTTCACACACACACGTCACAGTTCAGTTGGTCTCTCACACACACACGTCACAGTTCAGTTGGTCTCTCACACACACACGTCACAGTTCAGTTGGTCTCTCACACACACACACACACACGTCACAGCTCAGTTGGTCTCTGACACACACACGTCACAGCTCAGTTGGTCTCTGACACACACACGTCACAGTTCAGTTGGTCTCTCACACACACACGTCACAGCTCAGTTGGTCTCTGACACACACACGTCACAGCTCAGTTGGTCTCTCACACACACACGTCACAGTTCAGTTGGTCTCTCACACACACACGTCACAGTTCAGTTGGTCTTTCTCACACACACACACACACACACGTCACAGTTCAGTTGGTCTTTCACACACACACGTCACAGTTCAGTTGGTCTCTCACACACACACGTCACAGTTCAGTTGGTCTCTCACACACACACACACACACGTCACAGCTCAGTTGGTCTTTCACACACACACGTCACAGTTCAGTTGGTCTCTCACACACACACACACACACACACACACGTCACAGCTCAGTTGGTCTTTCACACACACACGTCACAGTTCAGTTGGTCTTTCACACACACACGTCACAGTTCAGTTGGTCTTTCACACACACACGTCACAGTTCAGTTGGTCTTTCACACACACACGTCACAGTTCAGTTGGTCTTTCACACACACGTCACAGTTCAGTTGGTCTTTCACACACACGTCACAGTTCAGTTGGTCTCTCACACACACACGTCACAGTTCAGTTGGTCTCTCACACACACACGTCACAGTTCAGTTGGTCTCTCACACACACACACACACACACACGTCACAGCTCAGTTGGTCTTTCACACACACACGTCACAGCTCAGTTGGTCTTTCACACACACACGTCACAGTTCAGTTGGTCTCTCACACACACACACACACACACGTCACAGTTCAGTTGGTCTTTCACACACACACGTCACAGTTCAGTTGGTCTTTCACACACACACGTCACAGTTCAGTTGGTCTTTCACACACACACGTCACAGTTCAGTTGGTCTTTCACACACACACGTCACAGTTCAGTTGGTCTTTCACACACACACGTCACAGTTCAGTTGGTCTTTCTCACACACACACACACACACACATCACAGTTCAGTTGGTCTTTCACACACACACGTCACAGTTCAGTTGGTCTTTCTCACACACACACACACACACACGTCACAGTTCAGTTGGTCTTTCACACACACACGTCACAGTTCAGTTGGTCTTTCTCACACACACACACACACACACATCACAGTTCAGTTGGTCTTTCTCACACACACACACACACACACGTCACAGTTCAGTTGGTCTCTCACACACACACACACCGTAAAAACAAATTTGTTCAGTTTACTTAATTCAATTGTGCAAACTCGTTGCCTTAATTTAATTAGACATAACTTAATTACATCAAGTTCTTCTTAATCTATTTAAGTTTTGTTAACTTAATTCTATCTGTGATCTGAGGAAGTGTACTCCCAGAGTGCGTTGCGGCATGAATAAATTAATTGCTTTGTTTTACCATTTTTGGCTTTATTTTACCATTAAAATTTCATTTGCTATTGTTATTGGGGTTATACTGACAAGAGACAGCAAATAAAATTGTAATGGTCTAATTAATTAAATTAATAAAAAAAAAATTTGTTACCATTGTTGTGGTTTGCATCCTGAATGTTGAAGTCTGTGTGTGACTCAAGCAAAATTGCAAGATATTGTCACAAATATAGAGGGATTATATCAACCCAATTAAAAGTTTATGCCATAAGTGTTAGCAATAAAATGTTAAAAGATCATTATTAAACATGAAATATAGTTATGTTATACATCATTAATGCATTTATTAAGAACATGGAAATAATTTAAGTATAAATATATATAATATTTATTACTTCACTTCCTTTGAAATCAAACAACTGTGATTTCATGTTGCTTCACTGCATCAATTGGAAGAGAACCACAATAATATAAATGAAGTTTATATTATTGCCCAACCAAATGGAACACTAATCACAATAATGGTGAGACATTTTAGGAAATCAACATGAATTTATGAAGTCAACTTATGTGACGTTCTCCAAAAATGTTTATTTGTATTGACAATAACATTCAAGATGACTGGAAAATGAGCGTATGCAACTAAGAACGATGACTGCAGAAGTGGAGGAAATGAGTGAAAAGTCTATTAAGAATTGCCCCGCATCAAAAACCATTTGCCCCGCCCGTTTTTTTTTTTTTTTTTTTGGCAAAATGGTACTCCAGACAAGTAACGTTTACTAGAGTTTTCTGAGTAATGAAGGCATGGCATGCAAACAGTACAGATTACTAAATTGTTTTAAGTTAGTTTTAACACATTATTGGAGATTAAGTAAAGTTAACTAAAATTTTTTAGTAAGAACAATGTTAGATTTTACAGTGCACACACACACACACACACACACACACACACACACACACACACACACACACACACACACACGTCACAGCTCAGTTGGTCTCTCACATATACTCACTGCTCAGTTGATCACACACACATCACAGCTCAGTTGATCTCACACACACACACCTGCGGTGGAGATGTCCACCGGTTCGCTCCGGTCACTCGGGCCGCCAGTGTTCACGGCTCTGACGCTGATGATGTAGTGTTTCCAGGGCTGGAGCTGCACCAGACACTCGCAGGACGGGATCGCCACCACCGACCTGCCAGAGCAACAGCTGCCTTAGGGTTACACCAACCCAACCCTAACCCAACCCTGCCAGAGAAACAGCTGCCTTAGGGTTACACCAACCCAACCCAAACCCAACCCTGCCAGAGAAACAGCTCTAAACTTACCCATTCTATCTAAGCCTGTACCAATCCACACCCTAAACTACCCATGGTAGCCCTATGGATTAGACACCTAGTCTTTTTAACTCCTGGATTTGACATTGCTTGATCAATTGCTACGGGGGTTCAGCCAGCACTTCCCAGTTTGAACACGGAATGGCTGATTTATGGGAATGCCCAAAATTGGTTACACACGGGAGTGGACATCTTGAAAGACCATCATGGGGAGGTCATGCAGGTGGCCGGGTGAGAACCGCTGGAAGCCTCACGACAACCTGCTCTATTTTTTGTCTTTTTATCTACACCGGGCTTGTTCCCGGGCTGACAAAGGGCCCAGTGATGAGACTTTTCCCGCAAGCTTTTCTCGGGTAGCCTGGGATACCTAGCGGTGTTAACAAAAGGTTACTTGGGGGAGCGGTACATATCCAGCCCCCCTGGGTCCACTTGGACAGCACGCAGGGACGGTGGCCTGGGGCGAACAGGCCTTAATTGGTGCCCAATCTTCTATGGGTGATTAGCACCTCTCACGCAATGTTACATCTTGCACCATCATGCTTACACACTGATTGTTCTCTCGTTTTCGTATTTCAATTACTGAAGGGCGGAACGGGTTCTCTCACCACGAGGCTCCAATTCAGGAGTCACACATCCAGCGGTTGTCCTGTTGTGGGATGATGTCTGTTTGGTTTGTCTTGACTTTGAGGGGAAGCACTGGTAGAAGTCTCAAGATAGCCACAGCTCGAGGACCGGCAATAGTCCAGTGACTACTGTTTAGTTCCATTGTAGTTGGTGAAGGGTTTAAAGAGTTCAAAGAAAGGAGGTCTGCTAAAATTGGTTCGTAACATTATTTTAGTGGTCTTGGGGACCGGGTCTAAGCACGATTAGTAATTGGCCATAAGTATGACTTATTTGGGTTTCCCCAAATAGGATTGGTTCACAACATCGGTTTAGTTCTAACCAGAACCCAACAATGGTTTTTGAGGATCTGGTGTAGCCCGCTAGCAATTGGTCATGATGCTTGTCTTTGACTGATCATCCATGACGGCGTCTAGTGTTCAAAGTGCCAAAACACCCGATGAGCCTGAGGTACACTACTGACACTACTGAGTGTCTTAAACATTTCCTTAAACATATCCGTTGTGACCGGAAGTGAGCAAACCTAGTGTTAAACCTTGGACTGGGATATTTTTGGAGATATTTTTGGGGGTGTATTTCTGTACCCGTTCTCATACCTAAACCTACCCTTGTTACTCTGCAGTTAGATTCAATTTGTGTGTGCCTAATTAAGGTGATTATCTATGTCTATTTAAAGTTGACTTCACTCTACATTGATATTGTGCCTGATGAAGACCTGAGGGTCGAAACGTTGCCTTTTAATAAATTCTTTAATTCTGTTTGGGATGTGCACACCAGTTTTGTATTTTTTGACTTTTCATAGATTCAATTTAACCCCACACTTACCCTCACCCTAAACTACCCATTCTATCTAAGCCCGTACCAATCCCTGGATTAGACACCTAGGCCGTTTCTCAATACCAAGTACGCAAACTTCGGACTTGCGTCCTTGGTAGTTCAGACTTGCCAAGTTCGACTCAGGAGAACGAACTCCCGAGGACGAGAGGGCGCAAGTCCGGTTATTCTGCAAATGGAACAGCGCCGTTCTTGATCGCGTCACTCAGCTCGCTCTGGCTACTCTGGTTATCTCTTTATGTATATTTTAGGCAACAATAAAACGAAATATGGTATAAAATACAACTCTGCCTCTTTTCATCAACAATAAAACGAAATATGTAATAAAACACCACTCTGCCTCTTTTCATTTAAAAAAATCTTAAACATATTAATGGCCACACAAATGTGGTTCAGGCAACGCGTACACTGATTATCTTCACTGCATATATTTGTAACAACACGAAATATAAAACACAACCCAATACCATTTTGTATTTTGTATTCTGTATATTGTTGTATATTTTATATTGTATATTATTTATTGTTTTTATAATGTATATGGTACTATGAGTAATTCGTATGTTTACTGTAAACTGTCACACGTCCATTATGTCACGACTGCTATGTTGCTCGGAATTGCACCCAAGAATTTCACCCACTGTTGCACTTGTGTATATGGTTGTGTGACAGTAAAAGGATTTGATTTGATTTGATTTTGAACCCTGTTTCTTTTTGGTTTCATTTTAAAAATATGAAACATTATTGATCATTAAAACTGACATTTAACAAACAAAGACAGGGTTGTCATTTTATTTTATTATACATGTACATACAGTGAAGAGAAAGTATAGTAAAATGTATATAAAAATATTCTATATATTTTAGAATATATAAAATTACACAACCCTGTCTCTTTTTGTTAAATGTCAGTTTTAATTATCAATAATATCCCGTATAAAAGTATAAGTAGCCTAATAGGTATAAGAAGCTATCCAATGAGAAATAAAGCAAACAATTCAGGCAAACATAAGTCAGCTCTCTAATAGGCTACAAAGTTAAAGTTAAATGGCCTAAATATATAAAGTTACGAAACTTCACTTTGCCGTCAGCCAAAACGATTTGCCATGGAACAAACTATAGATTAATGAGACCAAAGATCGACTACACAAGACAAATTATATCTCACATAACCACTAGACTAGAGACATCAGAGCCAGCGGCAAACATCAGAAGGACTAGCCGAGGAAAAGCTGTTCTAGTCGGGGTTAATGAGCGCTGAACTCCCGGTGATCGCCTGGATCTCACAACTCCGAAAATGTCAGCTACATTTTTCAAATAGGCGCTATCTTTATAAATAAACCACAGATTTGAGCTTTAAACAACCACATTCTCGAACACTCTTAAAATTACACTTCGTGGCACAATAACAGTAGTATGTTGATATTACGCTGGTTTTCTCCTCTGCTATTGATGCTTGCTGGTTGGTGCGAGATGCATTCTGGGATACCTGGCTGTCTCAAGTCCGCACAAGTCACCTCTCGATTCATCCTCGGTAAAAGGGGCGGATCAAGAACACATCCGGGGATTTGAACTGGACTTGGCTAGATGTGAACTTTGAATTGGAACAGTACTTGGGCAGCGACTGATGACGTTTCACAAGTCCACAAGAACACAAGTACAGACAAGAACGCATATTGAGAAACGGCCCTAGTCTTTTTAACTCCTGGCTTTGACATTGCTGGATCAATTTAGATTGATAGTGTGTGTGTGTGTGTGTGTCTGTGTCACTGACTCCGTCACAGTGTTGCTGCTGTCGGTGTCGCTCTCTCTGAACTCCAGTGTATATGATTCCACAGGGTTTGTGTTTCCAGAGTCCCAGCGGATCAGCGCCGCATCCAGGCTGCTCACACACTGCCGGGGCCTGATGACGGGAGGAGAGGGAACTGCACACACACACACATACACACAGTCACACGCGGTCAGAGCAGCAGGACAGCTACACACACATACACACACACACACACACACGTACCCGTCATGTACACGGCTCTCTCGCTGGCCGGGCTGATGCCGGTGGTGTTGGTGGCCGTGACCCACAGCTCGTACTGGGCGTTCGGGAGCAGATCACACACTGTGCAGTGAGTCTCCTTCACCTTCAGCTGAGACACTGACAAACACACACACACACACACACCACACACACACACACATTTATGCATTTAGCAGACGCTTTTATCCAAAGTGACTTACATTGCATCTCAAGGTACACATTTTACATTCTTATCAGTTCTCGCTTTCCCTGGGAATCGAACCCATGTGTTGCAAGCGCCAACGCTCTACTGTTTGACACACTAATGCACAACTACACAACCACAGCTGTAGTGTGTCAGCAGTCGAGCGCAAATCCTGCACTTCTCTGGTCAAATACCAACCCTAAACCCTGACCTCAGCAACCCTAAACCCTGACCTCAGCAACCCTAAACCCTGACCTCAGCAACCCTAAACCCTGACCTCAGCAACCCTAAACCCTGACCTCAGCAACCCTAAACCCTGACCTCAGCAACCCTAAACCCTGACCTCAGCAACCCTAAACCCTGACCCCAGTCCAGTATCGGCAGCACATCCTGATGGCCTGAGCTTTACTGTATCAGATCCATCGTGATCGTTCTGAAGTCTGATCATTTCTCCACAGGAGACCAGTGAAATGACTTGCGGTTATGAACTGGTTTGGTTAATAACGGTGTGTTTACCGTCCTGCAGCGGCTCCATGGTGCAGTCGTCTGAGATCAGGCGCCAGTAAAGCTCGTAGAACTCCACGGTGTCGTCGGAGAACAGACTCCAGCACACGTGCAGCGACGTGTCCGAGGCCGAGTTACAGATCTGAGGGTTCATGACCGGAGCCGATGGAGCTGCACACACACACACACACACACACACACACACACACACACAGACAGACACACACACAGACACACACAGAGACAGACACACACACACAGACACACACACACACAGACAGACAGACAGACACACACACACAGAGACGACACACACACACAGACACACACACACACACACACACACACACACACACAGACAGACAGACACACACACACACACACACACACACACACACAGAGACAGACACACACATAGACACACACACACACACACACGAACACACAGAGACAGACACACACACAGACACACACACACACACACACACACACAGACAGACAGACAGACACACACACACACAGAGACGACACACACACAGACACACACAGAGGGTTATATCCTACAGTATCCTGTGGACCAAAAATATATTAATTTGTGTTCCGAAGATGAACAAAGATCTTATGTGCTTGGAACGACATGAATAATTAATGACAGAATTGTCTTTTTTTCCCCTTTAATTGAGTACGTTTTTATGCACAATTTGGAAATTTTATTTGCATCTGTTTCCATCCAGCCTTTCTTATACTAAAATTGGCATAAAATATATACATGGAAACCCAGCAAATATGACAGCGCAGTAATGGTGTCAGACCTGGAAGCACGTTTATGGAGTCCATCATCTGTCGGACATCGGACAGATCCGTCGTCGGAACATCGAAGTCCAGAGACACTCCCAGCTTCAGATCCACTTCCTTACCGGAAAACTGCTCAACTCTGATTGGACAGAATATGACAGATAATTCCAGATTGCTTTACTCATGTCTGTTAACTGATGGTCAGACACGTCTCTGTTATAGTACAACTAACAGCTGACCGTGGAATATTTAGTAGTGAGGAAACTTCCTGAATGGACAGATGTGTGTGTGTGAGCGTCTGCATGCCGAGTGCTTGATCTATACACCTGTGGCCATGGAAGTGAGTGGAACACATGAATTCAATAATACTTTTATTTGATACAATACTTTTGGCGATATAGTGTAGATGCATATACTACGGTTTACATGTCGAAACAAATGCCGATTATTGGTGTTATTCTTTTTCTTATCTCTGTTAAGCATCAATAAAAAGAGTTTAACTAAACATCTTTTGTATTCCGCAGAAGAAAGGAAAATGACACTGGTTTGAAACCAGTTGAGTAACTGATGACAGAATGATCACACTTACCTCTTCATGATTGGCATGACAGCCTGTCAATCAGAGAGAGAGGGCGGGTCAGAAACGATTGATTATGTGGTTGTCTAATAACCCTGATGATCAGTGCTGATCTCTGACCTGCAGGAAGGCGCGCCGGTCTCGCTGTCTGTGCACGCGCTGCGCGCTCTCGATCAGCTGTTTGGACGTGTCCAGGGTTCGGCCGCAGCGCAGGAGCGCGCCGTACAGACGCTCCAGCGCGCGGCTCTTCTGCTCGTCCAGCGCCGCCGCGCGCGTCTCGTGTCTCTGCGAGAGCGTCTGCAGGACCTCGTTATAATGCTGCTCCAGGTTCTGCTCCTGGCGCCCGAAGTTCTCCTGGAAACACAAGTTTTATAAAAAACATACTTGAGGAATAAGTTGCTGTTACAGTAGAACTGAGTCTGGGTTCTGCCAAGGGTTTTTTCTCCATTCTGTCTCTGATGGAGTTTTGGTTTGGTTTCTGTCGCCATTGGCTTTTGGCTGGTTAGTTTGGGACATTTAATTTAATATTCAGCAATATTATTGATCTCCTGCATTGACACCATTATATAAGAACTGAACTGAGCTGAACGATGACATCACAGTTTTCTAAAATTAATAACTTTTTTACAACAAAAATGAACCATCACTGAACTTACTTAAGCTGGACTGTGACGCTATTTCCTTCTGGAAACAAACTTTGTTGCATTATTTTCCTGTTATCTCTGTAAAGCTGCTTTGAAACACTGTGTTGTAAAAAGCGCTGTATAAATAAAGGAGACTTGACTTGGCGTGCAGCATCAAACCACCTGAGTGAGTGTGTGTGTGTGTGTGTGTGTGTGTGTGTGTGTGTAAGCTGACGCTCGAGTCACGCACCTCCACCGTGATGAAGATCTCCTCCAGGTTACAGGCGAAGTTCTCCATCTCCACGATCTTCTGGCTCAGCTTACCCCTGCTGTGGGACAGCTCCTCCTGAAAGAGCACATGGTGTCGTCATACACACACACACACACACACACACACCTGCACAGGTATGAGGAGCAGATCAACCGTTCAGGAGTGTGTGTCTGGTTCTCACCTTGATCTGCTGCGCGGCGGGGCCGAGCGCGAGGTGTGTGTGACGCGCGTGCGCCGCGGCGCCGGTGTGTGTGAGGACGCGGCAGTGACAGCAGAAAGAATCAGGTGTGTGTGAGTCCTGCACCATCACAAACGCCTCTTCATCACCAGCCTCGTCTTCCTCACTCAGCTCCTCCGCGATCACACACAGACTCCGCGCGTCAAACGCCTCCATCCTGAGCGAGAACACACACTTCATGCTCACATTCATACACTCACTGTCTGGTTATGTCAATTTCAATTAAATTCAAATGAGCTTTATTAGCATGACTGTGTATCACAATGCTGCCAAAGCATCAACATATTATATATAAATAAAACAAACAATATATATATATATATATATATATATATATATATATATATATATATATATATATATATATATATATATATAGTATCTTATCTTATATCATATCTTGCAGAATGTTAATTTTATCCTGTTGTGTTTATATCTTATTTTTCTTGTGTGTGTTGTGTTGGGGTAACACATTACAAGTAACGCAAGTTACATAATCAGATTACTTTTTAAAGTAACTAGTAAAGAAACGCATTGCTTTTAAATTCCCAGAAAAATATCTGAGTAACTTTTTCAAATAAGTAATGCAAGTTATTTTGTTGTCCAGTATTGATTGACTGAATTCTCACATGGAGTAAACACAAAATCACATTTACTCATCTCTCTTGCACAAAAACAGATTCAAATTCCCCAAATGAAAATAAAAAAACAATGAAATGCAAATTCAGAATATTACGCAAACCAGCAACAATTAAATGTTAAATTACACAAATATTCTCCATGTATTTAATCTCACTTTAAGCAGAGTCTCTGCTGATCTTATATGGTTTTAATGTGAACAATTATCATACAGTTTTATACATGTTTGGTATAATTTGAAATTTCTCAGTGCGACTGGTACAAATGTCTCATTCCCAAAGAAGTAAAGCAGAAGGTAATAAAGTTCTTAAGAGTTTAGAAATATCTTGCACACAGAAGGGTGTGTCTTACAGGCAAATGGTCAGAAGGTGTAACCCTCCGAATGCAAATTCCCACTGTTAGCAAATGGTTCCATGTAAATCGACTTCTCCCAGTGAGTCTGGGACGGGGATTCATGTGAATTCCCACTGTGGACTCATGTTTACATCTGGAATGAGTTCTGTCTATATAATGAAACGCAAGCAGAGCTCAGGCTTCTGTTCCTCAGACTCCGCTTCATGTATTTCTTATGTCAGGTTCACATTTCTCCTCTTTATTCCAGAGCATTTGGTGTTTTGTATTGATTATCTTTGAACTGATTATGAAATTGTAATGATACATTTACCTGACATAATAAATTGTTACATTTGATTATTCTAACTGACTTTGACATTATTTTCATTAGAGTTAAAATGAATAGTCAAACATTCGCTCACATTTAATGATATCGGATATCATTAAAACCTTTTCATGTATGGAGTCAGATGAAATAACGAGTTAATACATATGAGAAAATGTATTGAATTTAATCAAATATACTTTGCCGCGAGAAAAGACAGTAATGCGCAGAGACCTTGTGCTGGTCGAGCGCGAGCTTACACTGGTGTGTGTTACACTGGTGTGTGTACATGTTTATATTCATTCCTATCAGTCATAACACAAACTCATTATCATGACCATAAACTACAGATGATCATAAAACACAGCTTTCACAGATTCAGAAAAAGTAAGATGAGGTTTTGCTATTCGAAAGGAAACATTACCAGAACACACACAATCACACACACACACACACACACCCACACACACACACACACACACACACACACACACACACACACACAGACACACACACTTCACAGTCTTACACACACACTCAGACACATACACACTCGTTCTCTCACACACATACACACACACTCTCTTACACACTAACTCAGACACACATACACACTCTCTCTCTCTCTCTCACACACACACACACACACACACACACACACACACACACTTCACAGTCTTACACACACACACACACACACACACACACACACACACACACACACACACACACACACTTCACAGTCTTACACACACACTCAGACACATACACACTCGTTCTCTCACACACACACACACACACTCTCTTACACACTAACTCAGACACACATACACACTCTCTCTCTCTCTCTCTCTCTCTCTCACACACACACACACACACACACACACACACACTTCACAGTCTTACACACACACACACACACACACACACACACACACACACACACACACACACACACACTTCACAGTCTTACACACACACTCAGACACATACACACTCGTTCTCTCACACACACACACACACACTCTCTTACACACTAACTCAGACACACATACACACTCTCTCTCTCTCTCTCTCTCTCTCACACACACACACACACACACACACACACACACACACACACACACACACACTTCACAGTCTTACACACACACTC
Organism: Gila orcuttii; assembly: GCA_026230005.1. Taxonomy (NCBI): domain Eukaryota; kingdom Metazoa; phylum Chordata; class Actinopteri; order Cypriniformes; family Leuciscidae; genus Gila; species Gila orcuttii. The sequence continues at coordinate 218,729 of JAPDVR010000005.1, read as the reverse complement.
AGACACATACACACTCGTTCTCTCACACACATACACACACACTCTCTTACACACTAACTCAGACACACATACACACTCTCTCTCTCTCTCACACACACACACACACACACACACACACACACACACACACACACTTCACAGTCTTACACACACACTCAGACACATACACACTCGTTCTCTCACACACATACACACACTCTCTTACACACTAACTCAGACACACATACACACTCTCTCTCTCTCTCTCTCTCTCACACACACACACACACACACACACACTTCACAGTCTTACACACACACTCAGACACATACACACTCGTTCTCTCACACACATACACACACACACTCTCTTACACACTAACTCAGACACACATACACACTCTCTCTCTCTCTCTCTCACACACACACACACACACACACACACACACACACACACACACTTCACAGTCTTACACACACACTCAGACACATACACACTCGTTCTCTCACACACATACACACACACTCTCTTACACACTAACTCAGACACACATACACACTCTCTCTCTCTCTCACACACACACACACACACACACACACACACACACACACACACACACTTCACAGTCTTACACACACACTCAGACACATACACACTCGTTCTCTCACACACATACACACACTCTCTTACACACTAACTCAGACACACATACACACTCTCTCTCTCTCTCTCTCTCACACACACACACACACACACACACACTTCACAGTCTTACACACACACTCAGACACATACACACTCGTTCTCTCACACACATACACACACACACTCTCTTACACACTAACTCAGACACACATACACACTCTCTCTCTCTCTCTCTCTCACACACACACACACACACACACACACACACACACACACACACACTTCACAGTCTTACACACACACTCAGACACATACACACTCGTTCTCTCACACACATACACACACACTCTCTTACACACTAACTCAGACACACATACACACTCTCTCTCTCTCTCACACACACACACACACACACACACACACACACACACACACACACACTTCACAGTCTTACACACACACTCAGACACATACACACTCGTTCTCTCACACACATACACACACTCTCTTACACACTAACTCAGACACACATACACACTCTCTCTCTCTCTCTCTCTCACACACACACACACACACACACACACTTCACAGTCTTACACACACACTCAGACACATACACACTCGTTCTCTCACACACATACACACACTCTCTTACACACTAACTCAGACACACATACACACTCTCTCTCTCTCTCTCTCTCTCTCACACACACACACACACACACACACACACACTTCACAGTCTTACACACACACTCAGACACATACACACTCGTTCTCTCACACACATACACACACACTCTCTTACACACTAACTCAGACACACATACACACTCTCTCTCTCTCTCTCACACACACACACACACACACACACACACACACATACACACACACTCTCTTACACACTAACTCAGACACACATACACTCTCTCTCTCTCTCTCTCTCTCTCTCTCTCTCTCTCTCTCACACACACACACACACACACACACACACACACACACACACACACACACACACACTTCACAGTCTTACACACACACTCAGACACATACACACTCGTTCTCTCACACACATACACACACACTCTCTTACACACTAACTCAGACACACATACACTCTCTCTCTCTCTCTCTCTCTCTCTCTCACACACACACACACACACACACACACACACACACACTTCACAGTCTTACACACACACTCAGACACATACACACTCGTTCTCTCACACACATACACACACACTCTCTTACACACTAACTCAGACACACATACACTCTCTCTCTCTCTCTCTCTCTCTCTCTCACACACACACACACACACACACACACTTCACAGTCTTACACACACACTCAGACACATACACACTCGTTCTCTCACACACATACACACACACACTCTCTTACACACTAACTCAGACACACATACACTCTCTCTCTCTCTCTCTCTCTCTCTCTCTCTCTCACACACACACACACACACACACACACACTTCACAGTCTTACACACACACTCAGACACATACACACTCATTCTCTCACACACACACACACACACACACACACACACACACACACACACACACACACACACACACACACACACGACATTTACAGCCATAGCCTAACAATAACATCTGTTTCCTTGCATTAATCTGAAATCGTCAAAGTAATAAAAGCGTCGAGAAATACCTGCTGTCTCTCGGTGTGTGTGTTCAGTGTGTTTCAGCTCAGTGTGTGTGTTCAGTGTGTTTCAGCTCAGTGTGTGTGTTCAGTGTGTTTCAGCTCAGAACAGATAAATATAGACTGACGTGTCGAATATCAGGAGCTCAAACCCCTCGCGACTAAATCTGAATCTCAATGTTCACTGAAAACACACTCACTGCAGCGATACATTCATAATCATCACATAATTATATGAGGCCAGGCTTTAAATTATTCATCACTGCATGTCCTCTAAATGAAAACTTAGATAATAATACATAATGTTTATATTTTAATTAAATACATTCAATTCTAATATTTACATTTCACACATAATAAATCATGAAAGAATATAAACCTGACAAATGCAATGATTACACTGTTATCAATCTGGCAAAATTTGTGAAATTAGTTTTGTCAAATTGTTCAATTTATTTTTCCTATAAAGGTTTTACAGGAAATTTAAGAAAGTATAATTTCACGTTACTGAATATTAATTGACAGAATGAGTCTGAATCAGCAGGTCTGTAGTTTAATCTCATATAAACATAATATAATTTAAAGACACAGATTTGCCTCAGTCTATTTTTAGAATGCTAGCTTTTGTTTTATGTATTTCTATACTTTTTTGGATTTCTGTGTGTTTGTCGTTATAATGTTCAAGATAAAATGATATAATGAACAGGTACTTTTTATTAACAACAGTGACTGTAACTGTAAGGTTTTCTGTTATTGTTACAGCAACTCTTGTTACTTCACATAATATACGCATTGTAGATTTATAAACGGAGCAGATATAAATATAGGAATATTGTCATAATCTAATTTGCAAAGAGTCACAAGAACGCTGGAATTCCCCCGTCACGTGACCGCGGGATGACGACAGCGGAAGTGCAGAACAACACTAAACACCATCGCGATGAGCGACGCGGACGCGGACAGCGCGCGGATGGACAGCTTGGACGGATGGGTCGCGATTAAACGCGACGCCTTCGAGGACAGCGAGAGCCACAAGCTCAGGTTTATTGTGGAGTGGAACGAGATTGAGACCAAGTTCGCGGTGACGTGTCATAACCGGACGCTCCAGCGACGCGGCGACGCGAGCGGGAGCTGCGCGGGTCTGTTCTCGGGCACGCAGCTGAGATACGTGCACGCGCACCTGAGCGCGGTCCGGGACGAACTCGAACCTCTGTTCCCCGAGCTGACGCGCTTCCGGGAGGCGAGCGTGTGGGACCTGTTGTTCTCCAACGCGCCGCGGTGCGATGCTGACGCGCATTGCAGGCAGCTGGAGCGGTACTTCAGCAACGCCGTGGACGCGTGCGGCCGCAAGATCGTGCTGGACGCGCTGTTCAGCGTCACTGAGGCAGACGAGCGCGAGTACTTCGAAAACCTGCAAGAGT
>JAPDVR010000005.1:197500-210000 GCA_026230005.1 Gila orcuttii | reverse complement strand
CTCGTGTTCTCACTTGTTTTCTCACTCGTGTTCTCGCTCGTGTTCTCACTTGTTTTCTCACTCGTGTTCTCGCTCGTGTTCTCACTCGTTTTCTCACTCGTGTTCTCACTTGTTTTCTCACTCGTGTTCTCGCTCGTGTTCTCACTCGTTTTCTCGCTCGTGTTCTCGCTCGTGTTCTCACTTGTTTTCTCACTCGTGTTCTCGCTCGTTTTCTTGCTCGTTTTCTCGCTCGTTTTCTCGCTCCTGTTCTCGCTCGTGTTCTCGCTCGTGTTCTCGCTCGTGTTCTCGCTCGTTTTCTCGCTCGTTTTCTCGCTCCTGTTCTCGCTCGTGTTCTCGCTCGTGTTCTCGCTCGTTTTCTTGCTCGTTTTCTCGCTCGTGTTCTCGCTCGTGTTCTTGTGTTCTCGTTTTCTCGCTCGTGTTCTCACTCATTTTCTCACTCGTGTTCTCACTTGTTTTCTCACTCGTGTTCTCGCTCGTGTTCTCACTTGTTTTCTCACTCGTGTTCTCGCTCGTGTTCTCACTCGTTTTCTCACTCGTGTTCTCACTTGTTTTCTCACTCGTGTTCTCGCTCGTGTTCTCACTCGTTTTCTCGCTCGTGTTCTCGCTCGTGTTCTCACTTGTTTTCTCACTCGTGTTCTCGCTCGTGTTCTCGCTCGTGTTCTCGCTCGTGTTCTCGCTCGTGTTCTCGCTCGTGTTCTCGCTCGTGTTCTCGCTCGTGTTCTCGCTCGTTTTCTTGCTCGTTTTCTCGCTCGTGTTCTCGCTCGTGTTCTTGTGTTCTCGTTTTCTCGCTCGTGTTCTCACTTGTTTTCTCACTCGTGTTCTCACTTGTTTTCTCACTCGTGTTCTCGCTCGTGTTCTCACTTGTTTTCTCACTCGTGTTCTCGCTCATGTTCTCACTCGTTTTCTCACTCGTGTTCTCACTTGTTTTCTCACTCGTGTTCTCGCTCGTGTTCTCACTCGTTTTCTCACTCGTGTTCTCGCTCGTGTTCTCACTTGTTTTCTCACTCGTGTTCTCGCTCGTGTTCTCACTCATTTTCTCACTCGTGTTCTCACTCGTTTTCTCACTCGTGTTCTCGCTCGTGTTCTCACTCGTGTTCTCGCTCGTGTTCTCACTTGTTTTCTCACTCGTGTTTTCTCTCGTTTTCTCGCTCGGTTTCTCGCTCGTGTTCTCGCTCGTTTTCTCGCTCGTGTTCTCGCTCGTGTTCTCGCTCGTGTTCTCACTCGTGTTCTCACTCGTTTTCTCACTCGTGTTCTCGCTCGTGTTCTCACTCGTGTTCTCACTCGTGTTCTCGCTCGTGTTCTCGTTTTCTCGCTCGTGTTCTCGCTCGTGTTCTCGCTCGTGTTCTCGCTCGTGTTCTCGCTCGTGTTCTCGCTCGTGTTCTCACTCGTTTTCTCACTCGTGTTCTCGCTCGTGTTCTCACTTGTTTTCTCACTCGTGTTCTCGCTCGTGTTCTCACTCATTTTCTCACTCGTGTTCTCACTCGTTTTCTCACTTGTGTTCTCGCTCGTGTTCTCACTCGTGTTCTCGCTCGTGTTCTCACTTGTTTTCTCACTCGTGTTTTCTCTCGTTTTCTCGCTCGGTTTCTCGCTCGTGTTCTCGCTCGTGTTCTTGTGTTCTCGTTTTCTCGCTCGTGTTCTCACTCATTTTCTCACTCGTGTTCTCACTTGTTTTCTCACTCGTGTTCTCGCTCGTGTTCTCACTTGTTTTCTCACTCGTGTTCTCGCTCGTGTTCTCACTCGTTTTCTCACTCGTGTTCTCACTTGTTTTCTCACTCGTGTTCTCGCTCGTGTTCTCACTCGTTTTCTCGCTCGTGTTCTCGCTCGTGTTCTCACTTGTTTTCTCACTCGTGTTCTCGCTCGTTTTCTTGCTCGTTTTCTCGCTCGTTTTCTCGCTCCTGTTCTCGCTCGTGTTCTCGCTCGTGTTCTCGCTCGTGTTCTCGCTCGTTTTCTCGCTCGTTTTCTCGCTCCTGTTCTCGCTCGTGTTCTCGCTCGTTTTCTTGCTCGTTTTCTCGCTCGTGTTCTCGCTCGTGTTCTTGTGTTCTCGTTTTCTCGCTCGTGTTCTCACTCATTTTCTCACTCGTGTTCTCACTTGTTTTCTCACTCGTGTTCTCGCTCGTGTTCTCACTTGTTTTCTCACTCGTGTTCTCGCTCGTGTTCTCACTCGTGTTCTCGCTCGTGTTCTTGTGTTCTCGTTTTCTCGCTCGTGTTCTCACTCATTTTCTCACTCGTGTTCTCACTTGTTTTCTCACTCGTGTTCTCGCTCGTGTTCTCACTTGTTTTCTCACTCGTGTTCTCGCTCGTGTTCTCACTCGTTTTCTCACTCGTGTTCTCACTTGTTTTCTCACTCGTGTTCTCGCTCGTGTTCTCACTCGTTTTCTCGCTCGTGTTCTCGCTCGTGTTCTCACTTGTTTTCTCACTCGTGTTCTCGCTCGTGTTCTCGCTCGTGTTCTCGCTCGTGTTCTCGCTCGTGTTCTCGCTCGTGTTCTCGCTCGTGTTCTCGCTCGTTTTCTCGCTCGTTTTCTCGCTCGTGTTCTCGCTCGTGTTCTTGTGTTCTCGTTTTCTCGCTCGTGTTCTCACTTGTTTTCTCACTCGTGTTCTCACTTGTTTTCTCACTCGTGTTCTCGCTCGTGTTCTCACTTGTTTTCTCACTCGTGTTCTCGCTCATGTTCTCACTCGTTTTCTCACTCGTGTTCTCACTTGTTTTCTCACTCGTGTTCTCGCTCGTGTTCTCACTCGTTTTCTCACTCGTGTTCTCGCTCGTGTTCTCACTTGTTTTCTCACTCGTGTTCTCGCTCGTGTTCTCACTCATTTTCTCACTCGTGTTCTCACTCGTTTTCTCACTCGTGTTCTCGCTCGTGTTCTCGCTCGTGTTCTCGCTCGTGTTCTCACTTGTTTTCTCACTCGTGTTTTCTCTCGTTTTCTCGCTCGGTTTCTCGCTCGTGTTCTCGCTCGTTTTCTCGCTCGTGTTCTCGCTCGTGTTCTCGCTCGTGTTCTCACTCGTGTTCTCACTCGTTTTCTCACTCGTGTTCTCGCTCGTGTTCTCACTCGTGTTCTCACTTGTGTTCTCGCTCGTGTTCTCGTTTTCTCGCTCGTGTTCTCGCTCGTGTTCTCGCTCGTGTTCTCGCTCGTGTTCTCGCTCGTGTTCTCACTCGTTTTCTCACTCGTGTTCTCGCTCGTGTTCTCACTCGTGTTCTCACTCGTGTTCTCGCTCGTGTTCTCGTTTTCTCGCTCGTGTTCTCGTGTTCTCGTTCGTGTTCTCACTCGTTTTCTCACTCGTGTTCTCGCTCGTGTTCTCGCTCGTGTTCTCGCTCGTGTTCTCGCTCGTGTTCTCACTCGTTTTCTCGCTCGTGTTCTTGTGTTCTCGTTTTCTCGCTCGTTTTCTCGCTCGTGTTCTCGCTCGTGTTCTCGCTCATGTTCTCGCTCGTGTTCTCGCTCGTGTTCTCGCTCGTGTTCTCACTCGTTTTCTCGCTCCTGTTCTCGCTCGTGTTCTCGCTCGTGTTCTCGCTCGTTTTCTTGCTCGTTTTCTCGCTCGTGTTCTCGCTCGTGTTCTTGTGTTCTCGTTTTCTCGCTCGTGTTCTCACTCATTTTCTCACTCGTGTTCTCACTTGTTTTCTCACTCGTGTTCTCGCTCGTGTTCTCACTTGTTTTCTCACTCGTGTTCTCGCTCGTGTTCTCACTCGTGTTCTCGCTCGTGTTCTTGTGTTCTCGTTTTCTCGCTCGTGTTCTCACTCATTTTCTCACTCGTGTTCTCACTTGTTTTCTCACTCGTGTTCTCGCTCGTGTTCTCACTTGTTTTCTCACTCGTGTTCTCGCTCGTGTTCTCACTCGTTTTCTCACTCGTGTTCTCACTTGTTTTCTCACTCGTGTTCTCGCTCGTGTTCTCACTCGTTTTCTCGCTCGTGTTCTCGCTCGTGTTCTCACTTGTTTTCTCACTCGTGTTCTCGCTCGTTTTCTTGCTCGTTTTCTCGCTCGTTTTCTCGCTCCTGTTCTCGCTCGTGTTCTCGCTCGTGTTCTCGCTCGTGTTCTCGCTCGTTTTCTCGCTCGTTTTCTCGCTCGTGTTCTCGCTCGTGTTCTCGCTCGTTTTCTTGCTCGTTTTCTCGCTCGTGTTCTCGCTCGTGTTCTTGTGTTCTCGTTTTCTCGCTCGTGTTCTCACTCATTTTCTCACTCGTGTTCTCACTTGTTTTCTCACTCGTGTTCTCGCTCGTGTTCTCACTTGTTTTCTCACTCGTGTTCTCGCTCGTGTTCTCACTCGTGTTCTCGCTCGTGTTCTTGTGTTCTCGTTTTCTCGCTCGTGTTCTCACTCATTTTCTCACTCGTGTTCTCACTTGTTTTCTCACTCGTGTTCTCGCTCGTGTTCTCACTTGTTTTCTCACTCGTGTTCTCGCTCGTGTTCTCACTCGTTTTCTCACTCGTGTTCTCACTTGTTTTCTCACTCGTGTTCTCGCTCGTGTTCTCACTCGTTTTCTCGCTCGTGTTCTCGCTCGTGTTCTCACTTGTTTTCTCACTCGTGTTCTCGCTCGTGTTCTCGCTCGTGTTCTCGCTCGTGTTCTCGCTCGTGTTCTCGCTCGTGTTCTCGCTCGTGTTCTCGCTCGTTTTCTTGCTCGTTTTCTCGCTCGTGTTCTCGCTCGTGTTCTTGTGTTCTCGTTTTCTCGCTCGTGTTCTCACTTGTTTTCTCACTCGTGTTCTCACTTGTTTTCTCACTCGTGTTCTCGCTCGTGTTCTCACTTGTTTTCTCACTCGTGTTCTCGCTCATGTTCTCACTCGTTTTCTCACTCGTGTTCTCACTTGTTTTCTCACTCGTGTTCTCGCTCGTGTTCTCACTCGTTTTCTCACTCGTGTTCTCGCTCGTGTTCTCACTTGTTTTCTCACTCGTGTTCTCGCTCGTGTTCTCACTCATTTTCTCACTCGTGTTCTCACTCGTTTTCTCACTCGTGTTCTCGCTCGTGTTCTCACTCGTGTTCTCGCTCGTGTTCTCACTTGTTTTCTCACTCGTGTTTTCTCTCGTTTTCTCGCTCGGTTTCTCGCTCGTGTTCTCGCTCGTTTTCTCGCTCGTGTTCTCGCTCGTGTTCTCGCTCGTGTTCTCACTCGTGTTCTCACTCGTTTTCTCACTCGTGTTCTCGCTCGTGTTCTCACTCGTGTTCTCGCTCGTGTTCTCGTTTTCTCGCTCGTGTTCTCGCTCGTGTTCTCGCTCGTGTTCTCGCTCGTGTTCTCGCTCGTGTTCTCACTCGTTTTCTCACTCGTGTTCTCGCTCGTGTTCTCACTCGTGTTCTCACTCGTGTTCTCGCTCGTGTTCTCGTTTTCTCGCTCGTGTTCTCGTGTTCTCGTTCGTGTTCTCACTCGTTTTCTCACTCGTGTTCTCGCTCGTGTTCTCGCTCGTGTTCTCGCTCGTGTTCTCGCTCGTGTTCTCACTCGTTTTCTCGCTCGTGTTCTTGTGTTCTCGTTTTCTCGCTCGTTTTCTCGCTCGTGTTCTCGCTCGTGTTCTCGCTCATGTTCTCGCTCGTGTTCTCGCTCGTGTTCTCGCTCGTGTTCTCACTCGTTTTCTCACTCGTGTTCTCGCTCGTGTTCTCACTCGTGTTCTCGCTCGTGTTCTCGTTTTCTCTCGTGTTCTCACTCGTTTTCTCACTCGTTTTCTCGCTCGTGTTCTCGCTCGTGTTCTCGCTCGTGTTCTCACTCGTTTTCTCGCTCGTGTTCTCGCTCGTGTTCTCGCTCGTGTTCTCACTCGTTTTCTCGCTTTCTCGCTCGTGTTCTCGCTCGTTTTCTCGCTCGTTTTCTCGCTCGTTTTCTCACTCGTGTTCTCGCTCGTTTTCTCGCTCGTTTTCTCGCTCGTTTTCTCACTCGTGTTCTCGCTCGTTTTCTCGCTCATGCTCTTTCTCGTGTTCTCATTCGTGTTCTCATTTTATCGCTCGTGTTCCGTGTTCTCGCTTGTTTTCTCACTCGTGTTCTCGCTCGTGTTCTCGCTCGTGTTCTCGCTCGTGTTCTCGTTTTCTCGCTCGTGTTCTCGCTTTCTCGCTCGTGTTCTCGCTTTCTCGCTCGTGTTCTCGCTTTCTCGCTCGTGTTCTCGCTCGTGTTTTCACTCGTGTTCTCGTTTTCTCGCTCGTGTTCCGTGTTTTCGCTTGTTTTCTCGCTCGTGTTCTCGCTTGTGTTCTCGCTCGTGTTCTCGTTTTCTCACTCGTGTTCTCACTCGTGTTCTCGTTTTCTCGCTCGTGTTTCGTGTTCTCGCTTGTTTTCTCGCTCGTGTTCTCGCTTGTTTTCTCGCTCGTGTTCTCACTCGTGTTCTCGTTTTCTCGCTCGTGTTCCGTGTTTTCGCTTGTTTTCTCGCTCGTGTTCTCGCTTGTGTTCTCACTCGTGTTCTCGTTTTCTCACTCGTGTTCTCACTCGTGTTCTCGTTTTCTTGCTCGTGTTCCGTGTTCTCGCTTGTTTTCTCGCTCGTGTTCTCGCTTGTTTTCTCGCTCGTGTTCTCGCTCGTGTTCTCGCTCGTTTTCTCGCTCATGCTCTCTCTCGTGTTCTCACTCGTGTTCTCATTTTATCGCTCGTGTTCCGTGTTCTCGCTTGTTTTCTCACTCGTGTTCTCGCTCGTGTTCTCGCTCGTGTTCTCGTTTTCTCGCTCGTGTTCTCGCTTTCTCGCTCGTGTTCTCGCTTTCTCGCTCGTGTTCTCGCTTTCTCGCTCGTGTTCTCGTTTTCTCGCTCATGTTCTCGCTCGTGTTCTCGCTCGTGTTCTCACTCGTGTTCTCGCTCGTGTTCTCGTTTTCTCGCTCGTGTTCTGTGTTTTCGCTTGTTTTCTCGCTCGTGTTCTCGCTTGTTTTCTCGCTCGTGTTCTCGTTTTCTCACTCGTGTTCTCACTCGTGTTCTTGTTTTCTCGCTCGTGTTCTCGCTTGTGTTCTCGCTCGTGTTCTCGTTTTCTCACTCGTGTTCTCACTCGTGTTCTCGTTTTCTCGCTCGTGTTCCGTGTTCTCGCTTGTTTTCTCGCTCGTGTTCTCGCTCGTGTTCTCGCTCGTGTTCTCGCTTTCTCGCTCGTGTTCTCGCTCGTGTTCTCGCTTTCTCGCTCATGTTCTCGCTTTCTCACTTTCTCGCTCTTGTTCTCGCTTTCTCGCTCGTGTTCTCGCTCGTTCTCGCTCGTGTTCTCGCTCGTTTTCTCGCTCATGTTCTCGCTCGTTTTCTCGCTCGTGTTCTCAATCCCCTCCTGGCTCTTAGTGCGCACCGGCAGTCAGCACAGTGAACGCACATGGAGTCCGTGTTGTTGCAGAACTTGTGGTTGTCGGGCGGGTCGATGAGTCCCGCACAAATCTGGCAGACTGAAGCCATCTTATGCGTCGAGAGAGTTTGCTAGTCACACGTGCAGCTTCCACGAGAAAGAGCCCCATGCATTTTATACTGCCCGCAAGCCTGTGAGTATTTGCATACTTCACGACAATTGGCCAGCTGTTCCAAGCTGGCGTTAGCCTATAGGATTTCACCAACAGTGGAGAAGGGAGGAGTTCCCGCTCTCGGAAGAGAGTATTTCCGTACTCAAATGCACTTTCAATGTTTATGTCCCAGAACTGGACATTGATCCAGCAGAGGGAGCTGTTTCACTCTCCTGCAGTGTTTCAAAGTGCAGTTTGTGTATTTCTGTATCTTGTCAATTTATAAGGTCAGTTTCACAAACACCCTAATCTGAGTTCAAGGGTTTTAGTGATGGTTACCATGGAGACAATGGTTTAACATATGTCAGACGACACACACCTGGTTGATCACAGACGTGTGTGAGTGTGTGTGCATGTGCAGATGCACAACGGGGCCGAGTGTGTCGGTGAGCTGACTCTTGTGTCTGTGTGTGTGTGTGTGTGTGTTCAGAAGCTTAGCGGGGCCTAGTGTGTTAGTGAGCTGACTCTCGTGTGTGTGTGTGTGTGTGTGCAGATGCGCAGTGGGGCCGAGTGTGTCAGTGAGCTGACTCTCGTGTGTGTGTGTGTGTGTGTGTGTACAGATGCGCAGCGGGGCCGAGTGTCAGTGAGCTGACTCTCGTGTGTGTGTGTGTGTGTGTGCAGATGCGCAGCGGGGCCGAGTGTCAGTGAGCTGACTCTCGTGTGTGTGTGTGTGTGTGTGTGTGCAGATGCGCAGCGGAGCCGAGTGTGTCAGTGAGCTGACTCTCGTGTGTGTGTGTGTGTGTGTGCAGATGCGCAGCGGGGCCGAGTGTATCAGCAAGCTGACTCGTGTGTGTGTGTGTGTGTGTGTTCAGAAGCGTTGCGTGGCCTAGTGTGTTAGTGAGCTGACTCTTGTGTGTGTGTGTGTGTGTGTGTGTGCAGATGCGCAGCGGGGCCGAGTGTGTCAGCGAGCTGACTCTCGTGTGTGTGTGTGTGTGCAGATGCGCAGCGGGGCCGAGTGTGTCAGTGAGCTGACTCTCGTGTGTGTGTGTGTGTGAAGATGCGCAGCGGGGCCGAGTGTGTCAGTGAGCTGACTCTCGTGTGTGTGTGCAGATGCGCAGCGGGGCCGAGTGTGTCAGCGAGCTGACTCTCGTGTGTGTGTGTGTGTGCAGATACGCAGCGGGGCCGAGTGTGTCAGTGAGCTGACTCTCGTGTGTGTGTGTGTGTGAAGATGCGCAGCGGGGCCGAGTGTGTCAGTGAGCTGACTCTCGTGTGTGTGTGTGCAGATACGCAGCGGGGCCGAGTGTGTCAGTGAGCTGACTCTCGTGTGTGTGTGTGTGCAGATACGCAGCGGGGCCGAGTGTGTCAGTGAGCTGACTCTCGTGTGTGTGTGTGTGTGCAGATGCGCAGCGGGGCCGAGTGTGTCAGCGAGCTGACTCTCGTGTGTGTGTGTGTGTGCAGATGCGCAGCGGGGCCGAGTGTGTCAGCGAGCTGACTCTCGTGTGTGCGTGCAGATGCGCAGCGGGGCCGAGTGTGTCAGCGAGCTGACTCTCGTGTGTGTGTGTGTGTGCAGATGCGCAGCGGGGCCGAGTGTGTCAGTGAGCTGACTCTCGTGTGTGTGTGTGTGTGAAGATGCGCAGCGGGGCCGAGTGTGTCAGTGAGCTGACTCTCGTGTGTGTGTGCAGATGCGCAGCGGGGCCGAGTGTGTCAGCGAGCTGACTCTCGTGTGTGTGTGTGTGTGCAGATACGCAGCGGGGCCGAGTGTGTCAGTGAGCTGACTCTCGTGTGTGTGTGTGTGTGAAGATGCGCAGCGGGGCCGAGTGTGTCAGTGAGCTGACTCTCGTGTGTGTGTGTGCAGATACGCAGCGGGGCCGAGTGTGTCAGTGAGCTGACTCTCGTGTGTGTGTGTGTGCAGATACGCAGCGGGGCTGAGTGTGTCAGTGAGCTGACTCTCGTGTGTGTGTGTGTGTGCAGATGCGCAGCGGGGCCGAGTGTGTCAGTGAGCTGACTCTCGTGTGTGTGTGTGTGTGCAGATGCGCAGCGGGGCCGAGTGTGTCAGCGAGCTGACTCTCGTGTGTGTGTGTGTGTGCAGATGCGCAGCGGGGCCGAGTGTGTCAGCGAGCTGACTCTCGTGTGTGTGTGTGTGTGCAGATGCGCAGCGGGGCCGAGTGTGTCAGCGAGCTGACTCTCGTGTGTGTGTGTGTGTGCAGATACGCAGCGGGGCCGAGTGTGTCAGCGAGCTGACTCTCGTGTGTGTGTGCAGATGCGCAGCGGGGCCGAGTGTGTCAGCGAGCTGACTCTCGTGTGTGTGTGTGTGTGCAGATGCGCAGCGGGGCCGAGTGTGTCAGCGAGCTGACTCTCGTGTGTGTGTGCAGATGCGCAGCGGGGCCGAGTGTGTCAGCGAGCTGACTCGTGTGTGTGTGTGTGCAGATACGCAGCGGGGCTGAGTGTGTCAGTGAGCTGACTCTCGTGTGTGTGTGTGTGCAGATGCGCAGCGGGGCCGAGTGTGTCAGCGAGCTGACTCTCGTGTGTGTGTGTGTGCAGATGCGCAGCGGGGCCGAGTGTGTCAGCGAGCTGACTCTCGTGTGTGTGTGCAGATGCGCAGCGGGGCCGAGTGTGTCAGCGAGCTGACTCGTGTGTGTGTGTGTGCAGATACGCAGCGGGGCTGAGTGTGTCAGTGAGCTGACTCTCGTGTGTGTGTGTGTGTGCAGATGCGCAGCGGGGCCGAGTGTGTCAGTGAGCTGACTCTCGTGTGTGTGTGCAGATGCGCAGCGGGGCCGAGTGTGTCAGTGAGCTGACTCTCGTGTGTGTGTGTGTGTGCAGATGCGCAGCGGGGCCGAGTGTGTCAGCGAGCTGACTCTCGTGTGTGTGTGTGTGTGTGTGCAGATGCGCAGCGGGGCCGAGTGTGTCAGTGAGCTGACTCTCGTGTGTGTGTGCAGATACGCAGCGGGGCCGAGTGTGTCAGCGAGCTGACTCTCGTGTGTGTGTGCAGATGCGCAGCGGGGCCGAGTGTGTCAGTGAGCTGACTCTCGTGTGTGTGTGTGTGTGCAGATGCGCAGCGGGGCCGAGTGTGTCAGCGAGCTGACTCTCGTGTGTGTGTGTGTGTGTGTGCAGATGCGCAGCGGGGCCGAGTGTGTCAGTGAGCTGACTCTCGTGTGTGTGTGCAGATACGCAGCGGGGCCGAGTGTGTCAGCGAGCTGACTCTCGTGTGTGTGTGCAGATGCGCAGCGGGGCCGAGTGTGTCAGCGAGCTGACTCGTGTGTGTGTGTGTGCAGATACGCAGCGGGGCTGAGTGTGTCAGTGAGCTGACTCTCGTGTGTGTGTGTGTGTGCAGATGCGCAGCGGGGCCGAGTGTGTCAGCGAGCTGACTCTCGTGTGTGTGTGCAGATGCGCAGCGGGGCCGAGTGTGTCAGCGAGCTGACTCTCGTGTGTGTGTGTGTGTGTGCAGATGCGCAGCGGGGCCGAGTGTGTCAGCGAGCTGACTCTCGTGTGTGTGTGTGCAGATGCGCAGCGGGGCCGAGTGTGTCAGCGAGCTGACTCTCGTGTGTGTGTGTGTGTGCAGATGCGCAGCGGGGCCGAGTGTGTCAGCGAGCTGACTCTCGTGTGTGTGTGCAGATGCGCAGCGGGGCCGAGTGTGTCAGCGAGCTGACTCTCGTGTGTGTGTGTGTGTGCAGATGCGCAGCGGGGCCGAGTGTGTCAGCGAGCTGACTCTCGTGTGTGTGTGTGTGTGCAGATACGCAGCGGGGCCGAGTGTGTCAGCGAGCTGACTCTCGTGTGTGTGTGTGTGTGCAGATACGCAGCGGGGCCGAGTGTGTCAGCGAGCTGACTCTCGTGTGTGTGTGTGTGTGCAGATGCGCAGCGGGGCTGAGTGTGTCAGCGAGCTGACTCTCGTGTGTGTGTGTGTGTGCAGATACGCAGCGGGGCCGAGTGTGTCAGTGAGCTGACTCTCGTGTGTGTGTGTGTGTGCAGATGCGCAGCGGGGCTGAGTGTGTCAGCGAGCTGACTCTCGTGTGTGTGTGTGTGCAGATACGCAGCGGGGCTGAGTGTGTCAGCGAGCTGACTCTCGTGTGTTTGTGTGCAGATACGCAGCGGGGCTGAGTGTGTCAGCGAGCTGACTCTCGTGTGTGTGTGTGTGTGTGCAGATGCGCAGCGGGGCTGAGTGTGTCAGCGAGCTGACTCTCGTGTGTGTGTGTGTGCAGATACGCAGCGGGGCTGAGTGTGTCAGCGAGCTGACTCTCGTGTGTGTGTGTGTGTGCAGATGCGCAGCGGGGCTGAGTGTGTCAGCGAGCTGACTCTCGTGTGTGTGTGTGTGTGTGCAGATGCGCAGCGGGGCTGAGTGTGTCAGCGAGCTGACTCTCGTGTGTGTGTGTGTGTGTGCAGATGCGCAGCGGGGCTGAGTGTGTCAGCGAGCTGACTCTCGTGTGTGTGTGTGTGCAGATACGCAGCGGGGCTGAGTGTGTCAGCGAGCTGACTCTCGTGTGTGTGTGTGTGTGTGCAGATGCGCAGCGGGGCTGAGTGTGTCAGCGAGCTGACTCTCGTGTGTGTGTGTGTGCAGATACGCAGCGGGGCTGAGTGTGTCAGCGAGCTGACTCTCGTGTGTGTGTGTGTGTGCAGATGGGCAGCGGGGCCGAGTGTGTCAGCGAGCTGACTCTCGTGTGTGTGTGTGTGTGCAGATGCGCAGCGGGGCCGAGTGTGTCAGCGAGCTGACTCTCGTGTGTGTGTGTGTGTGTGTGCAGATGCGCAGCGGGGCTGAGTGTGTCAGCGAGCTGACTCTCGTGTGTGTGTGTGTGTGTGTGCAGATGCGCAGCGGGGCTGAGTGTGTCAGCGAGCTGACTCTCGTGTGTGTGTGTGTGCAGATACGCAGCGGGGCTGAGTGTGTCAGCGAGCTGACTCTCGTGTGTGTGTGTGTGTGCAGATGCGCAGCGGGGCTGAGTGTGTCAGCGAGCTGACTCTCGTGTGTGTGTGTGTGTGTGCAGATGCGCAGCGGGGCTGAGTGTGTCAGCGAGCTGACTCTCGTGTGTGTGTGTGTGCAGATACGCAGCGGGGCTGAGTGTGTCAGCGAGCTGACTCTCGTGTGTGTGTGTGTGTGCAGATGGGCAGCGGGGCCGAGTGTGTCAGCGAGCTGACTCTCGTGTGTGTGTGTGTGTGCAGATGCGCAGC
>JAPDVR010000005.1:127500-192500 GCA_026230005.1 Gila orcuttii | reverse complement strand
AGTGATGCGTGTGCAGTTAGTGATGCGTGTGCAGTTAGTGATGCGTGTGCAGTTAGTATGCGTGTGCAGTTAGTGATGCGTGTGCAGTTAATGATGCGTGTGCAGTTAATGATGCGTGTGCAGTTAGTGATGCGTGTGCAGTTAGTGATGCGTGTGCAGTTAGTATGCGTGTGCAGTTAGTGATGCGTGTGCAGTTAGTGATGCGTGTGCAGTTAGTGATGCGTGTGCAGTTAGTGATGCGTGTGCAGTTAGTGATGCGTGTGCAGTTAGTGATGCGTGTGCAGTTAATGATGCGTGTGCAGTTAGTATGCGTGTGCAGTTAGTGATGCGTGTGCAGTTAGTATGCGTGTGCAGTTAGTGATGCGTGTGCAGTTAGTGATGCGTGTGCATAGTGATGTGTGTGCAGTTAGTGATGCGTGTGCAGTTAGTATGCGTGTGCAGTTAGTGATGCGTGTGCAGTTAGTATGCGTGTGCAGTTAGTGATGCGTGTGCAGTTAGTGATGCGTGCGCAGTTAGTATGCGTGCGCAGTTAGTGATGCGTGTGCAGTTAGTGATGCGTGTGCAGTTAGTGATGCGTGTGCAGTTAGTGATGCGTGCGGTTAGTGATGCGTGTGCAGTTAGTGATGCGTGCGCAGTTAGTGATGTGTGCGCAGTTAGTGATGCGTGTGCAGTTCACAAGTTCACATTTACGAATGATCAGAGAGTAAATGGTTATGCGTATTTGGCGTGCTGTCCGGGGGGAGGGCTCCGAGCTCGGAAATTGGGCCTGAACCCAGAGTACTCCCCCCGTATCTCTGTTTAGGAAGATAACCAGGCAAGTGTGAGGAGATGGGGTGGTGGAGGGATGCTGAAAACTGTTGAGGAATATGAGAGAGTCGACTGCGTATATTTATAGGCTTTACTCATGCTGATTGAGTGGACCTGTTGATTACTGATTGCTGACAGCTGTTTGGAATGACTTGATTGTTTGATCATTAGAACGTGTTCCTCCCGAACCTTGTTAATAAAACATCAAACTACGAGTTCACACTTACGAATGATCAGAGAGTAAATGGTTATGCGTATTTGGCGTGCTGTCCGGGGGGAGGGCTCCGAGCTCGGAAATTGGGCCCGAACCCAGAGTACTCCCCAAAAAGCGAAGTGAGCAAAGGATAGCCGCTTGCTTAAAGACCCCCGAAAAGAGCGCAGAGATTGGCGGGCTGGCATTTCAAGGAGAGCCTGGTTGTTTGGCCGGGAGAGTTCTCGCAACGTCGGGTAAGTATGGATGTTCGAACAAGAGAGTTCTTGTGGCAATAGTCATGGCATCGGAATGGGTAAGCCTCACCGGTCAGGAAAGAGAAGACATAGATGCACGACCGGGAAGGCTCTCGCTGTGTCCGCTGGGAGATCAATACTCGCTGGACGAAGAAAGAGAAGACATAGATGCTCGACCGGGAAGGCTCTCGCTGAGTCCGCTGGGAGATCAATACTCGCTGGACGAAGAAAGAGAAGACATAGATACTCAACTGGGAAGGCTCTCGCTGAGTCCACTGGGAGATCAATACTCGCTGGACGGAGAAAAAGAAGACATAGATGCTCGACTGGGAAGACTCTCGCTGAGTCCGCTGGGAGATCAATACTCGCTGGACGGAGAAAGAGGAGACATAGATGCTCGACCGGTAAGGCTCTCGCTGAGTCCGCTGAGAGATCAATACTTGCTGGACAGAGAAAGAGAAGACATGGAGTTTCGGCCGGGAAGGCTCTCGCTGTGTCCGCTGGGAGATCAATACTCGCTGGACGAAGAAAGAGAAGACATAGATGCTCGACCGGGAAGGCTCTCGCTGAGTCCGCTGAGAGATCAATACTCGCTGGACAGAGAAAGAGAAGACATGGAGTTTCGGCCGGGAAGGCTCTCGCTGAGTCCGCTGGGAGATCAATACTCGCTGGACGGAGAAAAAGAAGACATAGATGCTCGACTGGGAAGGCTCTCGCTGTGTCTACTGGGAGATCAATACTCGCTGAATGGAGAAAGAGGAGACATAGATGCTCGACCGGGAAGGCTCTCGCTGAGTCCGCTGAGAGATCAATACTCGCTGGACGGAGAAAAAGAAGACATAGATGCTCGACTGGGAAGGCTCTCGCTGAGTCCGTTGAGAGATCAATACTTGCTGGACGGAGAAAAAGAAGACATAGATGCTCGACCGGGAAGGCTCTCGCTGAGTCCGCTGAGAGATCAATACTCGCTGGAAGGAGAAAAAGAAGACATAGATGCTCGACCGGGAAGGCTCTCGCTGAGTCCGCCGAGAGATCAATACTCGCTGGACAGAGAAAGAGAAGACATGGAGTTTCGGCCGGGAAGGCTCTTGCTGTTTTTATTTTTTTTTTTTTTTATATACCGATGAGGGTTTGGTGGGCTTTTTTGATATGGAATCGGTTGGTTCTGATGTAGCTTTGGAAAGCGTCTGAGGACCATCTTCCAAGCATTTGGATCTGCTGCTGGGAGAGGCCTTTTTGGGCTGCTGAGGTTGCTGCCCCGATGCGGAAGGAATGGCTGGAGAAATTCTCTGCTGGGAAGCTTGATAGTTGGAGAACAGATTTGAGGTGCTTTTGGAACCAAAAGCGTGTCACGGGTTTGTTGGAGTCATCTATGAATAGGGGTTCGAGATGGGATTTAGCATGAGAGTTTCTCAGTTGGAGGTATGCCAGTATAGTTTGGTTTGGTTGGATTGGTGACGAGAGCTTGAAAATGTATATGAAGTGGCCTATTTTAGTTTGGTCTGTTTTGCTTTGTTTAATCAGAAAAGAGATTGTTTCACTATCAAGTACTGATAGGTCTGAGATGCTTGGGTGGATTTTTGGGTCAAATCTGGAAGTGATAGCCAGTTCCGAGCATCTGAGAAAACCGAAAAAAAACCTAGAATAAACATGGCATAGAGTGTGCAAGAGGTATTAAGGGATTGGTAGCCTGTGCGGAGGGTATGAATACATTTAGTAAGAATATCTAAAGTTATGGGTTGTCTGGTGTCCGGGCAGGTGGGCTGGGATCGTTGGATGCCTTTAATTAGGAGGGAGGTTTGTGAATTATTTATCTCCGGGGAAGGGGCGCTGTGAATCAATTTGTGAAAAATTGGATGCCGCTCAGGAAGCCTTTGATGGACCCGACTTGGAGGCCCTTAACGCGGTTAAGGTAAGAGATGAAGGAGGTTATTGAAAGGAGAGAAAAATCAGGGAATGGCGTGTTATAGGAAAAGTGGAAGGCTTTAAAACATCTCCATGCGGTCACGTAGGATTGGAGAGTCCTGGGGGAAACTACTTGGAGAATGGTGTCGAGCGATATGTCAAGGAGGGATTTTTGCGGGTGGTTTACGAAAATATTTACGAACTTGTCCGCCTCTGGAGCCAGTATCCTGAATTTCAGAAACATAAAGCGAGACAGAGAGTCAACAATTTGTTTTTTTGACCTGGGGATATGTTTAGCGATTAAGATAAATTGATCACTTGCTGAAATCAAGATTAGGCGTCTTAAAAGTGGCATCAGTGCGGGTGAATGGGAACGGCCTTTATTAATGCACTGGACTGTAGCTTCGTTGTCGCAATGCACTACGATACTGCTAGCAGTCCATTCTTTCCCCCACAGGAAGGCTGCTACTACGAGAGGGTAAAGCTCGAATAATGCTGAGGACTGTATCATGTCCTGTATTTGGGGGGGGCCAAAGCCGACTGAGGGGGCTGCATCTGTGAATAGTTGGATGTCCATGGGGGAGGAAATTAGATCCTTATAAAAAAAAGATGGGCCGTTACACTGTTTAAGGAAAGTTATCCATAGCCTGAGTTTGTCGCGGCATGCTGGAGTTAGGGAAATGAGATCCTCTAGTGCGTGAACTGAAGACGCGAGAGAGAGGAGATAAATGAAAGGGCGGCCTTGCGGAATGATGCGCATGGCGAAGTTTAAGTGGCCGAGCAGGGATAGGAGTTCGCGTTTGGAACACTTTGAACTGTCTACGAGGGTAGATGAGATAAGGATTATTCTATCGATTTTTTCCTTGGGCAGGGTGGCCTGGTATTTAACTGAATCTAAGTTAATGCTGAGGAACTCGATGAATGTGGCGGGACCCATGGTTTTTTCTGAGCTCAGAAAAAACTTTTTGAACTGTGAGGATCTGGGCTGCTGGGATGGCGCCATGAGGCGAAATTATTAGAAAATCGTCCAGCAGGTGGATGAGGTGAGGAATTGCGTAATTGTTTGACAAAATCCAGCAAACGGCTTCAGATAGCATGTCGAAAATTTTGGGGTTGCTTTTGCATCCAAAAGTTAAGCGCACGGCGAAATAGAATTTCCCATGACAACGCACTTCGAATAAGTGCCATGAATCCGGGTGGATGGGCATCACTTTGAAAGCCGAAGTGATGTCAATTTTGGCGAGCCAGGCACCCCGACCCACGATTTTTATCAGGTTGACTGCGTGATCTACGTCGTGGTATTTGAGAGAAAATTCGTCGAGTGGGATCAGGCTGTTAATGCTTGGGAACAGGGATTTATGCGGAGCTGACAGATCGACTATGAGGCGTTTCTTACCTGAAAACTTTCTCGTAGCCACTCCAATGGGGCTAATGCGAAAAACTTTGAACGGAGGATCATCAAAAGGGCTAATCATAAAGCCTGACTCGACTTCTTTTTTAATCAGGTTGTCTACTACGTCGGGCTCGGCGAGAGCCGATTGGAGATTATCGCAGATGATGTTTTGGGAGAGCGGGCATACCACTTCAGGTTTAAAACCTTGTTGGAGGCCGGACAGCAGATATTCAGTGAAGTCGGAGTCCGGGTGGTTAGCTAGTTCGATAGAAAGGCGAGAAATATTCACAGGAGTCGATAAATTATTTTTTGATTTTTTATTGACCTCTTTAAACACAGGGCATACAGGACGGGCATGAGCACCGCCGCAGAAGCTGCATATGTGCAAGTACCGACA
Source organism: Gila orcuttii (assembly GCA_026230005.1). Classification (NCBI taxonomy): domain Eukaryota; kingdom Metazoa; phylum Chordata; class Actinopteri; order Cypriniformes; family Leuciscidae; genus Gila; species Gila orcuttii. The sequence continues at coordinate 187,551 of JAPDVR010000005.1, read as the reverse complement.
ACGCTGCCTGGTGCACTTGCCGATGTTAAAATTGTTGCAAGCTGTTTGGTGTCCGTAGATGCTCTGGAGCTGAAATTAGCCTCGTGGGGATTTGGGTTGATAGTTGCCGGTCTTGGCACGTAGCTGGTGGATTTGACTGGTGCTGAGTTCGGGCATGGGGGAACGAAGGGGTTAACTTGTGGGCACGATATTGTGGAATGTGCCACTGACCTGCAGACCGCGCAAGAAATGTTCCTGCAGCCAAGGAATACTCTGCTGTGTAGGTCGGTGTCGAGTGCTCCCCAGTAAGGGCATTGGTTCCACTGGGAAACCCTAACGGCACATTTTTGCTGAGAAGAGTTTGTGATAGGTGAAAAAGTGTCCTCCCCCATAGGACAACGCGAGCTCGGCTATAAGCGCTAAATAGTCGTTCAGTTCGCGCCGCCTATGAGGGAAGGCTGAGCAAATGACCTCAGTGAAGTGGCTGAAAGCGATTGAAAACTCAGAAAAAGAAAGTACACGTGATGAATGTGTGTTTTGGTTTTTTAACATGACTGAAAAATCCCCGCACTCTAACTGGCGGTTAGAATCGGACACAGGAAGCATAGAAAGTAAATATGAAAGGTCTACATCCGCACCTGCCAGAATCTGTGCTCGGATGTTGTAAGTTACTGGGGTAGGCTCCAGAGCGACAGCGTTTGGTGGGACTGGCATCGGGGTAGCTGTAAAAAGAGAATAATGTGATTTAGCATTTAAGAGAGAGCTGTAAGGAAGAGAAGCCGGGGCTGCGACAATTGGCGGAGGCAGCCCCACGCTTAGGTCGGACTGTGGGGCTTGAGGAGGGAAATTGAGAGAAGCATAAGGGGGAAAAGTTGTAATGGCGTTGTAATGTATAGTTGTAATGGCGGCGCGGGCGCACGCAGCGGCTTGGCACTCTCCCTTACTTAGCGGTTTTATGGTGAAGTACACTCGATCTGCACTTTTGATGATAAGAAACGGCAGCTCAGTTTATGGACCTGGCAACTTTTGAACATTCCCGGTGGAGATTATTCGGCCAGCGAAGCGTGGGAAGCTAATCCGAGTCTCCGGGAGGAGACACAGACCGAGGAGGACGCGGAAGCAGAAGCGGGGGAAGAGGGCTGGGAGCCGGGACAGGCTTCGCCTAGCTCCACACAAACCTGCCGTGCCCAGCATCTTTCTTGCCAACGCTCGTTCTCTCGTCAACAAGATGGACGAGATGAGACTCTGGACTACGGATCGCCGCTGGGACGGTTGTTGTGTCACGATAATATCAGAGACATGGCTACATGAGAACATCCCGGATACAGCTGTGGAGCTAGCAGGCTGTGGTGTCTACAGATCTGACCACACACTACAGTCTGGTAAGACGAGAGGGGGAGGAGTATGCATGTTTATAAATAACAACTGGTGCAAGGATGTTACTGTCATGGAGAGACATTGCTGTGCAGACATGGAATTCCTGCTGCTAAAATGCAGACCGTTCTATCTACCCCGGGAGTTTACTGGTGTGTTTGTGACTGCTGTATATGCCCACCCACGTGCTAATGCTAAGTTAGCCATGAAAAAACTGTACGAGGCTATTAGTGCACAACAAAACAAGCTACCTGACAGTCTTTTCATTGTGGCGGGAGACTTTAATCATTCAAATTTAAAGTCAGTCCTACCTAAGTTCCACAAAAACATTAAGATTTAAACGAGGAAGGGAAAAACACTGGATTAGGTGTATACGAATATAAAGGGAGCCTATAGAGCACTGCCAGCCCCCCATCTCGGTCAATCTGATCATCTGGCCCTTTTCCTGAGACCAACATACAGATCTGTTGCTAACAGAAATAAATGCCAAATCAAGACTGTGCAGATCTGGACTGAGGAAACAGAATCTGCACTACAGGACTGCTTTGAAGATACTATGTGGGAGCTCTTTGACCATGCAGACATTGAGCAATACACCACCACAGTACTGTTATACATTAAGTTCTGTATTGAAAACACCATCCAGACTAAACAAGTCAAACTGATCCCTAACCAGAAGCCCTGGTTCAACAGAAATGTATATACTCTTCTGAAAGCCAGGGATGCTGCCTTGCGATCTGGGGACAAGGAGGCCTACAGGAAATCCAGAGCTGACCTGAGAAGGGGGATCACACAGTAAAATTACAAGCTGCACATTGAACAGCATTTTAAAGAAAATAACCACCGCAGCATGTGGCGGGGAATCAGGACAATAACAAACAATACAGCAAACTATGGCCCACCCTCTTCTGTTGACCCTTCTCTCCCGGACCAGCTGAATCTCTTCTTCGCCCGCTTTGAGGATGGAGCTAGTGCAGGACAGACCATCGTCAGTACTCATGTGGATGAGCAACCAATTGTACTAGAACAGCACCAGGTCAAGCAGGCATCAATTTGCGTACAGAGCTAATAGATGCACCGATGACTTCATTTCACTTGCACTTCACACTGCCCTCACTCACCTGGAGAACCCCAACACATATGTCAGGATGCTTTTTGTTGACTTCAGTTCAGCTTTTAATACTATCAACTCCAGCAAGCTAGTCAACAAACTGCTGTTACTTGGCCTGGACTCACACCTCTGTAAGTGGATTAAGAACTTTCTCACTGACAGACCCCAGCATGTCAGACTTGGAAATATTACCTCCTCCACCACCATCCTCAACACTGGCACTCCCCAGGGTTGTGTTCTTAGTCCGCTACTTTACTCACTATTCACCTATGAGTGTCTTCCCATTCATGACTCAAACTCCATTTTCAAATTTGCAGATGATACAGCTGTGGTGGGGCTGGTAACCAACAATGAGGAGGCTGCCTACAGGGAGGAGGTCCAATCACTAGTATCATGGTGTAGCAGAAACAACTTAATCATCAACACAAAGAAAACAAAAGAAATCATAATCGATTTTAGGAAATGCAAAAACAAAAGACATGACAGTCTTGAGATACATGGAGTGGATGTGGAACAGGTCCAAAGCTTCAGATATTTAGGGCTGCATCTGGCAGAGGATCTAACCTGGGGAGTGAACACCAAAGAGATAGGGAAAAGAGCCCAGCAGAGACTCTTTTTCCTGCGAACTCTAAGAAGCACTGGGCTCGCGCAGACACTCCTCACAAACTTCTATAGGTGCACAATAGAGAGTGTGCTGGCATACAGCTGCACAGTGTGGTTCTCCAGCTGCACTACTGAGGAGAAAAAAGACCTGCAGCGGGTAATTAAAACTGCCCAGAGAATAATCGGTGCACCTCTTCTAAGCCTTGAGGATATCTATCTCAGTAGGCTGCAGAGAAGAGCAGCAAGCATCAGGGCGGATCCTACACACCATGGCCATACCCTGTTTGACACCCTACCCTCAGACAGGCTTAGGGTCATGAGCGCGCGGACAAACCGCATGAGAAACAGTTTTTTCCAAGGGCCATAAATGAGCTGCTGAAAGGCTAAAAGAAGTTGGAAAACTAATTAAATTTGGACACGAATTATAATGCGTTTTTTAAATATACTGGTTTTCTTATTCTTAATTCTTGTTTTAAACATTTTTTATTCTATTTCTATATTATATATTTATATGTTAACTGTTGTTGACAGTGTCACTTTTTATTCTATAGGCTGCTAAATGAGTGATTGATGTCATCTTAATTTCGTTGTGTAGAGATATTTAATGACAATAAACTAAACTAACTAACTAACTAACTAACAAAGGAGGAAATGAATGAGATGCGTGAGCCTGTGTTACAAGCGGAGGCAGGCTCGCGCTTGCTTGTGCTGCAGTCCACTGAAAAGGGCAGTGGTTAGCGGTAGTCGCAGGAAGATGGTGGAATGTCTGTGCCGCTAGCGGAGGCAGCCTCACGCTAGCATCTGCTACGGGAGCCGGAGGCCACTGCAGAGGAAATGGGTTAAAAACAGCAGGAGGAAAAAGCTGGGAGGCAGAGGGTGGGCCGGCGGGCCCAGCTGTGTATGGTGCTACGGCAGGAGGCGCCGTGCTGAAAAGCTGAGCTGAAGCAGGAGGCGAGTGAGGTCTCACAGCGGTGGAATCTGGGGCGCAGCCCAGGCTCGCAGAAGGCCTGGCGCCGCGGGCTGATGCGTGCGGAAAACCGGATCTTGCACGAGTAGGTGGCGGAGTCAGGCGAGGGGAATTCGGGGCCTCCCGAGTTTGGCCCGGCCTGCTGGCCGCCTTGGAAACTGGGGTGGACTTAAGAGAGAGATTGGATGATTGCAAGGTAACATACAAGTTGTATAATTGCGCTTTGGTCATCCTGCGCGAGGGCTGAATATCGGAATTCATCAGCGCCTGTCTCAGACTCAAGACTGTCCACTTTCCAATAGGCGGAATCGTCGGTACGGCCGAACGATAGGAGGACGCCGGGGAGAAGTGTGAGAACAGTTAGTATGCGTGTGCAGTTAGTGATGCGTGTGCAGTTAGTGATGCGTGTGCAGTTAGTGATGCGTGTGCAGTTAGTGATGCGTGTGCAGTTAGTATGCGTGTGCAGTTAGTGATGCGTGTGCAGTTAGTGATGCGTGTGCAGTTAGTGATGCGTGTGCAGTTAGTATGCGTGTGCAGTTAGTGATGCGTGTGCAGTTAGTGATGCGTGTGCAGTTAGTGATGCGTGTGCAGTTAGTGATGCGTGTGCAGTTAGTGATGCGTGTGCAGTTAGTATGCGTGTGCAGTTAGTGATGCGTGTGCAGTTAGTATGCGTGTGCAGTTAGTGATGCGTGTGCAGTTAGTGATGCGTGTGCAGTTAGTGATGCGTGTGCAGTTAGTATGCGTGTGCAGTTAGTGATGCGTGTGCAGTTAGTGATGCGTGTGCAGTTAGTATGCGTGTGCAGTTAGTGATGCGTGTGCAGTTAGTGATGCGTGTGCAGTTAGTATGCGTGTGCAGTTAGTGATGCGTGTGCAGTTAGTATGCGTGTGCAGTTAGTGATGCGTGTGCAGTTAGTGATGCGTGTGCAGTTAGTGATGCGTGTGCAGTTAGTATGCGTGTGCAGTTAGTGATGCGTGTGCAGTTAGTGATGCGTGTGCAGTTAGTATGCGTGTGCAGTTAGTGATGCGTGTGCAGTTAGTGATGCGTGTGCAGTTAGTGATGCGTGTGCAGTTAGTATGCGTGTGCAGTTAGTGATGCGTGTGCAGTTAGTGATGCGTGTGCAGTTAGTGATGCGTGTGCAGTTAGTATGCGTGTGCAGTTAGTATGCGTGTGCAGTTAGTATGCGTGTGCAGTTAGTGATGCGTGTGCAGTTAGTGATGCGTGTGCAGTTAGTGATGCGTGTGCAGTTAGTGATGCGTGTGCAGTTAGTATGCTTGTGCATCCCGGGACGTGGCCGATTCAAACTCACACTCACATTCCTCTTTTCTGCCTGTCATTGTTTGTGCCTGCGTCTCTGAGCGTGTCTCGTGTGTGTGTGTGTGTGTGTGTGTGTGTGTATGTGTTCAGAAGCGAGAGAAGAGGAGAGCGGAGGAGGAGCAGCAGAAGCAATGGCTGGAGAACGAGAGAGCAAAGACACTCAACAGAGTGCGCTGCTTCAGAGAGGTAATGCATCACTGTGTGTTTGTGAGTGAGTGTGATTGAGTGTGTGTGAGTGTGTGTGTGTGTGAGTGAGTGTGTGTGTGTGTGTTTAATTTTCAGCATGGCTTCAGTATTTGTTTTCTGTGTTTCTTTGAGTTTAGAGACATCAGGGTCAGTATGTTTTACATACCGAGTCACATGACTCCAGCACAGATGACTCCTCCCAGCCCCTGTCAATCATCAGCCTGGGACCGCAGAGCTCCACCCCCCGCAGGAAGGGGCGGAGTCAGAAGCAGCGTGAAATCTCGGTGCAGATTCTGCTGCCCTCTGGATCTGGATCTTCATCAGCAAAACCAGACCAGACTCCTCTTCCTCCTCCTCCTCTTCTTTCTCCTCCTCCTCTCCTTCATCCTCCTCCTCCTCCTCCCCTTCATCCTCCTCCTCCTCTTCTTCCTCCGCCTGCTCCACAAATCAGTGACAAACTGCCGATGCGAAACACTCTTGAACAAAACTCAGGTGAGCGTCAGAGTCCTGGACTCCACAAGCTAATGAAATACAGTTCTTAACTGCTGTTTTCATGTTTTAGCATAAGGAAATAATATAAAAGTGCCAAAACCTTTACCAAGTTTCGTACCATTCAAATGAAGCAGTGTTTCCCACACATAGACTTATTCGTGGCGGTGCGCCACAGAATCTACACCGTGTGGATTTTGTAGAGGTAAAGAAATTTGAATGGGGTGTGAATTTTGTATAAGGTGTTATATGTGTGGATTTTGGGTTGGGCGTGTGGATTTTGTGTATGTGTGAATCATTTTTGATTAATATTTAATATAATAAAGTTCTGTGTAACAAATTATTAATGAAGGAAATATTTTGAACCCCACCCCCCGCCGCCGCCACTACCACAAATTGCTTTTTAATCTGTGGGAAACACTGTGAAGAAAAAACAAAAACAAATTTTTGGTCAAAAATGACTGAAGAGCCCCAGAAGGTTAAGCATTGTGTGTCATGTTATAAACACAGCACGTGTTCTGTATTTATATAGACTCTGAGGAGAAGTATGACCGTCTCCCAGTGAGTGAAGTGTGTTTGTGATGCAGGGTCGATGGACGAGCTCCTAGCATCTCTTCAGCGCGGACAGAAACACCTGAGGAAGGTCGAGGTCGAGGTCAAGGTTGAGAGTGGTGATGTCAGAGACAGCCTCCTGTCAGCCATCCGTCAGGGCGTGGCCTTGAAGAAAGCCCCGCCCTCTCGAGCCCCGCCCCTCAGCTCAGACTCAGAGTTAGAGCGCAGCATTAAAGCTGCCATGCTGAGGATGAAGAAGGTCTCGAATGACTCTGACGATGAAGCGCGCTCGGACTCGCCGTCTGGAGACTGGGAGAATTAAACAACCTGAAGTCTGTGATTCTCCCCGAACGCTGCCGGAAACACGTGTGCCGTTTCAGCCAGGATTACTAGTTGTGATGCTAACTTCCTTTGCCAATGTGATGCTACATTCAGATCTCTTCAGGATTTTGCACTGAAATGTCTTGTCATTATGTAAGAATACAGTTAATTGCACTGAACATTTGTGTCAATAACATCCGTGGCTCTGAATAGGTCCATTAAAGTGCCTGATCAGGACTGGAGCATGTGTATGTGTGTGAGTGTTTGAGGGAATCACCTTCACCCGTCACTCCATAATAAAGGAGTGATGTACTTTCTGATTTGGTCACTGAGTTCAACATTTTTAGCAAAACTGGGAGTTAAGTTTGCCTTCACATTATTGCTTCAATTTCAAAATGCCAAGATATTATGAATTAGATTCTCAACCTTAATTTGTTTCAGACGTACAGTTATTCACAGGTCTTACTGGATATTAGTACGTACTTTCAGGAGTTTCCTCTAGCTAGACGTCTTAAACACCTCAATCTGAAGCCAGATTCCTCTGAACTAGCAGATGTCTATGGAAGCACTTAAAAGACATGATAGAAAAAATGTTGAAATTGAAGAAAAAATATATTTAAATGCTTTTGTGTTCTCTCGCAAAAGTTTTGCGTTTTCCCCCAAGAAACTTTGCATTCATTTGATAGAACTCAAAAGTTTTGAGAGTTGAAAGCATTAAAATTATTTTTTCCTCCCATCACCATGACCCTTTAGGGTTTCCGTAGCTCCTCATGTGACCCTCAGCAGAAACAGACAAATATACATGAATAATGCAACTACTTTCGACTGGTTCATCTCTGATAATTGTGCCAGTGTAGTTTATAAAGTGATTAAAAAAACATTTACGATTAAATATATTTTGTTTGATATTGACAGCTGTTTGGAGGATTATTTTATGGTGACAAAATCTCTTTTCTTACTTTCCTGTACTGAAAGCTTCGATAAGAAGGCTGATGTCTACTTCTGATTTATTACTTTAACCCTCATGCACTGTTCACTTTCTGTGCACAGCTTGTATGGTGCGGCTCAAATTGCCCCTTACTAGATTTAATACAATTTTCCAATACCACACTATGAAAAACAACAAAGAATCAGGTACAGACAGTAAACTTTTAATATCAACATTACAAAAGACTTATATCATTTATGAAAATGTTTTTAAACACTTAACAGTTTTGTTTTGACAAAATATGAATAAAACCAGCATTCTGAATTTTTTTGCATATTCTTTTTTCCCCCAAATTTTAATTTTTTTTACATTTATGCTCAAAACATAATTACTGAACAATTTAATATTATTGTCTAATGAATATAATGTTTACTTTTGCTTAATTGTCTTATCTTTCGTTCTGTAGACTCATTTCATAAATTCAAGAAATTACTTCTGACAAGATGAGGTGTGAAGTATGTGCTTATTGCATATGAATCTCTTGCACTTCACACACAACGCTGCTTGGTCACTGATTGGTCCCTGACCAACCAATCACAATGAAATTATAACCCATAGTTTAATCTGATTGAATTTGACAACTAGACAGGAGGGCCTGTTCTTCTGCTGTTGAATAACTACCTGTGCCTGTCACATTGACCAACGAACAGCAAGAACGTATACAAATTCTGTATGCACATTAAACAACACATCAGCGTGTTAAAACTGCATGCATGTTCATGACCCTAAATGAGAAAAAGTCACAAACTTTCAAGGAAAACAACATGGGTTTAATTGTATTTCAGATTGAAAAAATAAATGAAATGATTTTTACCATATGTAACTGACAAAATATTTTTCTGTATTAAAATAAGAGGGGAAGAGCTTCATAGGGTGGTAAAAAGCGAGTCAGAGATGTTCTACTGCCGTAACGCCTGCGAGTTAGAGATGTTGTACTGACCGTAACGCCTGCGAGTCAGAGATGTTGTACTGACGTAACGCCTGCGAGTCAGAGATGTTCTACTGACGTAACGCTGCGAGTCAGAGATGTTGAACTGACGTAACGCCTGCGAGTCAGAGATGTTGTACTGACGTAACGCCTGCGAGTCAGAGATGTTCTACTGACGTAACGCCTGCGAGTCAGAGATGTTGAACTGACGTAACGCCTGCGAGTCAGAGATGTTGTACTGACGTAACGCCTGCGAGTCAGAGATGTTGTACTGACGTAACGCCTGCGAGTCAGAGATGTTGTACTGACGTAACGCCTGCGAGTCAGAGATGTTCTACTGACGTAACGTTCTACTGTTCTACGTTCTACTGATGTACTGACCGTAATGCCTGTGAGTCAGAGATGTTGTACTGACGTAACGCCTGCGAGTCAGAGATGTTGTACTGACGTAACGCCTGCGAGTCAGAGATGTTCTACTGACGTAACGTTCTACTGTTCTACGTTCTACTGATGTACTGACCGTAATGCCTGTGAGTCAGAGATGTTGTACTGACGTAACGCCTGCGAGTTAGAGATGTTGTACTGACCGTAACGCCTGCGAGTCAGAGATGTTGTACTGACGTAACTCCTGCGAGTCAGAGATGTTGTACTGACGTAACGCCTGCGAGTCAGAGATGTTCTACTGACGTAACGTTCTACTGTTCTACGTTCTACTGACGTACTGACCGTAATGCCTGTGAGTCAGAGATGTTGTACTGACCGTAACGCCTGCGAGTCAGAGATGTTCTACTGCCGTAACGCCTGCGAGTTAGAGATGTTGTACTGACCGTAACGCCTGCGAGTCAGAGATGTTGTACTGACGTAACGCCTGCGAGTCAGAGATGTTCTACTGACGTAACGCCTGCAAGTCAGAGATGTTGAACTGACGTAACGCCTGCGAGTCAGAGATGTTCTACTGACGTAACGCCTGCGAGTCAGAGATGTTGTACTGACGTAACGCCTGCGAGTCAGAGATGTTCTACTGACGTAACGTTCTACTGTTCTACGTTCTACTGACGTACTGACCGTAATGCCTGTGAGTCAGAGATGTTGTACTGACCGTAACGCCTGCGAGTCAGAGATGTTCTACTGCCGTAACGCCTGCAAGTTAGAGATGTTGTACTGACCGTAACGCCTGCGAGTCAGAGATGTTGTACTGACGTAACGCCTGCGAGTCAGAGATGTTCTACTGACGTAACGCCTGCGAGTCAGAGATGTTGTACTGACGTAACGCCAGCGAGTCAGAGATGTTCTACTGACGTAACGTTCTACTGTTTTACGTTCTACTGACGTACTGACCGTAATGCCTGTGAGTCAGAGATGTTGTACTGACCGTAACGCCTGCGAGTCAGAGATGTTCTACTGACGTAACGCCTGCGAGTCAGAGATGTTCTACTGACGTAACGCCTGCGAGTCAGAGATGTTCTACTGCCGTAACGCCTGCGAGTCAGAGATGTTGTACTGACCGTAACGCCTGTGAGTCAGAGATGTTCTACTGCCGTAACGCCTGAGAGTCAGATGTTGTACTGACCGTAACGCCTGCGAGTCAGAGATGTTCTACTGCCGTAATGCCTGCGAGTCAGAGATGTTGTACTGACGTAACGCCTGCGAGTCAGAGATGTTCTACTGACCGTAACGCCTGCAAGTCAGAGATGTTGTACTGACCGTAACGCCTGCGAGTCAGAGATGTTCTACTGCCGTAATGCCTGAGAGTCAGAGATGTTGTACTGACCGTAACGCCTGCGAGTCAGAGATGTTGTACTGACCGTAACGCCTGCGAGTCAGAGGTGTTGTACTGACCGTGACGCCTGCGAGTCAGAGATGTTGTACTGACCGTAGTGCCTGCAAGTCAGAGATGTTGTACTGACCATAACGCCTGCGAGTCAGAGATATTCTACTGCCGTAACGCCTGCGAGTCAGAGATGTTGTACTGACCGTAACGCCTGCGAGTCAGAGATGTTTTACTGACCGTAACGCCTGTGAGTCAGAGATGTTCTACTGCCGTAATGCCTGCGAGTCAGAGATGTTCTACTGACGTAACGCCTGCGAGTCAGAGATGTTGTACTGACGTAACGCCTGCGAGTGCCTGCGAGTCAGAGATGTTGTACTGACCGTAACGCCTGCGAGTCAAGAGATGTTGTACTGACGTAACGCCTGCGAGTCAGAGATGTTCTACTGACGTAACGCCTGCAAGTCAGAGATTTTCTACTGACGTAACGCCTGCGAGTCAGAGATGTTCTACTGCCGTAACGCCTGCGAGTCAGAGATGTTGTACTGACCGTGACGCCTGCGAGTTAGAGATGTTCTACTGACGTAACGCCTGCGAGTCAGAGATGTTGTACTGACGTAACGCCTGCGAGTCAGAGATGTTGTACTGACCGTAACGCCTGCGAGTCAGAGATGTTTTACTGAAGTAACGCCTGCGAGTCAGATGTTCTACTGACGTAACGCCTGCGAGTCAGAGATGTTTTACTGAAGTAACGCCTGCGAGTCAGAGATGTTGTACTGACCGTAACGCCTGCGAGTCAGTGATGTTGTCCTGACCGTAACGCCTGCGAGTCAGAGATGTTCTACTGCCGTAACGCCTGAGAGTCAGATGTTGTACTGCCGTAACGCCTGCGAGTCAGAGATGTTGTACTGACCGTAACGCCTGCGAGACAAGAGATGTTGTACTGACCGTAACGCCTGCGAGACAAGAGATGTTCTACTGACGTAACGCCTGCGAGTCAGAGATGTTGTACTGACCGTAACGCCTGCGAGTCAGAGATGTTCTACTGACGTAACGCCTGCGAGTCAGAGATGTTCTACTGACGTAACGCCTGCGAGTCAGAGATGTTCTATTGACGTAACGCCTGCGAGTCAGAGATGTTCTACTGACGTAACGCCTGCGAGTCAGAGATGTTGTACTGACGTAACGCCTGCGAGTCAGAGATGTTGTACTGACTGTAACGCCTGCGAGTCAGATGTTGTACTGACCGTAACGCCTGCGAGTCAGAGATGTTCTACTGCCGTAATGCCTGAGAGTCAGAGATGTTCTACTGACGTAACGCCTGCGAGTCAGAGATGTTGTACTGACGTAACGCCTGCGAGTGCCTGCGAGTCAGAGATGTTGTACTGACCGTAACGCCTGCGAGTCAAGAGATGTTCTACTGACGTAACGCCTGCGAGTCAGAGATGTTCTATTGACGTAACGCCTGCGAGTCAGAGATGTTCTACTGACGTAACGCCTGCGAGTCAGAGATGTTCTACTGACGTAACGCCTGCGAGTCAGAGATGTTCTACTGACGTAACGCCTGCGAGTCAGAGATGTTGTACTGACCGTAACGCCTGCGAGCCAGAGATGTTGTACTGACCGTAACGCCTGCGAGTCAGAGATGTTCTACTGACGTAACGCCTGCGAGTCAGAGATGTTCTACTGACCTAACGCCTGTGAGTCAGAGATGTTCTACTGACGTAACGCCTGCGAGTCAGAGATGTTCTACTGCCGTAACGCCTGCGAGTCAGAGATGTTGTACTGACCGTAACGCCTGCGAGTCAGAGATGTTGTACTGACCGTAACGCCTGCGAGTCAGAGATGTTCTACTGCCGTAATGCCTGCGAGTCAGAGATGTTGTACTGACCGTAACGCCTGCGAGTCAGAGATGTTGTACTGACCGTAACGCCTGCGAGTCAGAGATGTTCTACTGCCGTAATGCCTGCGAGTCAGAGATGTTGTACTGACGTAACGCCTGCGAGTCAGAGATGTTGTACTGACCGTAACGCCTGCGAGTCAGAGATGTTGTACTGACCGTAACGCCTGTGAGTCAGAGATGTTCTACTGACGTAACGCCTGTGAGTCAGAGATGTTCTACTGACGTAACGCCTGCGAGTCAGAGATGTTCTACTGCCGTAACGCCTGCGAGTCAGAGATGTTGTACTGACCGTAACGCCTGCGAGTCAGAGATGTTGTACTGACCGTAACGCCTGCGAGTCAGAGATGTTCTACTGCCGTAATGCCTGCGAGTCAGAGATGTTGTACTGACGTAACGCCTGCGAGTCAGAGATGTTGTACTGACCGTAACGCCTGCGAGTCAGAGATGTTGTACTGACCGTAACGCCTGCGAGCCAGAGATGTTGTACTGACCGTAACGCCTGGGAGTCAGAGATGTTCTACTGCCGTAATGCCTGAGAGTCAGAGATGTTCTACTGACGTAACGCCTGCGAGTCAGAGATGTTCTACTGCCGTAACGCCTGCGAGTCAGAGATGTTCTACTGCCGTAACGCCTGCGAGTCAGAGATGTTGTACTGACCGTAACGCCTGCGAGTCAGAGATGTTCTACTGCCGTAACGCCTGCGAGTCAGAGATGTTTTACTGACGTAACGCCTGCGAGTCAGAGATGTTGTACTGACCGTGACGCCTGCGAGTTAGAGATGTTCTACTGACGTAACGCCTGCGAGTCAGAGATGTTGTACTGACCGTAACGCCTGCGAGTCAGAGATGTTGTACTGACCGTAACGCCTGCGAGTCAGAGATGTTGTACTGACCGTAACGCCTGCGAGTCAGAGATGTTGTACTGACCGTAACGCCTGCGAGTCAGATGTTCTACTGACGTAACGCCTGCGAGTCAGAGATGTTGTACTGACGTAACGCCTGCGAGTCAGAGATGTTGTACTGACCATAACGCCTGCGAGTCAGAGATGTTGTACTGACGTAACGCCTGCGAGTCAGAGATGTTGTACTGACCGTAACGCCTGCGAGTCAGATATGTTGTTCTGACCGTGACGCCTGCGAGTCAGAGATGTTGTACTGACGTAACGCCTGCGAGTCAGAGATGTTGTACTGACCATAACGCCTGCGAGTCAGAGATGTTGTACTGACTGTAACGCCTACGAGTCAGAGATGTTCTACTGACTGTAACGCCTGCGAGTCAGAGATGTTGTACTGACCGTAACGCCTGCGAGTCAGAGATGCTCTACTGACGTAACGCCTGCGAATCAGAGATGTTGTACTGACCGTAACGCCTGCGAGTCAGAGATGTTGTACTGACCGTAACGCCTGCGAGTCAGATATGTTGTACTGACCATAACGCCTACGAGTCAGAGATGTTCTACTGACCGTAACGCCTGCGAGTCAGAGATGTTGTACTGACCGTAACGCCTGCGAGTCAGAGATGCTCTACGACGTAACGCCTGCGAGTCAGAGATGTCTTACTGACCGTAACGCCTGCGAGTCAGAGATGTTGTACTGACCGTAACGCCTACGAGTCAGAGATGTTGTACTGACCGTAACGCCTGCGAGCCAGAGATGTTGTACTGACCGTAACGCCTGCGAGTCAGAGATGTTCTACTGCCGTAATGCCTGAGAGTCAGAGATGTTCTACTGACGTAACGCCTGCGAGTCAGAGATGTTGTACTGACGTAACGCCTGCGAGTGCCTGAGAGTCAGAGATGTTCTACTGACGTAACGCCTGCGAGTCAGAGATGTTGTACTGACGTAACGCCTGCGAGTGCCTGCGAGTCAGAGATTTTCTACTGACGTAACGCCTGCGAGTCAAGAGATGTTCTACTGACGTAACGCCTGCGAGTCAGAGATGTTCTATTGACGTAACGCCTGCGAGTCAGAGATGTTCTACTGACGTAACGCCTGCGAGTCAGAGGTGTTCTACTGACGTAACGCCTGCGAGTCAGAGATGTTCTACTGCCGTAACGCCTGCGAGTCAGAGATGTTGTACTGACCGTAACGCCTGCGAGTCAGAGATGTTGTACTGACCGTAACGCCTGCGAGTCAGAGATGTTGTACTGACCGTAACGCCTGCGAGTCAGAGATGTTGTACTGACGTAACGCCTGCGAGTCAGAGATGTTCTACTGCCGTAATGCCTGCGAGTCAGAGATGTTGTACTGACGTAACGCCTGCGAGTCAGAGATGTTGTACTGACCGTAACGCCTGCGAGTCAGAGATGTTGTACTGACCGTAACGCCTGCGAGCCAGAGATGTTGTACTGACCGTGACGCCTGGGAGTCAGAGATGTTCTACTGCCGTAATGCCTGAGAGTCAGAGATGTTCTACTGACGTAACGCCTGCGAGTCAGAGATGTTGTACTGACGTAACGCCTGCGAGTGCCTGCGAGTCAGAGATGTTCTACTGACCGTAACGCCTGCGAGTCAAGAGATGTTCTACTGACGTAACGCCTGCGAGTCAGAGATGTTCTACTGACGTAACGCCTGCGAGTCAGATGTTCTACTGACGTAACGCCTGCGAGTCAGAGATGTTCTACTGACGTAACGCCTGCGAGTCAGAGATGTTCTACTGCCGTAACGCCTGCGAGTCAGAGATGTTTTACTGACGTAACGCCTGCGAGTCAGAGATGTTGTACTGACCGTGACGCCTGCGAGTTAGAGATGTTCTACTGACGTAACGCCTGCGAGTCAGAGATGTTGTACTGACGTAACGCCTGCGAGTCAGAGATGTTGTACTGACCGTAACGCCTGCGAGTCAGAGATGTTGTACTGACCGTAACGCCTGCGAGTCAGAGATGTTGTACTGACCGTAACGCCTGCGAGTCAGATGTTCTACTGACGTACCGCCTGCGAGTCAGAGATGTTGTACTGAAGTAACGCCTGCGAGTCAGAGATGTTGTACTGACGTAACGCCTGCGAGTCAGAGATGTTGTACTGACCGTAACGCCTGCGAGTCAGATATGTTGTTCTGACCGTGACGCCTGCGAGTCAGAGATGTTGTACTGACGTAATGCCTGAGAGTCAGAGATGTTGTACTGACCGTAACGCCTGCGAGTCAGAGATGTTGTACTGACGTAACGCCTGCGAGTCAGAGATGTTGTACTGACCATAACGCCTGCGAGTCAGAGATGTTGTACTGACTGTAACGCCTACGAGTCAGAGATGTTCTACTGACCGTAACGCCTGCGAGTCAGAGATGTTGTACTGACCGTAACGCCTGCGAGTCAGAGATGTTGTACTGACCGTAACGCCTGCGAGTCAGAGATGTTGTACTGACCGTAACGCCTGCGAGTCAGAGATGTTGTACTGACCGTAACGCCTGCGAGTCAGAGATGTTGTACTGACCGTAACGCCTACGAGTCAGAGATGTTCTACTGACCGTAACGCCTGCGAGTCAGAGATGTTGTACTGACCGTAACGCCTGCGAGTCAGAGATGCTCTACAACGTAACGCCTGCGAGTCAGAGATGTCTTACTGACCGTAACGCCTGCGAGTCAGAGATGTTGTACTGACCGTAACGCCTGCGAGTCAGAGATGTTGTACTCACCGTAACGCCTGTGAGTCAGAGATGTTCTACTCAGTGAATATTTTCTATTCCCTTTTTATCTTTTGAAACATCTTTCCCCAACCTTTGGAATGATAGGAATATTTGAAAAATGGTTTGCAAAATAATACAAAACTACTACTGTGGTGTGTGTCAGGGCCTGATAGCAGCATGATTTATCTCAAAAACTGGCTTATTGATATTAATAAACACCTGCTATATTGATGAATTGAATAGGCTGGTGTGTTTGAGAGAGAGAGAGAGAGAGAGAGAGAGAGAGAGAGAGAGAGGTGTGTATGTGTTATAAGACCAGATCAAATACTGAGCATCACAGATCTCAGCGACCATGTTGCTATGGAAACAGCCTTTGGATGCAGTTATAGTGACATCACAGAAATCTATGAACAATAAAAAAACTACCAGATGAACAAATGTAGTGAAACAGAATATTCACATCTGGAGCACAATACTCACGATCAATGGCAGCTGTGTGTGGGCTGCAGGTTTCCACGGCAACACACACTCACCAATCAGAGGCGAGAGAGCGATGCCCACTGCGACACACATGAACATCTGAAATAACTTCATAAACTCTCACGCATGGAAAAACACACAACACAAAGATTTTCTTCATAAACTATATTTCCACAATTATTTATTTTACAATTTTGATCAACAAAAGTGTTTTTATTTTTCCAGAAAGAGGGAAAAAGGCTCAAGTTTCCAGTAAGATGTGTGTTTTAGACACTCGCCCACGTTAAACGCTCTATAATATATCCACCACGACATTCAAACAAGCATCAAGAGGAAAACAAATGAAAAGAGCTGAGGAGAGTGTTTGGAAGTTCATACGCTCCATCAAAGACTCGGGAAAGGCAGAGATTATTCTAAAAGCACACGTATAAATTATCCCGTCACCCAAACGACAGACACACACACACCAGCACGTCACAAACACTGCTGAGCACAACACACATCTGCACCATACAAGCAAACTGCCTTCATCAAGCAGATATTTGGCTCATAATTTCATAGATCAGAAAAAGATTATTTTCTTGATGCAACTCCATCTTGAAAACGTTTTTAAAAACACACAGAACCCAGCAGAATCAGAAGAGAAGTGTGTCCTGAGGCGGGTATTGCATGAGGAGCTGATCAACAGGACAGTTCTCACTGAGTCTGTGGAGACCCGGAGAGCGCCACAGTCAGGCACTTAGTGTTTCTGCAGTTCACGTCTGTATGTGCATATCAAGCGAATCCAAACTACCCTGAGATCTGCAGCGGTAAAACACCCTTCAGTCTGTTTGTGTGTGTGAGTGGGGGTGTGTGTGTGTGTGTGTGTGTGAGAGAGAGAGAGAGAGAGAGAGAGAGAGAGAGAGAGAGAGAGAGAGAGAGAGAGAGAGAGAGAGTGTGTGTCTGTGAGAGAGTGTGTGTGAGAGAGTATGATTGTGTGTGTGCGGGTGTTTGTGTGTGATAGCCACAAACATGGCACGAGCCCAGTGAGAGTGTGCGTGTATGAGAGTGTGTGTGTTTGTGTGTGTGTGTGTGTGTGTGTTCAGTTGTCGATGCCCAGTTTAGAAATGCCCTGACGAACTTCATGCAGCTCATCAATCTTCCCATCCAGAACATCCATGAACTTCTTGAGTTCGGTCTTCATGTTCTTGTGTTTGTGCTGAGAGCCGTCGATCTCTCCCTGCAGGAGCTTCAGCTTCTCACTCAGATCCTGGCTCTTCAGTTCTGCAGCCTGTCAGCAGCAAACGCACACAGTCAACGCATGCAGGAATACACACAAGATGTGTGCTTATTCAAATTAATCTGTTTGCATGAGTATTTCTAGTTTCATGTGTGATCAGGCAAGGCAAGTTCATTTATATAGCACATTTCATATACTATGGTAATTCAAAATGACACCGAAATGAATTAAAATAATCAGACAATAAAAACAAGAAAAATTAAAACAGTTATAAAAGGAATTAAAAGAGATATAAAGATGATGCGTAGATAAACTTCTCATCTGGCAAAACAGTGAATCATTTTTCACAACTGCTTGTTTTACTGTGAGTTTTTCCCATGTTGATTATACTGTGTGTCTGCCACTGAATTAAAACACAACGGCTCAGTGTTCAGTGACACTTATTTACATAGATAGATAAAGGGAAGAGTGCTAAAAGGAAGAGTGCTAAATAAAGGGAAGAGTGCTAAATAAAGGGAAGAGTGCTAAAGAGAAGAGTGCTAAAGGGAAGAGTGCTAAATAAAGGGAAGAGTGCTAAATAAAGGGAAGAGTGCTAAATAAAGGGAAGAGTGCTAAATAAAGGGAAGAGTAATAAAGGGAAGAGTGATAGGAATGTGTTTGAGGAATATGGTGCGTGTTTGAGGAATGGTGTGTGTTTGAGGAATGATGTGCGTGGTTGAGGAATGGGGTGTGTTTGAGGAATGGTGTGTGTTTGAGGAATGGTGTGTGTTTGAGGAATGGTGTGTGTTTGAGGAATGGTGTGTGTGTTTGAGGAATGGTGTGTGTTTGAGGAATGGTGTGTGTTTGAGGAATGGTGTGTGTTTGAGGAATGGTGTGTGTTTGAGGAATGGTGTGTGTGTGTTTGAGGAATGACGCGCGTTTGAGGAATATGGTGTGTGTTTGAGGAATGTTTGAGTGTGTGTTTGAGGAATGGGGTGTGTTTGAGGAATGGGGTGTGTGTGTTTGAAGAATGATGTGTGTGTGTTTGAGGAATGATGTGCGTGTTTGAGGAATGATGTGCGTGTTTGAGGAATGATGTGCGTGTTTGAGGAATGGTGTGTGTTTGAGGAATGGTGTGTGTTTGAGAAATGGTGTGTGTTTGAGGAATGGTGTGTGTGTTTGAGGAATGGTGTGTGTGTTTGAGGAATGGTGTGTGTTTGAGGAATGGTGTGTGTGTTTGAGGAATGGTGTGTGTTTGAGGAATGGTGTGTGTTTGAGGAATGGGGTGTGTTTGAGGAATGGGGTGTGTTTGAGGAATGGGGTGTGTTTGAAGAATGGTGTGTGTGTTTGAGGAATGGTGTGTGTGTTTGAGGAATGGTGTGTGTTTGAGGAATGGTGTGTGTTTGAGGAATGGTGTGCGTGGTTGAGGAATGGGGTGTGTTTGAGGAATGGTGTGTGTTTGAGGAATGGTGTGTGTGTTTGAGGAATGGTGTGTGTTTGAGGAATGGTGTGTGTTTGGGAATGGGGTGTGTTTGAGGAATGGTGTGTGTTTGAGGAATGGTGTGTGTGTTTGAGGAATGGTGTGTGTTTGAGGAATGGTGTGTGTTTGAGGAATGGTGTGTGTTTGAGGAATGGTGTGTGTTTGAGGAATAATGTGTGTGTGTTTGAGGAATGACGCGCGTTTGAGGAATATGGAGTGTGTTTGAGGAATGTTTGAGTGTGTGTTTGAGGAATGTTTGAGTGTGTGTTTGAGGAATGGGGTGTGTGTGTTTGAAGAATGATGTGTGTGTGTTTGAGGAATGATGTGCGTGTTTGAGGAATGGGGTGTGTGTTTGAGGAATGGGGTGTGTGTTTGAGGAATGGTGTGTGTGTTTGAGGAATGGTGTGTGTTTGAGGAATGATGTGCGTGTTTGAGGAATGATGTGCGTGTTTGAGGAATGATGTGCGTGTTTGAGGAATGGGGTGTGTGTTTGAGGAATGGGGTGTGTGTTTGAGGAATGATGTGTGTGTTTGAGGAATGATGTGCGTGTTTGAGGAATGGTGTGTGTTTGAGGAATGGTGTGTGTGTGTTTGAGGAATATGGTGTGTTTGAGGAATGGTGTGTGTTTGAGGAATGATGTGCGTGTTTGAGGAATGATGTGCGTGTTTGAGGAATGGTGTGTGTTTGAGGAATGGGGTGTGTGTTTGAGGAATGATGTGTGTGTTTGAGGAATGATGTGTGTGTTTGAGGAATGGTGTGTGTTTGAGGAATGGTGTGTGTTTGAGGAATGGTGTGTGTGTGTTTGAGGAATATGGTGTGTGTTTGAGGAATGTTTGAGTGTGTGTTTGAGAAATGTTTGAGTGTGTGTTTGAGGAATGTTTGAGTGTGTGTTTGAGGAATGTTTGAGTGTGTGTTTGAGGAATGGGGTGTGTTTGAGGAATGGGGTGTGTGTGTTTGATGAATGATGTGTGTGTGTTTGAGGAATGATGTGTGTGTTTGAGGAATGGGCTGTGTGTTTGAGGAATGGTGTGTGTTTGAGGAATGGTGTGTGTTTGAGGAATGGTGTGTGTTTGAGGAATGTTGTGTGTTTGAGGAATGGTGTGTGTGTGTTTGAGGAATATGGTGTGTGTTTGAGGAATGATGTGTGTGTGTTTGAGGAATGATGTGTGTGTGTTTGAGGAATGGGGTGTGTGTTTGAGGAATGGGGTGTGTGTTTGAGGAATGGGGTGTGTGTTTGAGGAATGGGGTGTGTGTTTGAGGAATGATGTGTGTGTGTTTGAGGAATGATGTGTGTGTGTTTGAGGAATGATGTGTGTGTGTTTGAGGAATGATGTGTGTGTGTTTGAGGAATGATGTGTGTGTGTTTGAGGAATGATGGGTGTGTGTTTGAGGAATGGTGTGTGTGTTTGAGGAATGGTGTGTGTTTGAGGAATGATGTGTGTGTTTGAGGAATGGGGTGTGTGTTTATGGAATGGGGTGTGTGTTTGAGGAATGGTGTGTGTGTGTTTGAGGAATGATGTGTGTGTGTTTGAGGAATGATGGGTGTGTGTTTGAGGAATGGGGTGTGTGTTTGAGGAATGGTGTGTGTTTGAGGAATGATGTGCGTGTTTGAGGAATGGGGTGCGTGTTTGAGGAATGGGGTGCGTGTTTGAGGAATGATGTGCGTGTTTGAGGAATGGGGTGCGTGTTTGAGGAATGGGGTGTGTGTTTGAGGAATGGTGCTTGTTTGAGGAATGGGGTGCGTGTTTGAGGAATGGGGTGTGTGTTTGAGGAATGGGGTGTGTGTTTGAGGAATGGGGTGTGTGTTTGAAGAATGGTGTGTGTTTGAGGAATGGTGTGTGTTTGAGGAATGGTGTGTGTGTGTTTGAGGAATGACGCGCGTTTGAGGAATATGGTGTGTGTTTGAGGAATGTTTGAGTGTGTGTTTGAGGAATGGGGTGTGTGTGTTTGAGGAATGATGTGTGTGTGTTTGAGGAATGGGGTGTGTGTTTGAGGAATGGGGTGTGTGTTTGAGGAATGATGTGTGTGTGTGTTTGAGGAATGATGTGTGTGTGTGTTTGAGGAATGATGGGGGTGTGTTTGAGGAATGACGGGGGTGTGTTTGAGGAATGACGGGGGTGTGTTTGAGGAATGGTGTGTGTGTTTGAGGAATGGTGTGTGTGTTTGAGGAATGGTGTGTGTGTTTGAGGAATGGTGTGTGTGTTTGAGGAATGGTGTGTGTGTGTTTGAGGAATGGTGTGTGTGTTTGAGGAATGGTGTGTGTTTGAGGAATGGGGTGTGTGTTTGAGGAATGGGGTGTGTGTTTATGGAATGGGGTGTGTGTTTGAGGAATGGTGTGTGTTTGAGGAATGGTGTGTGTGTGTTTGAGGAATGACGCGCGTTTGAGGAATATGGTGTGTGTTTGAGGAATGTTTGAGTGTGTGTTTGAGGAATGGGGTGTGTGTGTTTGAGGAATGATGTGTGTGTGTTTGAGGAATGGGGTGTGTGTGTTTGAGGAATGGGGTGTGTGTTTGAGGAATGGGGTGTGTGTTTGAGGAATGATGTGTGTGTGTGTTTGAGGAATGATGTGTGTGTGTGTTTGAGGAATGATGGGGGTGTGTTTGAGGAATGGGGTGTGTGTTTGAAGAATGGTGTGTGTTTGAGGAATGGTGTGTGTTTGAGGAATGGTGTGTGTGTGTTTGAGGAATGACGCGCGTTTGAGGAATATGGTGTGTGTTTGAGGAATGTTTGAGTGTGTGTTTGAGGAATGGGGTGTGTGTGTTTGAGGAATGATGTGTGTGTGTTTGAGGAATGGTGTGTGTGTTTGAGGAATGGTGTGTGTGTTTGAGGAATGGTGTGTGTGTTTGAGGAATGGTGTGTGTTTGAGGAATGATGTGTGTGTTTGAGGAATGATGGGGGTGTGTTTGAGGAATGATGGGGGTGTGTTTGAGGAATGGTGTGTGTGTTTGAGGAATGGTGTGTGTGTTTGAGGAATGGTGTGTGTGTTTGAGGAATGGGGTGTGTGTTTGAGGAATGGGGTGTGTGTTTATAGAATGGGGTGTGTGTTTGAGGAATGGGGTGTGTGTTTGAGGAATGATGTGCGTGTTTGAGGAATGGGGTGCGTGTTTGAGGAATGGGGTGTGTGTTTGAGGAATGATGTGTGTGTTTGAGGAATGGTGTGTGTTTGAGGAATGATGTGCGTGTTTGAGGAATGATGTGCGTGTTTGAGGAATGGGGTGCGTGTTTGAGGAATGGGGTGCGTGTTTGAGGAATGGGGTGCGTGTTTGAGGAATGGGGTGCGTGTTTGAGGAATGGTGTGTGTGTTTGAGGAATGGTGTGTGTGTTTGAGGAATGGTGTGTGTGTTTGAGGAATGGTGTGTGTGTTTGAGGAATGATGTGTGTGTTTGAGGAATGATGGGGGTGTGTTTGAGGAATGATGGGGGTGTGTTTGAGGAATGGTGTGTGTGTTTGAGGAATGATGTGTGTGTTTGAGGAATGGGGTGTGTGTTTGAGGAATGGGGTGTGTGTTTGAGGAATGACGTGTGTGTTTGAGGAATGACGTGTGTGTTTGAGGAATGACCTGTGTGTTTGAGGAATGACCTGTGTGTTTGAGGAATGACCTGTGTGTTTGAGGAATGACGTGTGTGTTTGAGGAATGACGTGTGTGTTTGAGGAATGGTGTGTGTTTGAGGACTGACGCGCGTTTGAGGAATATGGTGTGTGTTTGAGGAATGGTGTGTGTTTGAGGAATGGTGTGTGTTAGGAATGATGTGTGTGTTTGAGGAATGGGGTGTGTGTTTGAGGAATGGGGTGTGTGTTTGAGGAATGGGGTGTGTGTTTGAGGAATGGGGTGTGTGTTTGAGGAATGGGGTGTGTGTGTGTTTGAGGAATGACGTGTGTGTGTGTTTGAGGAATGGTGTGTGTGTTTGAGGAATGGGGTGTGTGTGTGTTTGAGGAATGGGGTGTGTGTGTTTTTGAGGAATGGGGTGTGTGTTTGAGGAATGGGGTGTGTGTTTGAGGAATGGGGTGTGTGTTTGAGGAATGGGGTGTGTGTTTGAGGAATGGGGTGTGTGTGTGTTTGAGGAATGACGTGTGTGTGTTTGAGGAATGACGTGTGTGTGTTTGAGGAATGACGTGTGTGTGTGTTTGAGGAATGGGGTGTGTGTGTGTTTGAGGAATGGGGTGTGTGTTTGAGGAATGGGGTGTGTGTTTGAGGAATGGGGTGTGTGTTTGAGGAATGGGGTGTGTGTTTGAGGAATGGGGTGTGTGTGTGTTTGAGGAATGGGGTGTGTGTGTGTTTGAGGAATGACGTGTGTGTGTGTTTGAGGAATGACGTGTGTGTGTGTTTGAGGAATGATGTGTGTGTTTGAGGAATGATGGGGTGTGTGTTTGAGGAATGATGGGGTGTGTGTTTGAGGAATGGTGTGTGTGTGTTTGAGGAATGACGCGCGTTTGAGGAATATGGTGTGTGTTTGAGGAATGTTTGAATGTGTGTTTGAGGAATGATGTGTGTGTGTTTGAGGAATGATGTGTGTGTGTTTGAGGAATGGGGTGTGTGTGTTTGAGGAATGGGGTGTCTGTGTTTGAGGAATGGGGTGTGTGTTTGAGGAATGATGTGTGTGTGTTTGAGGAATGACGTGTGTGTGTCTGAGGAATGACGTGTGTGTGTCTGAGGAATGACGTGTGTGTGTCTGAGGAATGACGTGTGTGTGTCTGAGGAATGACGTGTGTGTGTGTTTGAGGAATGACGTGTGTGTGTGTTTGAGGAATGGTGTGTGTGTTTGAGGAATGGTGTGTGTTTGAGGAATGATGTGTGTGTTTGAGGAATGGGGTGTGTGTTTATGGAATGGGGTGTGTGTTTATGGAATGACGTGTGTTTGAGGAATGACGTGTGTGTTTGAGGAATGGTGTGTGTTTGAGGAATGATGCGCGTTTGAGGAATATGGTGTGTGTTTGAGGAATGGTGTGTGTTTGAGGAATGGTGTGTGTTAGGAATGATGTGTGTGTTTGAGGAATGACGTGTGTGTTTGAGGAATGACGTGTGTGTGTGTTTGAGGAATGGGGTGTGTGTTTGAGGAATGACGTGTGTGTGTGTTTGAGGAATGGTGTGTGTTTGAGGAATGGTGTGTGTTAGGAATGATGTGTGTGTTTGAGGAATGACGTGTGTGTTTGAGGAATGATGTGTGTGTTTGAGGAATGATGGGGTGTGTGTTTGAGGAATGATGGGGTGTGTGTTTGAGGAATGATGGGGTGTGTGTTTGAGGAATGATGGGGTGTGTGTTTGAGGAATGATGGGGTGTGTGTTTGAGGAATGATGGGGTGTGTGTTTGAGGAATGGGGTGTGTGTTTGAGGAATGGGGTGTGTGTTTGAGGAATGGGGTGTGTGTTTGAGGAATGACATGTGTGTGTGTTTGAGGAATGGGGTGTGTGTTTGAGGAATGGGGTGTGTGTTTGAGGAATGACGTGTGTGTGTCTGAGGAATGACGTGTGTGTGTGTTTGAGGAATGGGGTGTGTGTGTGTTTGAGGAATGACGTGTGTGTTTGAGGAATGATGTGTGTGTTTGAGGAATGATGTGTGTGTTTGAGGAATGATGGGGTGTGTGTTTGAGGAATGGGGTGTGTGTTTGAGGAATGGGGTGTGTGTTTGAGGAATGACGTGTGTGTTTGAGGAATGACGTGTGTGTTTGAGGAATGACGTGTGTGTTTGAGGAATGACGTGTGTGTTTGAGGAATGACGTGTGTGTGTGTTTGAGGAATGATGGGGTGTGTGTTTGAGGAATGATGGGGTGTGTGTTTGAGGAATGATGGGGTGTGTGTTTGAGGAATGATGGGGTGTGTGTTTGAGGAATGATGGGGTGTGTGTTTGAGGAATGATGGGGTGTGTGTTTGAGGAATGATGGGGTGTGTGTTTGAGGAATGACGTGTGTGTTTGAGGAATGGGGTGTGTGTTTGAGGAATGGGGTGTGTGTTTGAGGAATGGGGTGTGTGTTTGAGGAATGACGTGTGTGTTTGAGGAATGACGTGTGTGTTTGAGGAATGACGTGTGTGTTTGAGGAATGACGTGTGTGTTTGAGGAATGACGTGTGTGTTTGAGGAATGACGTGTGTGTTTGAGGAATGACGTGTGTGTTTGAGGAATGACGTGTGTGTTTGAGGAATGACGTGTGTGTTTGAGGAATGACGTGTGTGTGTGTTTGAGGAATGATGGGGTGTGTGTTTGAGGAATGATGGGGTGTGTGTTTGAGGAATGATGGGGTGTGTGTTTGAGGAATGATGGGGTGTGTGTTTGAGGAATGATGGGGTGTGTGTTTGAGGAATGATGGGGTGTGTGTTTGAGGAATGATGGGGTGTGTGTTTGAGGAATGGGGTGTGTGTTTGAGGAATGGGGTGTGTGTTTGAGGAATGGGGTGTGTGTTTGAGGAATGGGGTGTGTGTTTGAGGAATGACGTGTGTGTTTGAGGAATGACGTGTGTGTTTGAGGAATGACGTGTGTGTTTGAGGAATGACGTGTGTGTTTGAGGAATGACGTGTGTGTTTGAGGAATGACGTGTGTGTTTGAGGAATGACGTGTGTGTTTGAGGAATGGTGTGTGTGTGTGTTTGAGGAATGGTGTGTGTGTGTGTTTGAGGAATGTTTGAGTGTGTGTTTGAGGAATGTTTGAGTGTGTGTTTGAGTGTGTGTTTGAGGAATGTTTGAGTGTGTGTTTGAGGAATGTTTGAGTGTGTGTTTGAGGAATGTTTGAGTGTGTGTTTGAGGAATGTTTGGGTGTGTGTTTGAGGAATGTTTGGGTGTGTGTTTGAGGAATGTTTGGGTGTGTGTTTGAGGAATGTTTGGGTGTGTGTTTGAGGAATGTTTGGGTGTGTGTTTGAGGAATGTTTGGGTGTGTGTTTGAGGAATGTTTGGGTGTGTGTTTGAGGAATGTTTGGGTGTGTGTTTGAGGAATGTTTGGGTGTGTGTTTGAGGAATGTTTGAGGAATGGGGTGTGTGTTTGAGGAATGTTTGAGTGTGTGTTTGAGGAATGTTTGAGTGTGTGTTTGAGGAATGTTTGAGTGTGTGTTTGAGGAATGTTTGGGTGTGTGTTTGAGGAATGTTTGGGTGTGTGTTTGAGGAATGTTTGGGTGTGTGTTTGAGGAATGTTTGGGTGTGTGTTTGAGGAATGTTTGGGTGTGTGTTTGAGGAATGTTTGGGTGTGTGTTTGAGGAATGTTTGGGTGTGTGTTTGAGGAATGTTTGGGTGTGTGTTTGAGGAATGTTTGGGTGTGTGTTTGAGGAATGTTTGGGTGTGTGTTTGAGGAATGTTTGGGTGTGTGTTTGAGGAATGTTTGGGTGTGTGTTTGAGGAATGTTTGGGTGTGTGTTTGAGGAATGTTTGGGTGTGTGTTTGAGGAATGGTGGGTGTGTGTTTGAGGAATGATGTGTGTGTGTTTGAGGAAGGGTGTGTGTGTTTGAGGAATGGTGTGTGTGTTTGAGGAATGGTGTGTGTGTTTGAGGAATGGTGTGTGTGTTTGAGGAATGGTGTGTGTGTTTGAGGAATGGTGTGTGTGTTTGAGGAATGGTGTGTGTGTTTGAGGAATGGTGTGTGTTTGTGCTGCTGTTCACCTGTAGTTTGGCTGTGAGGTTTTTACACTCTGCCATGAGCTGAGGGATGATTTCTGCCTGTTTGCAGAGGTTCTCAAGCTCCTGAAAAACAGCATCATACGTGTTTGTAAGAGCACTCACGTCAGGATGATGTGGCACATGTGTGTGTGTGTGTGTGTGTCTCACCTGTTGTTTGTCCTGCAGATCCGATTCCAGCTGTTGAATTCTGAGCGTCAGCTGAACATTTCTCTCTTTCTCCAGATTCACCTCTTCACACTGCAGCTCCAGCTCTGAGATCTGCACACACACACACACCGTTACAGCTCTTCAATAACACACCTGAGCTAATAACCCAGTGCTCAATATTTCAGCTCAGTCAGTCAGTCACAAATGACGAACACAAACGCAAAAGTCTCCTTCTAAACTCTGACTCTGTGAAACTGCGGTGAGATTAACCCTGAACGAGTGATGATCCTCAGGCTCTCAGGTGTGTGTGTATGTGTGTGTTCCTCAGGCTCTCAGGTGTGTGTGTGTGTATGTGTGTGTTCCTCAGGCTCTCAGGTGTGTGTGTGTATGTGTATGTGTGTGTTCCTCAGGCTCTCAGGTGTGTGTGTGTATTCCTCGGGCTCTCAGGTGTGTGTGTGTGTGTGTTCGTTCCTCTGGCTCTCAGGTGTGTGTGTGTGTGGCTCAGTCTCTCGTGTCTCACCTGGTTCCTCAGCTGGTTCTCCTCCGCCTGGCTCTGGGTCACTCGACTCCTCCAGTTCTCAGCGCTGATCTTCTGCTCCTCCAGCGCTTCCTGCAGACGAGCGTTACTCTCCCTCAGCGCCTGCAGCTCCAGCTCACACTTTCTGCTGTCACACACACACACACACTGATCAGACGAGCGTTACTCTCCCTCAGCACACACACGGACACACACTGATCACTGTGAGTTCAGGATCACAAATCTGATACAGTGAGACACAATGCAGTGACTGTCTGAATGGATCAGCAATCAGTTGTGTGTGTGTGTGTGTAGGTGTGTGTGTGAGTGAGTGTGAGTAGGAGTGTGTGTGAGAGAGTGCGTGAGTGTGTGTGAGTGTGAGTAGGAGTGTGTGTGTGAGAGAGTGAGTGTGTGTGCGTGCATGCGTGAGTGAGTGAGTGAGTGAGTGTGTCTGTGTGAGGGAGTGAGTGTGTGTGTGAGTGAGTCTGTCCGTCTGCGAGTGAGTGAGTGAGTGTGTGAGTGTGTCTGTGTGTCTGTGTGAGTGTGTCTGTGTGTGTGAGTAAGTCTGTGTCTGCGTGAGTGAGTGTGTGTCTGCGTGAGTGAGTGTGTGTGAGTGTGTCTGCGTGAGTGAGTGAGTGTGTGTCTGCGTGAGTGAGTGAGTGTGTGTCTGCGTGAGTGAGTGTGTGTGAGTGTGTCTGCGTGAGTGAGTGTGTGTCTGCGTGAGTGAGTGTGTGTGAGTGTGTCTGCGTGAGTGAGTGAGTGTCTGCGTGAGTGAGTGAGTGTCTGCGTATGGAGTGAGTGTGTGAGTGTGTGTGAGTGTCTGTGTGTCTGCGTGAGTGAGTGAGTGTGTGTCTGCGTGTGTTTGTGTCTGCGTGAGTGTGTGTGTGTGAGTGAGTGAGTGAGTGTGTGTGAGAGTGTCTGCATGAGTGAGTGAGTGAGTGTGTGTGTGTCTGCGTGAGTGAGTGTGTGTCTGCGTGAGTGAGTGTGTGTGTGTCTGCGTGCGTGAGTGAGTGAGTGTGTGTCTGCGTGAGTGAGTGAGTGTGTGTGTGTGTGTGTCTGTGTGAGTGAGTGAGTGTGTCTGCATGAGTGAGTGTGAGTGTCTGTGTGAGTGAGTGAGTGTGTGTCTGCGTGAGTGAGTGAGTGAGTGTGTGTGTGTGTGTGTCTGTGTGAGTGAGTGAGTGTGAGTGTCTGTGTGAGTGAGTGAGTGAGTGTGTGTGTGTGTGTGTCTGTGTGAGTGAGTGAGTGTGTGTGTGTGTCTGTGTGAGTGAGTGAGTGTGTGTGTGTGTCTGTGTGAGTGAGTGAGTGTGTCTGCATGAGTGAGTGAGTGAGTGTGTGTGTGTGTGTGTCTGTGTGAGTGAGTGAGTGTGTGTGTGTGTGTGTCTGTGTGAGTGAGTGAGTGTGTGTGTGTGTCTGTGTGAGTGAGTGAGTGTGTCTGCATGAGTGAGTGAGTGAGTGTGTGTGTGTGTGTGTCTGTGTGAGTGAGTGAGTGTGTCTGCATGAGTGAGTGAGTGAGTGAGTGTGAGTGTCTGTGTGTGTGTGTGTGTGTCACCTCTGCTCCGCCTCACTCTTCAGCGCCTCGTTCTCCGGGCCAATGGAGATCTTCTCATCATCGGTTCCGTTAAAGCTGGACGCCTGGTTTCCCGAAGGAGTTTCCCGGCCCGATTCCTGACGAACGACACGCGAGGGTTAAACGCTGTCGCAGGCGGAGGGTGAACACACTCTTAATGCTTCCCTTCAAAATAATCCACAAACCACTGTTCTTTTTTTCATAGAACAGTTAATACTGTGTGTGACTCGACACGGCAGCCGATAATAAATCCCCATTGGGTTTCAGAGCGGGAGTTCTGGCCATAATGTATTCCAGCAGAGCATATCTGTGTCCTGTGCTCGGCTATAATCACTACGTCAATCATTACAGTTTCGAGCGTGAATCCCGCTTTTACCTATAAGCGGATGGTCAAGCATGAAAAACAAGAGTTTTATTCAAATTCAGAATGGATTATTGCCATGAAAGTGTGCACTCTTTATGATTACTAAAAGCTGTAGCTCACGATCTCAGAAAAGCTCCGCTATAATCAATTCATCTCTTATTTACGTCTATTACACTGTGTTATAATGAGAGGATCTGCAGAAATCAGCACTGCACGAAAACTCGTTTTAAGCGATGAGTGGATTCTAACTGAAACACCTCTGATTGGCCATTGAGATTAACAAACATGTCTGTGATTGGCTACATTGGTCAACGCTGCAAAAACACGTTGTCAATAGAAACCTTTGATGCTTTCGAGAGCTCGAACACCTAATCTGTGTTGCCAGTATGCTATTATTACGGAGATAACTGATCCTAGACCAGCAATCCGTACACCTGACGCTTTCAACAGTCTCAGACGTCACACACTCTTTACTGACGTCTGATGAGAATGATCACAAAGGCCAAAGCTTTTGTCAACATCTGATTGTCTACTAGAATCGACATCATTTCGTTCAAATCAGTTCAATAACGCCTGAGGAAAAGTGTGTTCATGTGAAAACATCCTTAAATCAGAATCGATCACATGAGGAGCAAAACTGAGGAAGATCTGAGGAAGAATCTTCTCCTAATCTCAGTTTCAACGAACACTGATTCTGGTGTGGATTCTCAAGTGTTTTCCTCTAATATCTGCGTTTGTTTTCACACAGATCTATAACTGTGGTCTCGTCGATTACAGAGAACAAGATAGAGATGATGAAGACGACTTCCTGAAGTAAATAACAATTAAATAATGTAAAGTTTTGACTGAAGTAAATCAGTAAATAGTATATGAAGTGAATTAATTAGTGCTGGGCAACGATTAAAATTTTTAATCGCGATTAATCGCATTGTTATGCGCAAAATTGAATAATGACTTCTAAAGTAGTGTATTGAGTACTTTTGATTTAAATGTACTGCTATATACACAAAAGTGCAATAACTTTAAACAAATAAGGTGCTTTTATACCAGCAGTATTCCCTTTACACAGTAATCTCAAATCTCAACTTAAACATTAATGTAATCAAATCAAATATTTAAACAAAGCTATTTGCCACTGCCAGGGCATTACCTTTTATCTAGTTTGTTAAAACGAGTCCAGTTTTCTTGTTTTTTTTCTGAACAGGTATCAACAGGTATCTTTTATCAGGGAGCAGCAGAAACAGTCTATGTAGTAGTCAGAGGTCATGATCACTACTATATAAGTCGACCAACGTTACTTATAGTAGCTTAGGTTTGGTCATGCCATGGTTTCCCACGTAAGATTACATTAAACAGAGTAAAAAAAACAATTTATACTTTATACTCACGCCGTGGCTGTGTAGCGCGCGTACACTTCGGCGTACCCTGACGTGCACCTCTCCAAAAATGTAACGTCAATTCTACGTGTACCGCAAGCGCTGTGATTGCTAGACCCGCTCCCCGGGTTTCACATGCTCCCTGTGCATGTGTAATTGCGCGTCAACGCGGACAACGATGCAGAGATATAAATGAAAACCAACGCGTAGTCTATAGCGTATAGTCTTCGGCGTAAGTCCGACGCATAAGTATAAATCAGCCAAGAGTGAGGTGAAGTGGTCGAGCACAAGGTGCAGCGACAAGCGGGTGCGTTCCTGTGAAACTGTTGCGGTCATGCTCGCCTCACGCACGCGCCCGCTCGTTGCCGAAGTTGAATTGTCTATAACTTTTTATAAAGGACGCGCAGCACAAATCATTAGAAGAGAGACTGATCCTCGGCTCGCTGTTAGTGAGTTTCCAGAATCTAAATAGTTATTATCTATAGGTTTTATAGGTACTACTATCCATAGAGCGCCTGTCATTCACTCGCGGAGCGCAACCCTTTAACTGTTCACCAGAGAGAACCTGCCTCTCTCCACTGCTTGTTTGGGTGGGTTATTTGCTGGCTGACCAACATCCCACCCCTCCTGTGATCATGGTTTGACTGTAGGCCTATGTGTATTCAGAGCCAGTGAGCAACGGACTTTAAAAATAATAATAATAAAAAAAACTGCGTTAAGGTGCGATAAAAAAATTGTCGGCATTAATTAATAAATGCGTTAACGCGATAATAACGCGTTAACTTGCCCAGCCCTAGAATTAATGCTTTAAATTGCCCACAATATGACTTATTTTTCCAAAGTAAAAATAATATATATATATATATATATATATATATATACACATATATTTATTTATTTACTTATTTATTAAAACAGGAGTTTCCTTTTCTGCATGTCTCTTTTACTATATCTTGTGAAATCATATAGTTTATGCTTTAATCTTAGCATACATCCTATGAGCGATCACATAATGTACCTGTGACCAGCAGTGCATGATGGGTAATGATCACATGATCACATGACGTACCTGCGACTGCTCACTCGACGTCTCCATCTTCTCCTGGGATTTTTCTCTGGCCAGTTTCGCTGCTTCTTTGACCTCCAGAAACTTTTCAGCAAACTGAAGTCACAGGAAAAAAAAACTTTCACCGATGCTCTTTGTGTGAGAGTGTGAGTGAGTGTGAGTGTGTGTTGCTCTGTGTGTGTTTGCGTGATGCGCTGAATGTGTGTGTGTGTGAGTATGTGTGTGTGTGAGTATGTGTGTGTGTGTGTGTGTTTGCGTGATGCTCTGTGTGTGTGTTGCTCTGTGTGTGTGTGTTTATGTGTGTGTTTATATGCGTGATGCTCTGTGTTTGTGTGTGTTGCGTGCGTGTGTGTGTGTGTGTGTGAGAGACGTATAATCAGACCTTAGCCAGCTGTTGTTCGGAGGCGAATCCCAGTCCAAACACAGTGTTCGCTCGACTGTCGGCCCACTGGCCAAACTTTTGTGAGGTTTTAGTGAAGTTCATATTGGGGGTGATTGTGCTGTTGATGATGACCTGAAGAAACAAACACATTAAAACATTACAGCACACATACTTTCACAAGTTCACACTTACATCAATTAAACAAAGTGAAGATTATGCGTATTTGGCGTGCTGTCCGGGGGGATGGCTCCGAGCTCGGCATTTTTAGCCCGAACCCAGAGTACTCCCCCCCCGTTGTTGTAAGAGTATTTAGGACAAGTGAGGAGATGGGGTGGTGGAGGGATGCTGTTAAACTGTCAACGAACTGAGGTAAGTTTGCTGTATATATACACCTCTTAACTCGTTGACTGGGTTGATTAACAGAGTGTGCTCCACTTGTGTCTAATTAGGTTTGATTACCTGAATGTGCTCCACATGTGTTTAATTATCTGAACATGCTCCTCCCGAACTTTGTTAATAAAACATCATCACATGCACACACACACACTCACACACTTATGAATTGAATATTCGATCCCTTACTTCAAAAGCACTTATTGTTAATGATATGATTACAGACTATAACCTAGATGTGCTGTGTATGACAGAAACCTGGCTAAAACCAAACGATTACATTACTTTAAATGAGTGCACCCCCAAGATTACTGTTATAAACATGAACCTCGTCTGAAAGGCAAAGGGGGAGGTGTTGCTGTAATTTATAGTAATATTTTCACAATTACTGAGAAGTCAGGTTTTAAATATAATTATTTTGAAGTGTTGGTGCTTAATGTAACACTAGTATCTAGTGTAAATGATAAATCACATTTGAGATTTGTGCTGGCTACTGTATACAGGCCACCAGGGCACCATAAAGACTTTGTCAAAGAATTTGCTGACTTTCTATCAGAGTTAGTACTGGCTGCAGATAAAGTCCTAATTGTTGGTGATTTTAATATACATGTAGATAATGAAAAAGATGCATTGGGAGTGGCTTTTAAAGACATTCTGAACTCTATTGGAGTTAGACAACACGTGTCAGGACCTACTCATTGTCGTAATCATACTCTAGATCTAATATTATCACATGAAATCAATGTTGATGCTGTTGAAATTCTGCAGCAGAGCGACGACATCTCAGATCATTATCTAGTCTCATGTAAACTTCATTTAGCCAAGGCTGCAAAGCCGACTCCGTGTTACAAATATTTTAGACCTATCACTTCTGCCACTAAAAATTGCTTTATTAATCATCTTCCTGATCAGTTTCATCATCTCAGCATCCAAGATAGCTTAGAAGAACTTGATATTGCAACAGAAACTTTTAACTCTCTCTTTTCCAGCACTTTAGACACAGTTGCTCCGTTGCGCTTAAAGAAGATTAAAGAAAATAGTCCAACGCCGTGGTACAACGAGCACACTCAGGGCCTAAAGAGAGCAGCCAGAAAAATGGAGCGCAACTGGAAGAAAACAAAACTAGAGGTATTTCGCATTTCATGGAAAGAGAGCACGATTGCGTACAGAAAGACCATAAAAACTGCTAGATCTCCTTATTTTTCAACCCTATTAAAGAAAATAAACAAAACCTTAGGTATTTATTAGGGCTGGGCAAGTTAACGCGTTATTATCGCGTTAACGCATTTATTAATTAATGCCGACAATTTTTTTTAATCGCACGTTAACGCAGTTTTTTATTATTATTATTATTTTGAAAGTCCGTTGCTCACTGGCTCTGAATACACATAGGCCTACAGTCAAACCATGATCACAGGAGGGGTGGGATGTTGGTCAGCCAGCAAATAACCCACCCAAACAAGCAGTGGAGAGAGGCAGGTTCTCTCTGGTGAACAGTTAAAGGGTTGCGCTCCGCGAGTGAATGACAGGCGCTCTATGGATAGTAGTACCTATAAAACCTATAGATAATAACTATTTAGATTCTGGAAACTCACTAACAGCGAGCCGCGGATCAGTCTCTCTTCTAATGATTTGTGCTGAGCGTCCTTTATAAAAAGTTATAGACAATTCAACTTCGGCAACGAGCGGGCGCGTGCGTGAGGCGAGCATGACCGCAACAGTTTCACAGGAACGCACCCGCTTGTCGCTGCACCTTGTGCTCGACCACTTCACCTCACTCTTGGCTGATTTATACTTATGCGTCGGACTTACACCGAAGACAATACACTATAGACTACGCGTTGGTTTTCATTTATATCTCTGCGTCGTTGTCCGCGTTGACGCGCAATTACACATGCACAGGGAGCATGTGAAACCCGGGGAGCGGGTCTAGCAATCACAGCGCTTGCGGTACACGTAGAATTGACGTTACATTTTTGGAGAGGTGCACGTCAGGGTACGCCGAAGTGTACGCGCGCTACACAGCCACGGCGTGAGTATAAAGTATAAATTGTTTTTTTTACTCTGTTTAATGTAATCTTACGTGGGAAACCATGGCATGACCAAACCTAAGCTACTATAAGTAACGTTGGTCGACTTATATAGTAGTGATCATGACCTCTGACTACTACATAGACTGTTTCTGCTGCTCCCTGATAAAAGATACCTGTTGATACCTGTTCAGAAAAAAAACAAGAAAACTGGACTCGTTTTAACAAACTAGATAAAAGGTAATGCCCTGGCAGTCGCAAATAGCTTTGTTTAAATATTTGATTACATTAATGTTTAAGTTGAGATTTGAGATTACTGTGTAAAGGGAATACTGCTGGTATAAAAGCACCTTATTTGTTTAAAGTTATTGCACTTTTGTGTATATAGCAGTACATTTAAATCAAAAGTGCGCAATACACTACTTTAGAAGTCATTATTCAATTTTGCGCATAACAATGCGATTAATCGCGATTAAAAATTTTAATCGTTGCCCAGCACTAGTATTTATTCAATACAGTGGGTAAACTAACGAAAAATAAAGCTTCAAGCCCAGACGTTTCCAAGCAGCACAGCAGTAATGACTTTATGAACTTCTTTACTTCTAATTTTCTCCCTGATATTATCAATCTTGTAAGTATGCAACCGTCTACTACAGTCTTTACCAATCTTTCATTTGAAAGTCACGTGTCTAGTATCTGTAAAACCGGATTTTTTCATCTTAAAAATATATCTAAATTACGTCATATGCTCTCAATGACAAATGCAGAACAATTAGTTCATGTGTTCCTGACATTAAGGCTAGATTATTGTAATGCTCTTATGGGTGGTTGCCCTGCACAAGTAATAAACAAACTACAGCTGGTCCAAAATGCAGCCGCTCGAGTTCTTACCAGAACCAGGAAGTATGACCATAGTAGCCCGGTTCTGTCAACACTGCATTGGCAAAATCAACACATTGTCAACACTCCCTATTAAAATTGTATACATTTTAAAATATTGCTGATTACTTACAAAGCACTAAATGGTTTAGCTCCCCAGTACTTTAGCGAGCTCTTAACGCATTATAGTCCTTCTCGTCTATTGCGATCTCAAAATTCCGGCCAGTTGATAATACCTAGAATATCTAAATCGACTGCTGGCGGTAGATCCTTTTCCTATTTAGCACCAAAACTTTGGACCAATCTTCCTAACATTGTCCGGGAAGCAGACACAGTCCGTCAGTTCAAATCTAAACTAAAAACACATCTCTTTGGCTTAGCATACACATAACACATTATAGACTTCTATAATTCAATGTTAGGCTGCATAGTTTAGATCAGCCGGAACCGGGAACACTTCCCATGAATCCTGATGTACTTGGTACATTATAAGAAGGATGGCGTGTACGCTAATATTAGTCTCTCTGTTTATACCGAGGTTGACCGCAGTCCGCCGGATCCAGGCCGTATCCGGATCTGATGAAGGACCTGCGCCTGGACACGACGACAACGCAGTCCTGAAGTGTCACTAGTCTCTCCCCTGTGAAGGCCTCCTTCCCTTTATCTCTGTACTTTATCCTAGAGCTGTGGTAAAGCCTAAACAATGTTACGGTAATTTCTATTATCACTGTAAAGCTGCTTTGAAACAATCCATACTGTTAAAAGTGCGTTATAAATTAAGATGACTTGACTCACTCACTCAGTCTTACTACCATTGTGGGGACATTTGGTCACAAGTATAGCTAAACATGACCACTCACACACATACACACACACACACACACACACACACACACTCTCTCTCTCACACACACGCACACCACTTTAATCTGTGCATTTGACCTCGTTTCTTCTGTTTCACACTCACTGATTAAGTGTGACTCTTGAAGCTGATCAGAGTAACACGTGTGTGTTCAGTCAGCAGTTTAACCTGTGTGTGTGTGTGCTATCAGAGAGTGACAGCAGCAGGTGTGTGTGTGTGTCTGGTACTAACACAGTAATGTGAATGTGAGTGTGCGTGTCCTCATCTATCTGCTCTCAGAGTGACGGCAGCAGGTGTGTGTGTGTGTGTGTGTGTGTGTGTGTGTGTGTGTGAGAGACTCTCAGCAGGTGTGACATCATCACTGCCACCTCCATACTGAGGGACTGATCCAAATCTCCATGGCAACATGAACCGAGAGGAACCAGAGGAAGACCCTTAGAGTGTGTGTGAGCACTCATACACTGACTCGATCAAACACACACACACACACGTCTGTCTGACCTTTGTCCCGTCCACGCTGATGATGCGGTAGCTGTTGCGTGTGCTGTCATAGAAGTATGAGACAGTAACGGCTTGTTTGCTGCCGGGAACCCAGTTCTTCTTCGTCGAGGGATCGATCTGGAAGACATGAGCTCTGGTGGTGAAGATCGGCTGCTCCCTGCGGGAAACACACACACACACCAAACAATCAATATCATCAACTTCCGATTCATCAGTTTTTCTTCATGACTGTTCAAATATTTTACATTTTGCATTCACATGAGAATAAACCACACAATTTCTCTTCTTTTCTGATTGGTTATTAAGTTATTAGGGGCGGATCCTGAGATCTGATTGGTTTAGACAGTGTTAGACAGAACGCAGAGGAACACGCAGAGGAACACGCAGAGGAACATCCAGAGGAACACGCAGAGGAACACGCAGAGGAACATCCAGAGGAACACGCAGAGGAACACGCAGAGGAACACGCAGAGGAACACGCAGAGGAACATCCAGAGGAACACGCAGAGGAACATCCAGAGGAACACGCAGAGGAACACCCAGAGGAACACGCAGAGGAACACCCAGAGGAACACGCAGAGGAACACGCAGAGGAACACCCAGAGGAACACCCAGAGGAACACGCAGAGGAACACCCAGAGGAACACCCAGAGGAACACCTAGAGGAACACGCAGAGGACCACGCATGAACACCCAGAGGAACACCTAGAGGAACACGCAGAGGAACACGCATGAACACCCAGAGGAACACGCGGAGGAACACGCAGAGGAACACCCAGAAGAACACGCAGAGGAACACCCAGAGGAACACCCAGAGGAACACCCGGAGGAACACCCAGAGGAACACCCGGAGGAACACCCAGAGGAACACGCGGAGGAACACGCAGAGGAACACGCGGAGGAACACGCAGAGGAACACGCAGAGGAACACGCAGAGGAACACCCAGAGGAACACCCAGAGGAACACCCAGAGGAACACCCGGAGGAACACGCAGAGGAACACGCAGAGGAACACCCAGAGGAACACGCAGAGGAACACCCAGAGGAACACCCAGAGGAACACGCAGAGGAACACCCAGAGGAACACCCAGAGGAACACCCAGAGGAACACGGAGAGGAACACCTAGAGGAACACGCAGAGGAACACGCAGAGGAACACGCAGAGGAACACACAGAGGAACACGCAGAGGAACACGCAGAGGAACACCTAGAGGAACACGCAGAGAAACACCTAGAGGAACACGCAGAGGAACACCTAGAGGAACACGCAGAGGAACACCTAGAGGAACACGCAGAGGAACACCTAGAGGAACACGCAGAGGAACACCTAGAGGAACACGCAGAGGAACACGCAGAGGAACACCTAGAGGAACACGCAGAGAAACACCTAGAGGAACACGCAGAGGAACACCTAGAGGAACACGCAGAGGAACACCCAGAGGAACACCCAGAGGAACACGCAGAGGAACACCTAGAGGAACACCCAGAGCAACACGCAGAGGAACACGCAGAGGAACACCTAGAGGAACACGCAGAGGAACACGCAGAGGAACACGCAGAGCAACACGCAGAGCAACACGCAGAGGAACACCCAGAGGAACACCTACAGGAACACGCAGAGGAACACCTAGAGGAACACGCAGAGGAACACCTAGAGGAACACGCAGAGGAACACCCAGAGGAACACGCAGAGGAACACCCAGAGGAACACGCAGAGGAACACCCAGAGGAACACCCAGAGGAACACGCAGAGGAACACCCAGAGGAACACCCAGAGGAACACCCAGAGGAATACGCAGAGGAACACCCAGAGGAACACCCAGAGGAACACCTAGAGGAACACCCAGAGGAACACCCAGAGGAACACCTAGAGGAACACCCAGAGGAACACCCAGAGGAACACCCAGAGGAACACCCAGAGGAACACCCAGAGGAATACGCAGAGGAACACCCAGAGGAACACCTAGAGGAATACGCAGAGGAACACCTAGAGGAACACGCAGAGGAACACGCAGAGGAACACCTAGAGGAACACGCAGAGGAACACGCAGAGGAACACCCAGAGGAACACCCAGAGGAACACGCAGAGGAACACGCAGAGGAACACCTAGAGGAACACGCAGAGGAACACGCATGAACACCCAGAGGAACACCCAGAGGAACACCCAGAGGAACACGCAGAGGAACACCCAGAGGAACAAGCAGAGGAACACCCAGAGGAACACCCAGAGGAACACGCAGAGGAACACGCATGAACACCCAGAGGAACACCCAGAGGAACACGCAGAGGAACACCCAGAGGAACACGCAGAGGAACACCCAGAGGAACACCCAGAGGAACACGCATGAACACCCAGAGGAACACGCAGAGGAACACGCAGAGGAACACCCAGAGGAACACGCAGAGGAACACGCAGAGGAACACCTAGAGGAACACGCAGAGGAACACGCATGAACACCCAGAGGAACACCTAGAGGAACACCTAGAGGAACACGCAGAGGAACACCCAGAGGAACACCCAGAGGAACACCCAGAGGAACACGCAGAGGAACACCCAGAGGAACAAGCAGAGGAACACCCAGAGGAACACGCAGAGGAACACGCATGAACACCCAGAGGAACACCCAGAGGAACACCCAGAGGAACACGCAGAGGAACACTCAGAGGAACACGCAGAGGAACACCCAGAGGAACACCCAGAGGAACACGCATGAACACCCAGAGGAACACGCAGAGGAACACCCAGAGGAACACGCAGAGGAACACCCAGAGGAACACCCAGAGGAACACGCATGAACACCCAGAGGAACACGCAGAGGAACACGCAGAGGAACACGCAGAGGAACACCCAGAGGAACAGGCAGAGGAACACGCATGAACACCCAGAGGAACACGCATGAACACCCAGAGGAACACCCAGAGGAACACGCAGAGGAACACGCAGAGGAACACGCAGAGGAACACGCAGAGGAACACCCAGAGGAACACGCAGAGGAACACGCAGAGGAACACCCAGAGGAACACGCAGAGGAACACGCAGAGGAACACGCAGAGGAACACGCAGAGGAACACCCAGAGGAACACCCAGAGGAACACGCAGAGGAACACCCAGAGGAACACCCAGAGGAACACGCATGAACACCCAGAGGAACACGCAGAGGAACACGCAGAGGAACACCCAGAGGAACACCTAGAGGAACACGCAGAGGAACACGCATGAACACCCAGAGGAACACGCAGAGGAACACGCAGAGGAACACCCAGAGGAACACCCAGAGGAACACCCAGAGGAACACGCAGAGGAACACGCAGAGGAACACGCAGAGGAACACGCAGAGGAAGACGCTTCACTAGATAAGTAGTGACACTCTCGAAAATAACCTGACAGTGACAAGGCACGTGTGATTCACAGCTGTTTGTTAATCTCACACATCAAAGCATCTAGAACATTCCCTGAATCTCAGAGCAGGAATGAGCCGCAGCAGGAATGCGGTTCTACCTGCGCACACACACACACACACACACAGGAGCCACACCTGACCTCTGACAGCACTGAGCTGCTCTCTGATTGGAGCAGATGGTGGGAGTGGCCGGAGTTGTGACGGACACACACATTCCAGCAGGTCAAACTGCTCCGACACTCATAAGCAGAAACACAGAAAACATGCATGACAGGAGACTCATCAACCAATCAGATCTCGGCGTTTAGATCTCGGCGTTTAGATCTCCACACGTCTCTGACATCATGAACCGACACCGTTACACACCGTTACTCACATTTACACAGCGACTGAAAACAGACAGACAGAAACGTGATCAGGTCCGATTTCTAATCATGTTAACCTTCTAATCCTCAAACTAGCTACAAGCATCTACACGTATTATGTCACACAGCTTGTGTATCGTCCGTTTAACGGGTATTTTGAGGATGGATTACTTCAGGCTTTAACCTGTTAAAATGAGCATCGGTCAGGAGGTTAAACTCAACATCGCTGGACAACTGTGACACTTTCCTGAAGCTTAAAGTCACTACAAGAGTCACTTCAACAAACACAACACAATTTGGTTAGTATGGTGAATATTAAAGGGATTGTTGAACCACAAATAATAATTCTGTCATCATTTACTCTCTTCTTGACTCTCTGCTGTGGAGCACAAAAGAGCAAGAGTGAAGAACACCGAGAACCGAACAACACAAGTCCATTGAGGACAGAATCATGATGTTTGGCTGAATCTCTAATACCTTTTATACCTGACTCCGAATAACCGGCGTTTAGTCCACAAATATATGATCTTTTTACAAGCATTTACAGCATTAGATTGACAGCAGTTACACGTCTCCCCTCATTTTTAATAACGAGCTCAGAGCATTAGCTCTTCCACTATTCCAACTTTCACGGTCTTTAAAGTGGCCCTTTATGCTTTTCCAAATATGATCTTCATGTTTGTGAATGTAAAAAGTCTGCAAAGTTTTAAAGATCAAAGTGTAAAACATAAGTTATTGTCTTGAAACGAGTCATCAGTGATTCAGTCTCACTTCCTGCTGATCCTGCGTAGGTTTGTGACTAATTAGCATGATGTCAGCCTGTGGTGTTGATTGGCTGAGCAGCGTCTCTTAGCTCCGCCCTCAAACACTGTAGTGTATCTGAGACCGGAAG
This sequence comes from Gila orcuttii, assembly GCA_026230005.1. Classification (NCBI taxonomy): domain Eukaryota; kingdom Metazoa; phylum Chordata; class Actinopteri; order Cypriniformes; family Leuciscidae; genus Gila; species Gila orcuttii. Next base: position 145,949 of record JAPDVR010000005.1, on the reverse strand, counting down.
AGTTTGGTTCGTGTTGTTCGTGTCGAGAAGACGCTGTTTTCTGAGATTGATCCGGTAAAACACACGCCATCGTTACTGTTCGTATCACTGTGATCAAGAGCTGAGATTCAGATATGATAATGAGCGTTTGCTTGCTGATCAATCACAGCAGAGCAGCTCTCAGAGAGGCGGAGCTTAGAGAGACTTTCATCGAAGCGTTTCAGACACTGAGAGAAACAGCTGATGGTAATGTCACTGGTTTAGGGCACTCCTGCGGCTCCCAGTGCAGCACAGATGGCCATGACCAACACCATCTGGAGACGAGCTCAATCCCAGTGGATCCCAGCGTCATTTACCAGCCGTTAAGCAGTGTGTGGAGTCTGATCTCACACACACACACACACACACTCACAAACACACACACTCTCTCTCAGTCTCTCACATTCTCTCTCACACACACACACACTCTCACAGTCTCTCTCACACACACACACTCACAGTCTCTCTCAGAAAAAAAACTCTCTCAGTCTCTGACACTCTCACACTCAGTCTCTCTCACACACACACTCACAAACACTCTCACAAACACACTCACTCACAAACACACACACAAACACTCTCACAGTCTCTCTCACACACAAACACACTCACACGCAATCTCTCTCTCTCACACACACACTCACAAACACTCTCACAAACACACTCACTCACAAACACTCTCACAGTCTCTCTCACACACAAACACACTCACACTCGCACACAATCTCTCTCTCTCACACATACACAAACACTCTCTCTCTCTGTCTCTCACACTCTCTGTCTCTCTCTCTCACAAACACACACACTATCAGTCTCTCACACTCTCTCACAGTCTCTCTCACACACACAAACACACTCACAGACACTCACACACAATCTCTCACAGTCTCTCTCACACACACTCTCTCTCAGTCTCTCACACTCTCTCTCTCTCTCACACACACTCACACACACACTCACTCACAAACACACACACACAAACACTCTCTCTCTCTCACAGTCTCTCTCTCTCACAAACACACACACACACTCTCTCTCTCAGTCTCTCTCTCTCACAAACACACACACTCTCAGTCTCTCTCACACACACACACACACACACTCTCTCTCTGTCTCTCGTACACACACACACACACACACACAGTCAGCAGCTTGACAGTGTCAGATCAGTGTCAATAAACTCGTTCTGTTCCTGGAGATCAGCGACGGTCTGGTCTCTCTGACACTGGGACTGAACAGCCTCTCCGGTGTGTGTGTGTGTGTGTGTGTGTGTGTGTAACCCCTCGTTCCACCATAGACTCCAGTGGTTTACTTCAGTTCTCAGTTTATCAGTGTATATCTTCCCAGACAGCAGTGACTGACACTATACCAGGTTAATTTGGAGAACGAGGTTAATCTATAACTCTGGCGTCACTGAAAGCCTCCAGCTGAAACTGAGCCATAATCGATCAACATCACTCAAATACACACACACTGCGGAATGGAAAAACAGGAACAATGAGCAAACCTTTATTAATCTGGATTTAAAGTGTCCAGTAATGTCAGACTGAGAAGAGCCAATCTGCACAAGTACTAAAACATATTTACACTGTAATATAGTGGTTAAAAGTGTCACTCTAAAGTCACTAACTTTATCTTTTTCTATGATGTAATAATTAGATTGCAGTTTTGATCTTGTTTCTCGGTGTTGTGTGATTGAAACTCAATGGACCGCATAAACTGGTCCTACAGCTTCTTAAGAAACTGGCAGTCACACGCACGGGCACGCGCACTCAGAGTGACAGCAGCTTCAGCTGTCAGAAATCAATCATATTTAATATTCATATTTATACTGATACACGTTTGCTACAGTTCAATCTTTTCTCATCTTCTGACAGCATGAAGGTTTCTATGTGCGCGAGCTGCGGAATGCACGCGCAAATACAAGCCAAAAATCACCTGCTGTTCAAACACTAAACGCACAATCCACACACAAAACACACTATCCACACACAAAACACACTATCCACACACAAAACACACTATCCACACACAAAACACACTATCCACACACACTCCGACTTCAACCACTGAAGGATCCAGAAACTGAAATAAAGCCACTTCGAATATACGAAGCGCGTGAAATGTCTCGAGCGCGCGACACGAAGGAAAATTAATTCACTTTTCAAAGAGAAATAAAATGATTAACGTGCGCAGAATCACTCGTTTGATCTGATTCTGCCGCTCGCGCGACACATGTAATAAACCTTAAACCTTTGATCTGTAATTTCTCACACACACATACAGAAATCTGAAGGAGTTTCTGTCAACGAAATACCAGCGAACAACATGAACACGACACGATAATAAGAGCCTCGGTTGAGGACACACACTCACCCCATTGCGCTGCTGTGTGTGTGTGTGTGTGTGTGTGTGTGTGGATCTGATGCGGTTCTCAGTCCCGAATGTTTCTCTCGAGCTGAAATCTGATATTCCGACCGAAGGAAAGCGGCTCCGGGTTCCGCTGAGAACTTTCCCGTGGACTCGAGCTCTACTGTAATGCTGAAGCGTGTCAATAACTGTCTGTGTGTGTGTGTGTGGAGTTCAGATGATCATATCAAACTGAGCGACAGTCAGACGCTCGTCAGCAGCGCCGCGCCGCGGATCAGCCCACACACACACACACACACACTCTCTCTCTCTCTCTCTCTCTCTCAAACACACACACACACACACACACACACTCTCTCTCTCTCTCTCTCTCTCAAACACACACACACACACACACACACACACACACACACTCTCTCTCTCAAACACACACACACACACACACACACTCTCTCTCTAACACACACACACACACACACACACACTCTCTCTCTCTCTCTCTCTCTCAAACACACACACACACACACACACACACACACTCTCTCTCTCTCTCTCTCTCTCTCAAACACACACACACACACACACACACACACTCTCTCTCTAACACACACACACACACTCTCTCTCTCTCTCTCTCTCTCAAACACACACACACACACACACACACACACACACACACACACACACTCTCTCTAACACACACACACACTCTCTCTCTCTCTCTCTCTCAAACACACACACACACACACACACACACTCTCAAACACACACACACTCTCTCTCACAAACAAACAAACAAACACACACACACACACACTCTCTCTCTCTCAAACACACACACTCTCTCTCTTTCTCTCAAGCACACACACACACACACACACACACACACACACACACTCTCGCTCTCTCTCAAACACACACACACACACACACACACAGCTTCCTCGCCTTTTTTCAGCCTGATTATTTACTCTTAGATAATGATAATTGATAAACTGCTTGTTTAGTTTTCTAGTATTAATATTAAACTCGTTACTCACATGTCAGCAGGATCGCAGGTGTGTCGCAAACCGATCAACGCTTCTGCATTATTCATCACACACCGACCAGCCGAGAAACACACCAAATGTCCGGAAAAACACAGAGTTTACATGCAAAATACTCTAGTGGACATTCAAAAAAACATCGCAACAAACAACTCAACTCACGCAATGATATAAAGTGTCTATATAAAGATCGGTGTATCGCGAGGAGTGGGAACAAAATCCAGCGGAACCTTCAGTGGGTGTGTGTGTGCGCGTGGCGGAGGCATATCAGAGTTGCACGTCACGTGTCACGTGGATTTTTCGTGTTTTGGGCTTTTGTCAGGTGAGATTTCAGCTTAATAAATTCGGGCGCCGTGTTTTTTTGTCACACTGAAACGGTTTGGTATATTCTCTAATCTGCAGGCACCCGTTCCCGTGAAGAGCATGTCTCGCGCCGCTGACTATGACGCGTTGTTCGCGTCGCGTTTCTCTCCCGCGGATGCGCATTTCCAGCGCTACCGAGAGCGCGCGCCCGACCCGCCGCCCGCCGTGCACGAGTGGAGAGCGCGCGGCCGCAGAGACAGACGGTGACTGAAATTAATGTTTAACTTTATTTTTTGAAACTCATGGATTTGACGGATGCTTCATGGACATAAACATGCGTGTGTTTCCCCTCAGAGCTCCGGAGCGGCGCGAGCGTCAGTTCCCGGAACGCCGCGAGCGTCAGTTCCAGGAGCGGCGCGATGAACGCGACTCTCACGGCCACAGATCTCACTACTGATGATTATCACTTATCTCGGTGTAATTACTTGTCCTTTCTGTAAATAAAGTACTTTAAACGACTTCCTTAACCGTCCTCTCTGAAGAAGTCTCTTAAAAGCAACACAAAAGCTGAATGTTTAGATCGGAGATGTTTCAGTTCTCCACTCATGATCTCAAAGAATTCCCATGCAGAATAAAAACATATTTCAGAATCAGGCACAGGATGGCATTTTTATTCACACACACACACACACTCACTCACTCACACACACACACACACACACACACACTCTCTCTCTCACACACACACTCTCTCTCTCTCTCACACACACTCTCAAGCACAGGATACAGAGACGCGCTGGAATCTCCATGTTATTCAGTCCCACTGAAGCGAGTGTGAATGTGATGTGACAGCGCTGGCGGGCTTCTCTCTCTCTCTCACACACACACACACTAACACTCTCTCTCTCACACACACACACACACTCTCTCTCTTTCGATGGCAGGCATACACACATCTGTGTGCAGTGTAAATCAGTGTACAGAAGTTGAGGCAAATATCAAAAGAGTAAATATACAAAATAATTGAAAAGGAAAGATAAAATGAATGACATACTATAAAAACACATTAAGAGATTGAGGCAAAGAAAACAAAAACAGTCTGTCTCTTCCCTGCAGCACAATGTGACCCGCATCCAGACCGACACTGTGTGTGTGTGTGTGTGTGTGTGTGTGTGTGTGTGTGGAAGGCTGTTAGTTTGCATCACTGCTGCTGTGTGTGTTCAGTGTGCGTTCAGTGTGTGTGTGTGTGTGTGTGTGTGTGTGTGCGGCTGATGTTCTTCTATTTTTATCCTCTTAAGCAGCATTTTGAGCCTCAGGCTCGTCACACTAACACACTCACATCAGAGTCTAACATCTACAGTCTAACAAATGTATTCAAGTGATTTCAGATTGATCACGTGTTGTACACATGACCACCGTACACATGACCACCGTACACATGACCACCGTATACATGACCACCGTATACATGACCACCGTATACATGACCACCGTACACATGACCACCGTACACATGACCACCGTACACATGACCACCGTACACATGACCACCGTAAACATGACCACCGTATACATGACCACCGTATACATGACCACCGTATACATGACCACCGTAAACATGACCACCGTATACATGACCACCGTACACATGACCACCGTACACATGACCACCGTACACATGACCACCGTACACATGACCACCGTAAACATGACCACCGTATACATGACCACCGTACACATGACCACCGTAAACATGACCACCGTATACATGACCACCGTACACATGACCACCGTACACATGACCACCGTACACATGACCACCGTAAACATGACCACCGTATACATGACCACCGTATACATGACCACCGTATACATGACCACCGTAAACATGACCACCGTACACATGACCACCGTACACATGACCACCGTACACATGACCACCGTAAACATGACCACCGTACACATGACCACCGTACACATGACCACCGTACACATGACCACCGTACACATGACCACCGTACACATGACCACCGTACACATGACCACCGTAAACATGACCACCGTACACATGACCACCGTACACATGACCACCGTACACATGACCACCGTACACATGACCACCGTACACATGACCACCGTACACTTGACCACCGTACACATGACCACCGTACACATGACCACCGTACACTTGACCACCGTACACTTGACCACCGTACACTTGACCACCGTACACATGACCACCGTATACATGACCACCGTAAACATGACCACCGTAAACATGACCACCGTAAACATGACCACCGTATACATGACCACCGTATACATGACCACCGTATACATGACCACCGTATACATGACCACCGTATACATGACCACCGTAAACATGACCACCGTATACATGACCACCGTATACATGACCACCGTACACATGACCACCGTACACATGACCACCGTACACATGACCACCGTACACATGACCACCGTAAACATGACCACCGTATACATGACCACCGTATACATGACCACCGTATACATGACCACCGTAAACATGACCACCGTATACATGACCACCGTATACATGACCACCGTATACATGACCACCGTAAACATGACCACCGTATACATGACCACCGTATACATGACCACCGTATACATGACCACCGTATACATGACCACCGTAAACATGACCACCGTAAACATGACCACCGTATACATGACCACCGTAAACATTACCACCGTAAACATGACCACCGTATACATGACCACCGTATACATGACCACCGTAAACATGACCACTGTTAATGACAGTTTTAGGAACAACAGCAGCAGATCTGTAGAAAAAGCTGTAATTAAGTTTTGACATATCAAATGGAATGAACTCTTTGCCACGATGAGTCAAATCTGGTGAATATCTACAGAGTCTAAAAAAGTATGTTTGCAATGAAATTCAATGGTGTTCGGGCATCGTTTCACTGCACTGTAAATGACAACCAGTGACATCAATCAATCAAAACATATTGTATATCTATTTCTATATGCATGTGTACCTACACATATGCCAATGCATTTGTAAAAATAAAATAAAATAATTACGTCTCTAGGCTGCGAGGTTCAAAACATGAGAAACGAGTGCAACTTTGATCTGATGGAGACATTACAGGATCAGCCTCGATTCAGTCCCAACATCTCACTGAACAGAGAATAACACAACAAACCCTAAAAAAGACATGTTAGAATCGAACACTACGACATGAAGACACGACAGAACACCACTTGCATTCCAATGAGTTTATTCTGTAAAATTCTTGTCAATAAACAGGAAAACAGTTTACATGTGTCTACAAACCTTGAAAATGCAACATGTATTAGGGCAATAAAACTTAAACGACAGGAAAACCACACTGGTGAATTTACCACAGATGTGTCATGTACTATCATCAAAAATAAATAGAATATATTCTTTATATAAACAAAGATAAGAAATAAAAATGGACTGTGTGGAAGAGGAGCGTCTGTGATCAGGAACGGACAGACAGAAGAACATCTTCAACATGTGAAACTACAGCATGCCACTAGAAAGGCTAGAAAACAACCAACCCACGACACAGGAACGGATGAGCATCGGGATAATAGTACAGAGATCCTAGAATCTACACCCAAATCAAATATACAGAGATAATATCGAGTTACGGCGCGCAACTCTGCTTGTGCACGATTCTTCATATTCTACGCTTTCCACTCTTTTCTCTCAGATTACGTAAAAGCGTGAAAGACAGCCGAGTTGTTTGACAGACAAACGTCTGTTTGTTCCATTGTTAAGAAAGAAACGTCTAGCATGACACATGAATGAAACCTCTAAAATCAAATCAGCAGAAAGGAATGACGTTTGTGTGTAAATCCTGGATGTTGTGTTTTTATTTTACTGTATGTGTGTGTGTTTGACTGACCCAGATAATAATGTGTTGGAGTTTGCAAGCGATCAGTGTAATAAGATGCATTTACAGTATGACATATCAGCGTTACGAGCCGTCGTCCGATGACCGTCTAACGATCCTCCCGGAGATTCTGCCGGAAGAGACAAAAACAGCAGTCAGACAAACTCTGGAGTCGCTACTTTCACTCTCACAGGAATATTCCCTCAGGGAACCAGGCTGACAAACCTTCACGTCACATTCCCTTCATGGGTTCATTAAACATTAACGGATAGAGTTGACTGTACATTCAGACATCAGACAGGAGCGACTCATTCTCTGTCCTCTATTAACGTTTTAAACAGTTATATATGTGTGTGTGTGTGTGTGCATGTTGTCTGCTGTGTTGTTGTGACTGAAATAGAGTAAAAAACAAAACTGTTCAAAACACCAGACGGCACGCAAAACATGACATGGCAGATGAGTGGATCTCTTGGGCCGGTAGAAAAAAAGCAGCGTGTTCCTCTTATTGTGTGACTGTTACACCTGTAGACACTGTTACACCTGTAGACACTGTTACACCTGACTGTTACACCTGTAGACACTGTTACGCCTGTAGACACTGTTACGCCTGACTGTTACACCTGTAGACACTGTTACGCCTGTAGACACTGTTACGCCTGTAGACACTGTTACGCCTGTAGACACTGTTACACCTGACTGTTACACCTGTAGACACTGTTACACCTGACTGTTACACCTGTAGACACTGTTACGCCTGTAGACACTGTTACGCCTGTAGACACTGTTACGCCTGTAGACACTGTTACGCCTGTAGACACTGTTACACCTGTAGACACTGTTACGCCTGGCTGTTACACCTGTAGACACTGTTACACCTGACTGTTACACCTGTAGACACTGTTACACCTGTAGACACTGTTACGCCTGTAGACACTGTTACACCTGTAGACACTGTTACGCCTGACTGTTACACCTGTAGACACTGTTACGCCTGTAGACACTGTTACGCCTGTAGACACTGTTACGCCTGTAGACACTGTTACACCTGATTGTTACACCTGTAGACACTGTTACACCTGACTGTTACACCTGACTGTTAAACCTGTAGAAACTGTTACACCTGATTGTTACACCTGTAGACACTGTTACACCTGACTGTTACACCTGACTGTTACACCTGTAGACACTGTTACACCTGTAGACACTGTTACACCTGTAGACACTGTTACGCCTGACTGTTACACCTGTAGACACTGTTACACCTGATTGTTACACCTGTAGACACTGTTACACCTGACTGTTACACCTGTAGACACTGTTACACCTGACTGTTACACCTGTAGACACTGTTACACCTGTCTGTTACACCTGTAGACACTGTTACACCTGTAGACACTGTTACACCTTAGACACTGTTACACCTGTAGACACTGTTACACCTGACTGTTACACCTGTAGACACTGTTACACCTGACTGTTACACCTGTAGACACTGTTACACCTGTCTGTTACACCTGTAGACACTGTTACACCTGACTGTTACACCTGTAGACACTGTTACACCTGACTGTTACACCTGTAGACACTGTTACACCTGTCTGTTACACCTGTAGACACTGTTACACCTGTAGACACTGTTACACCTTACTGTTACACCTGTAGACACTGTTACACCTGTAGACACTGTTACACCTGACTGTTACACCTGTAGACACTGTTACACCTGTCTGTTACACCTGTAGACACTGTTACACCTGTAGACACTGTTACAGCTGTTCACCCTGCAGAGTTTCAGAATCAGTATGTGCTTTTTCTCCTTTGCTCTGGTGTGTCGTGATGAAACTGTGTTTGTTTACTGATCGTTGCATGCAATCCTGAAATACAGAATATTGCAAAAATATATTTGCTGTAAGAAATTATGTCGGTTATAAGATCTCGGGTTCGGGCTTCAGTTTAAAGCTTGTGCAGACCTCTATTCAGCAATTAGTTAAAGATTGTAATTAGTCATTTCATGAAATTCCTGTTACTTTGTATTAATACTGTGAGGATGGGATCAGCTGCTTCACGTGCTCTTACCCCTTGACTGCATGTCTTGTCTGAAGAGTTCTGGATGTTGTTGTCATGGTCACCAGCCTCTGATCCGCTCTTCTGCTCATCTTTCCCATCCTTCTCCAGATCTTCATCTCCCGAACCCTTCCTGGACAGCTTGGAGGACTATAGGAGAGTTTTAGACTGAAAACAGGCTTGACGAAACACCCAGAGCACACCTAACCCTAACCCACACTCTCATTTGCAGCCTGTATGGTCTTGTTTCTCTCTCTCACTGCTACACTAAACTTGATCAAGCTGCTCAGTAACCTTCACTACGTACAGTATATGAACGTGCAGGACTCGGTTGCCAGGCAACAGCTGTTGCTAAGCAAGGGCTCAGCTAGAGGCGGTAAGCCTTCAGACTCGATTCCTTGGATGAGCTCTTCATCACCCGTCAGGAGATCCACATGCACTTCAAAAGGTGTGGGTGAAACATCTCTGATCTCACACATACGCTGCGTCCCAAATGATGTACTGCACACTATGCACTTACACTATGTAGTGTATGTGGTTTAAAAGGTTATTTTGTCACCCAGCTTCAGTCTGATAGTTGAGACCATGAAGCGTCCAACGTTCCACAATTTGAAGTGCACTTTTTCTACTCGCACACACTATGTATATTGCAAAACAGCTTAAAATAGTGCATAAGTCTGCAAATTGTGCCACACCAGTACAGTGTGATGTGTCCATCTTTCACACACTCTGCCCCCTGCTGACCCGGAGCTGCACTGACCTTCAGCATCATCAGGATCCATTCAACTCGAAGGAAACCCAATGAACACATGACTTGAATTATGCAGATTTTGTAACTATAAGAATATCTCTCCATCTGAACATCTAATGGAGTTTGTCCTTCAGCTGTTCACGTGATTTTCTGTGAACCTGCTTTCAAACTACACAGATTCTGAAATCTATATAGAGATAAAATGACAGACACTCACAGAAACGCTCAGGTACCTTTGAGGATGCACTTTTTTTCCGCTTGGATCCGACCTTGTCGCTCTTCATCTTTCCCCCCTCTTCTTCTTCCTCTTCCTCGCTGTCGACTGCGTTCCCTCCTTCCCCCTCCGTCTCCGAGGAGCTCTGCTGCTGCATTACCTGTGTGTGTGTGTGAGACAGATCAGGTCACGTGACACTCACACACACCTCAGCTCATCGAATACTGTAACTCACCTGGTAACCAGTGAACTTGACACCAGGATTGTTTTCAATTTCCCACAGGCCTTCATTAAATCCTTTTCTCTTGTTTGACTTGCCAAACTTGTCCTTATATTCCTTGTAGGGCAGCAGGTCTTTAGGGCCCAGGAACGCACTAGGAGACACAGATACTGTCACAGATACTGCCGTCCATCACTAACACAGAGACACATATCACTGAATCTCTCTCTCTCACACACACACACACACACACACACACACACACACACACACACACACACACACACACACACACAATAACCCGACCCCTACCCATCACAAAACACTTTCTGCATTTTTACATTTTCAATGTAAAAACCTTTAATTATTTTTATACCAGATTTACAAATGAGGACATCCCTAAACTGGGTTTTTTGGAGATTTTGTCAGGTTTTGGTCACTTCTAGGTACAAATTTGTTTCCAAAATATAGTTAAGTAGGCACACACACACACACACACACACACACACACACACAGAAGGCTTACGTCTCATGGGTACCAAAGAAGAAGATGGGGTATTTATTAGCTGGCGGCTTCACGGCTCCCTCTGGCAGCTCATCAATCTAGAACACACACACACACACACACACACACACACACACACACACACACACAGCTCAGCACTAACTCTCACATATTGTTTGGGAACATTATTTTGAATGTGTGCGATTTTATTCATTCAACCGTGTCTGACCTCATGTTTACAGACCAGCTTTTCCCAGTTGAACAGATGCATTTTAATCTCATTTCATATTTTATCCTGATCTCACAGCGTCCAGAATTATAACACCACTTGATCTGAGAACATGGTGGGTTGGGTTTAAAATGAAGCGGAGTGCTATTCTGGGCCCAGATCATCTAAATTAATACACACTAACGGAACAGAACGGTTCTTCGCTGAACGCCATTCCGGTGTTTTGAATGGAACGGTGTCGCGGGCCGAACGGGCTGTTGTTGGCCCAGATGAGGAACAGCTGCTTCTCTAATAACAACAGCACACACACACACACACACACACAAGAATAACACAGAACCAGACCCTTCCCGTGATTCAAACACTTCATAAACTCCTGAAATAACGCAGAGCCCCAAACGACGAGAACAAGCGGATCATTTCACACTGCAGACAAAAACACGTTCACACTCATGATCCGCGTGTCGAAGGCTTTTACTGACGCATTTCGATCCCTTATTTCCCCTCAGATAACACCGCTGTAGCGGCCCCTCTGAGCTCCGGTAACCGGGTGTGTGTGTGAGTGTTTAGCGGCCCCTCTGAGCTCCGGTAACCAGGTGTGTGTGTGAGTGTTTAGCGGCCCCTCTGAGCTCCGGTAACCGGGTGTGTGTGTGAGTGTTTAGCGGCCCCTCTGAGCTCCGGTAACCGGCCTCCGCGTCTCTCCGCTCCCCGGGTGTGTGTGAGTGTTTAGCGGTCTCTCCCAGCTCCAGTGACCGGCCTCCGCGTCTCTCTGCTCGGCTACAGCTCGTACTCACCCTCGCCGGCCAGTGCGGGTATCCCTTCATCTTGGCGAAAACCAGATCTCCAGCTTTGTATTCCCGGGGCCGTGGGCGAGCCATCGCGACACACACACTCACCGAAGCGAAAAACTGCACGATAATCCGCGGGTCTCGAGCTCAGCGGCGGATGATCGACCATCAATGTTTTGATCGCAGTTAATAAGGAAATAAATAATGAAAGAGGAGAAAGGCCTGGAGAAACACCTCTTCCCTCGTCTTCTTCCTCCTCGTCGTGTAATGTTCAGGGAATGTTATATTTCGTACTTATATGGGATTTTATTCAGTTTAATACACGCGAACTAATTTTATTTTAGACAGAACACGTGTTTCAATTCAGCTTGAGTTTATTTTTTTAAAGCTGAAAGAAAAACAAGTAGAACCAGAACAGCAATACATTTTCCTTTAGAGGATGTCATTAACAATATCTATGCCAACACTGTAGCTCATAGATTTCAAACAGGACATTTACATCTTAGAATGAAAAAAAAAAAAGATGAATAATTTGTGGAGTTTTTACAAAAGTTATGAATCTGTGTCACATGAAGAGAAATAATGTGTGAATCCTTAAAGAACCATTAAAGGTCAGATTCAGCACATGAACACAATACAGAACATCTCAGTAACACTTTGTGCTTATTCTGCTCATCTGTGTTATTATAACACATTAACGTGTGCAGTCCACAGTCCACACATTGATCAGCTCTACCAAACTTGGATGTCTTTTTTCCAGTAATAAACAAACATTAAGTTGTTCTGATTGATACTGTGAAGCAGCTTTGATACAATCTGTATTGTGAAAAGCGCTATATAAATATATTTGACTTGACTTGACTTGACACACACGTCCACCGACTGTAATGATCCAATAATCTGCAAAGTAACTTAGTAAATACTCTGAATTAAGCTCAAATCATCACTAGAACCGGACCGGTCCTCCGCACAGACCAGCTTCGGCTCCAGAGCCTGATCAATACAAGCAGGAGGATCTGGAGGAATATTTCACTGACCTCTGACCCCTAACCTCTGATGCTGCCTGGATCATAATCATACACTGACTGTTCGTTGGCCAGAGGAGAACTAAGAAAAAATGCATTATTTTCCTGTTATCTCTGTAAAGCTGCTTTGAAACGCTCTGTATTGTATAAAGCGCTATACAGCCTAAATAAAGGTGACTTGACTTGTTTATTTATTAAGTTAAACGACTGATTAAATGCAAGTTTCCATGGTCAATTGCAGGAGATTTCCTAGTTTTCCCTATAGGTGCATATCATACGCTAGTCGAAATGAAACATTAAACATGATTTGTCAGTTTCTGTTAGTCCCGTCCACAATCTTATTTTACGACACAAAGTTGTAAAACTTGTAATAGTGATTTGTGTGTTTGTGGAGTTTAATTTGAAAATGCCGAAGCAAATATCAATCAGTTGATACTTTAAAAAGCCTTAACTGTAAATCCTGATTTATCCTGAGAAACCGAGGCTAGCGAAGCCACGGACTCTTGATCATGAGTTTATCTCTGCTTAGACTAATAGGAGGTTATGTAAAGGTAAGTACAAACATTAAAAAAAATTCTGAACATAAATTCATATATTTATATGAGTATAAGGAAGAGCCATTTTATTGTTTTTTTCATTTACTGTAAAAAAATATATAAATAATTCATGGCAACATACAGTATGATGATACGTAATTTAAAGCACCAACAGAACTTAATTTTTTAAGTTGAAATAAGTGAATTTGTTTTACAGTGTATTTTTTATGTTGCTGCTGTTTGCTGTTTTGAAACTTTGAACTTGAAACTGTTGCGTTATATTTTTTCCTGGTAATTTGGCTGGCAGTTTTCATTCTCCACCCTGTTTTATGAAGAACATCTCTATCCTGCATTTCCAAAGCTGTAGTAAAAACTGATTCCTGGGCGTTAAATGACCCCCCCCCCCCCCCCCCACACACACACACACACAAACACAACTCTGCTCATTTACCCGAAATTACCATAAATAGGTCAATAAAAATACAATCAGCGACACTTTTGCCCATTACTAGATTACACTCTTCATTAAACACCCGTAGCGCCGTCCTTGTTTACACTCCGCGATGTCTAAACCATGAAGTTACAGCCGATGTGAATTATAGTTATTTATAGTTATTGTAGGTGCCAGGTATGATTTGATGTCTTTTATTTTGAAAATTTCTCTTTCAGTTTGTTACGTCACTCGGTGCTTAGGCTATTAGTTTGCGTGTATACGGGTGAGTATCTGACGCTCACTTCTGCTGGCCGTTTTGTCTGAACTATCACTAAGAAATGACAGAACACAGCTTTACTCTAATCCCATGTTAAAGGTCATCAATGTATGAAAGTTGGAGCTTAAATCTGTGTAAAAATATTGAATGTTCAGCCAAAAAAAAAAGTGTTAGTTAACTGTGCATCAGCAGTGTAACATGCATCCGTACAGTGAATTATTGCTTCATTTGAGGATTTTCAACAGTATTTGTTTTGTTTTCCAGTAACATTACTGAGTAGCACAGTAATAAACAAACACGTGTCTGCTGCGTTACACGGACCCTTATAATCGGATTGACGCGGCTCAATCGGACTAAAAACCCTTCATGTAGCCTAAACACCTTAATCGATCTGATTGAACTCGGTCCGATTGGAATTTCGATCGGATTGAAAGGAGTGGTTTATTCCTTTTGTAATCCGATCCAGAGAACATGTAAACACTTGATCGGATTGAAAACCGAAATTGAAAGGATTGCGCATGTGCGTTGGCGTTGAAATAGCGTAATGACGTATGACGCACGCTGTTCTTCATGTTGAATAAAGTGTCGTGTAAATGAGTGTCCTTATTCTAATATTCTCATTTCACTGCGTCAGTGATGCGGAGCAGGACAACATCCACCAGTCCTGGTTTCAGACTCTCATCCACTTTTTTGTTTTACTGCAGGATAAATATAAGCAGCGGCAAAACGGTTCATACGCTCATTGTCTCCAAATCATGACCAGAGACGGATAAATATTAAGTCTGCTGTTTAAAACAAATAAAGAACCGAAGAGGAGAATAGTTATGCGCGAACAGCGGCAGTATTCGTGCAGTGTGCGCATGTCAAAAAATCAATTCCGATTTGAAACTTGTGACATATAAACGCGCACTTCAACCCGATTACTCGATTGTTCGGATTCATCAATCGGATTGATTTCATTCTGATTGAGCCAAAAGGTGTCCATGTAAACGTGTCCTGTGTCTCTGCATCTGTGAGGGTTATAGTGGGAATATCAGTGCTGAAGGTTCGCCTGTAGGGGGCAGACTCTCACACAAACACAAGCTGCTTCTTCTTCATCATCAACACCTCCTGCTCACATCTGAGGTTGTGTCATCGCCCCCTACAGCCTCGTTCACTATTCCCTACATTACTCCACTATAGTCCCCTTGAAGGAGTGAATGAAGCGAGTGAGTGAATTCAGACACTGAGAGCTGCAGCTTCTGTTCTTGCTGTTTAATCATCATTTGAAATTTAGCAAACTGGCAGCACTAGTAATTAAAATATGTATCTTGAACTCTGTCATGGAAACTAGCATGTAAAAACCTTAATCAAAAATGTAATAATCAATTAAACAGGAATATAAACCTGTATGATATTAGCCACATTGGACATGGTTTGGACATGAATGATGATTGAGCTGTGGCTCCATCTACTGGTCAGACGCGGGACTTCATTCGGCACGACCCTCACAGTGCATTATGGGATTGAATAATTGCACTCAAGAGCTGTGGACGAGAATTTGTGACTCAGTGAGGAAGGACCGTAACTACTCTCTCTTAAGCTACTTGAGGTCATACGTTGACTTTCATGGTGTAATTAAAAAAAATGTAAATGAAGAGTTTATTTCAGTTATTTCACATCTAGTTTGTTAGATGTGGATCTGTTCACACTGAACGAGACACAAAGCTCTTAAAGTACATCAGAAACACAACAGGGCATCACGGATTATAACGGGCTCTTTCTGCTGTACAGAGTGTAAGCTTGGAATGATTCAAATGCAGAGACTAAAATATTGTGTGCTCTTTTTTATTTATATAGCCTTTTCTCCTGAATCTTCTGTCCTCCATCAGTGCCGGAGATAATCTGTGTGTAGAACTGTTTATAAAGACGGTCTTTCTGCAACTGCAACTGTGATTCCTCAGTTCTCCACTAGATGGAGATGAAAACCCAATAATAAATCACTGACTGGAACAAAAGCAAAATAAAAATAAATTGACAAATTAATCTAATTTGACATATTATTATATGAATCCAAAGTAACACATATGTATTTTCATTAATTGTTTATTCATACATTTATTGTAAAAGTATTTTCAGTGCTTTTATAAATAAGTACATTTCTCTTTTATTTATCATCTTGTCAAAAAGGATTTCATCTGCCGTCATGCCAGACCTGCATATTAAAGACAAGTGGTTTCTATGTTTCTTATATAAAATGAAATGTATCATATTCTCAAAGACTTTAAAAGTGGGCAGTCATCGAGTGTGTTCCTCTGCGAGTGTGTTTGCGCTTCATGTGAAGTTAGTCACCGCAGGGAACGACACACACAATAAATGATCTAAATGTTTGTCATGTTTTTTCCCCAGATTGTTTTGCCACAGCCGGCCTGCAGCTCGACACGAGCAGTGTCAGCCCGCAGCGCTGGTAACAGCCAGACTGGATTGTGGGAAATGAGGCAGACGACCAGTAAATACCAGTTGCCATGAAGCCCTGAAATGACTCTCCACGACCTCTCTCTTCACACTCGGCTCGGCACACGACAGGCGCTTATTACCCACACCGGGGGCTCGTGGGTTAGAATACAGGGTTAGGCCATCCTCATCATCATCATCTTCATCATCCTCACTGTAACATCATCTTCATCATCCTCACTGTAACATCATCATCATCTTCATCATCCTCACTGCATCATCCTCACTGTAACATCATCTTCATCATCCTCACTGTAACATCATCTTCATCATCCTCACTGCATCATCCTCACTGTAACATCATCTTCATCATCCTCACTGTAACATCATCTTCATCATCCTCACTGCATCATCCTCACTGTAACATCATCATCTTCATCATCCTCACTGTAACATCATCATCATCTTCATCATCCTCACTGTAACATCATCATCATCTTCATCATCCTCACTGTAACACCATCATCATCATCTTCATCATCCTCACTGTAACATCATCATCATCTTCATCATCCTCACTGTAACACCATCATCATCTTCATCATCCTCACTGTAACACCATCATCATCATCTTCATCATCCTCACTGTAACACCTTCATCTTCATCATCCTCACTGTAACACCATCATCATCATCATCATCATCTTCATCATCCTCACTGTAACACCATCATCATCATCTTCATCATCCTCACTGTAACACCATCCTCATCATCTTCATCATCCTCACTGTAACACCATCCTCATCATCATCATCTTCATCATCCTCACTGTAACACCATCATCATCATCTTCATCATCCTCACTGTAACATCATCTTCATCATCCTCACTGTAACACCATCATCATCATCTTCATCAGCCTCACTGTAACATCATCAGCTTCATCATCCTCACTGTAACATCATCATCTTCATCATCCTCACTGTAACACCATCATCATCATCTTCATCATCCTCACTGTAACATCATCATCATCTTCATCATCCTCACTGTAACACCTTCATCTTCATCATCCTCACTGTAACACCATCATCATCATCTTCATCATCCTCACTGTAACACCATCATCATCATCTTCATCATCCTCACTGCAACACCTTCATCTTCATCATCCTCACTGTAACACCATCCTCATCATCCTCATCTTCATCATCCTCACTGTAACACCATCATCTTCATCATCCTCACTGTAATATCATCATCATCTTCATCATCCTCACTGTAACACCGTCATCATCATC
>JAPDVR010000005.1:62500-120000 GCA_026230005.1 Gila orcuttii | reverse complement strand
CCTGAAATATTTCAGTTGGTGTGTAATGAATATAAAATATATGAAAGTTTAATTTTTATCATTACATTATGGAAAATAATGAACTTTATCACAATATGCAAATTTTTTGAGAAGGACCTGTATATATAAAGTTCTGTCATGAAACTCTAGATAGCGCAGGCTAATAGTTCCTTTAACTCAACCTGTCCGTAATCACATCGTTATCTATAGAGCACAGCTGATTGGTTCCTGCTGTATCAGTAGCCAATGAACTCGCGTGCACAACCTTCAAACACTTGGGTAGCATTAGCCTTATAGCAGTGCAGCGCAGTTAAGGTTATATTCGGCTATATAGAATTCATCATGGACTGGACAAATCGTGTGGTTCGTCGTGGATCAACCACATTCACCGCGTGTCCGGGACGCGTGATGTGAAACGGTGTTCGTAGCATAAGTGATCTCACCATTGCTTCTTTCATCGGATGGACGTAAGTTAACTCATATACAAGACTCTTGAATGTGCGGGATTACTTTGAATTTGTCAGCTGTTGATGTGAACAACGAACTGGATCCCAACGGTAACGAACGAGTGTATACTTGAGTCAAGTCACATTTATTTATACAGCGCTTTTTACAATACAGAGTGTTTCAAAGCAGCTTTACAGAGATAACAGGAAAATAATCTAACAAAGTTTGTTTATAGAAGAAAATAGTGTCACAATCCAGCTTAAGTAAGTTCAGTGATGGTTAAATTTTGTTTTAAAAAAAAAGTTATTTAGTTCATTTATATATATATATATATATATATAGCCGCTCTTGGGAAAACCGTGATGTCATCGTCCAGCTCAGTTCAGTTCTCATATAATGGTGTCAATGCAGGAGATCAATAATATTGTTGAATATTAAAGTAAATGGTAAATTTAATGTCCCCAACTAAGCAAGGCAAGCCAATGGCAACAAAGGGGGAAAAAGGCGACAGTGAAGGAACCAAAACTCCATCAGTGACAGAATGGAGAAGAAAACCTTGTGAGAACCCAAACTCAGTCGCTCAGTTCTCCTCTGACCAACGAACCAACAGTGTGTGATTATGATTCAGGCATTACAGGTCAGAGGTCAGATTGGTTTGGAACAATCAGAATATTATCCAGTTCATCTGGTTGTAGACCGGAGTCACGCTGGGATGGAGACGAGTTTGAGGATCAGTGCCGATGACTGTCGTGTCGATGAGAGTCTAGATGACACATCCTCTGCTGACACTTCAGGGATGCGTTGTGGCCGTGTCTAGGCACAGGTCCACCACCTGATCTGGATACGGCCCGGATCCGGCTGACTATAGTAAACCTCGCAATAAGCAGAAAGACTAACATTAGTATAGATGCCATTCTTCTTATGATGTAGCGAGTACATCAGGAGTTATAGGAAGTTTTCCTGGTTCCGGCTGACCTAATCTATGCAGCCTAACAAGCAGTGCATCACTGACTCGTGTATTTTTGAGTGTGTGACTGACTCATAACTAGTTTGCAAACTGAACGGAAAGAACTTGTATGTTGTGAATCACAGGTTTTTTTCCAAGTGTGTATAATTGATGTTTAAAGAAATATTGTTTCATTTTCCTTTTTGCTCTACATCTGAGTGTTTATCTTTAACAGGGTTTTGAATTTGTCATCTCATATGCTGATTGAGTACAGTGTTCTAAAGTAGGAACGGGAAAAGTTTAAGAATGCTAGTGTAGAAAGCATAAGAGAGACAAAGAACCATTCTGAGACAGAGAAGGTGATTTAAATATTTTATTTAAAAGAAAATTTGTCATTTACATACCATTGCATATAAACGTATAAATCTGTTTTCATACAGAGATTGTTCCTTGTTCTTTTCCCCATCGATTGTTTTTTCTTTTAAAATGGTTTATTACAATAATGTAAAAATAAATCTTTGTTATTCTTTTTTTCCCCTCAACATTTGTATTCTTGTATTTCATTGAGTTTGGAAAGTTGATTAATTCAAGTTACGGATTTCTGGGAAACTATAAACAAGAATTGTTTGATTGAATTTTTTGTAAAAGTATTGTGTAATTGATATAGGGAAAGGGATAATTTACTACTATTTTCATTTAAGAAAAATACTGGCCAAATTCAACATTCAGCTTTTGGGAATCCAGGTTTTCTCGTTTGGGAAACATTTAAATGAACCCTTGGGTTAAGAAAAGGGCTACATTTTTGAAGGTACCACTGGGATTTTTATTACTCCCTTTTATTACTTTTATTATTTCCCTTTTTACCAGTGTGTTTTTCTTTATCTTTTCTTCTATAATTTAGTGTAGTGGTGACACCTGACCTGAAAACTGTTTGTTTTTATTTTGCCACAATACTAGCAACTCGTTTTTATTTTGCCACAATACTAGCTACTTGCTTTTACTTTAAGTCGCAGACTGTCGAGTGGAGCAGAGAACAGAGTGTTGATGTCATTGTTTTGAGCCATGTTCCTTTGGACACCAGCGACAACACTATTGGAAAAGTGTTAAATACAGTAAAAGTTTTTGGTTGCACTAGAATACGTGGTCGCTGTGGTGATGTAACTGGCAGATGGTTGTTTATTTTAGTGGAGACCAGTGCTGATCTAGATCCTGATGTTAGACGTCCTAAGAATAGGTATAGAGCAGGGGTTTTCAACCGGTGGTCCGCGGCCCCCTGGTGGTCCGCGGCTGCATTGCATGTGGTCCGTGACATGCATTCCAGCCTACGTATTTCACTATTAAAATCACTTTTTTTCCATAATTTATTTGCACATTGGTGTGAATAATAAATTTAATAAAAATATCAAAAAAAATATAGAGGAGTTGAGATTCAAACTGACACAGAATAGGCTAGCGTTGCACCTATCAGGTCTATGCTATGCTTTGGTAACGTTGTGTTTTGCGTCCCCAACGTCATATATGTACACATTCATCTTGCGCGCGAAATAGACCAGCATCTCGGAGTTAAGGAAATACATTATTGAGGTTTCAATAAAAAGACGCTTAATATTGGTGAATTTAAATTTGGAGTGGAGTGGAGCTGTTAGCTAACGTTTCGCAAAGGCGCAAAGGCTAAGGCGAAGTTTGCTAGTCAGCACCAGCATGGATCGCTTTTTAGTGAGGAAAGTGACAGATGTCAGGACAGATGGACAGGCTTCTGCTGCATGCTCTTCAGACAAAGCTACAACTTCAGAGGAAACAGGGAGACGTAGTGGGAAACGAAAAAGAAAGTACAGTGAAGATTATGTTAAATATGGATTTACAGTTACGACTGACAAAACAGGAGAGGAGGTACCACTGTGTTTCGTATGTTCAACGTTGCTTTCAAATGAAACCATGAAACCGTCAAAACTTTCTCGTCATATGGAGACACATCACAGCTTCTTGAAGGCCAAGCCTATTGAGTATATGCAACAGATGTTGCGTGATTTCAAAGGACAGCAGACGCTCATGAGAAAGAGTGCAAAAGTCAGTGAAAATGCACTGAAAGCCTCATATCTGGTGGCTCTCAGAGTTGCACAATGCAAAAAGCCACATACTATTGCAGAGCAGCTGATTTTGCCAGCATCTATAGACGTGTGTAAAACCATGATGAACGAAGAATGTGCTAATAAATTAAAAACTATTCCTTTGTCAGATAGCACAGTCAGACGTCGAATTGAGGAAATGGCAAATGATGTGAAAGAGCAGCTGATAGAGAAACTTCGATCAGTTCAGGGATTTTCCATTCAATTAGACGAGACGACAGATAGACCTATAACAAATGACGCACAACTTTTGGCATTTGTGCGATACGAGGATAATAGTGGGATGTGCGAGGAATTTCTCTTTTGCAAACCACTGCCAGGGCGAACTACAGGTGCCGAGATCTTTTCAGCCCTTGATGACTTTTTCAAAGAACACAATATTTCGTGGCAGAAGTGTGTGGCGCTATGTAGCGATGGAGCCAGAGCAATGAGTGGCAGCCAGACTGGATTGATTGGGCACGTAAAGAAAGTAGCACCGGCGATAATTTGGACACACTGTATGATTCATAGAGAAGCTCTGGCCGCCAAAGATCTCAGTGTTGAGTTCAGCGAGGTGTTTGATGCTGTTGTTAACTGTAAACCTGATAAAACAAAAAGCATTAAATACACGCCTGTTTGCATCCCTATGTCAAGGCTTAGGAAGTGAACACACCTCTCTCCTTTACCATTCAGAGGTGAGATGGCTGTCTCGCGGCGCAGTGCTCGCCCATGTGTTTGAACTACGTGACGCTATCTATACTTTCTTGTGCGAGAAGCAGTGCACTGAACTGGCTTACATGTTCAAGGACAGGCACTGGTTAACTAAGCTGGCGTATCTCACCGATGTTTTTGCAGAGCTTAACAAGTTGAACACTTCAATGCAAGGGAGAGATTCAAGCGTCCTGCAGCTCTACGAAAAACTAGAGGCATTTGTTAAAAAAATGTCAAGATGGATAGAAAGAGTGGAGAGTGGTAACTTGGCTATGTTCCCTTCAGTTGAGGAATATTCTGACAGCACTGACATTAAAGACATTGTGTGTGAGCATTTGAGGAAGCTTGTGCTTCAATTCCGAAAGTACTTCAATGATTCTGATGAGTGGCGCTGTGACAGCAAATGGATCCTCCTCCCATTCAGTGATGATGTGGCAGCAGGGTCAAGCTTAACTACTGTAGAAGAGGATCAGCTCATAGAGATGTCCACAGACTCTGTCAGGAGGCATATGTATGATACACAACCCCTTGTGAAGTTCTGGATAAGTTGCCAGACAGAATTTCCAGAGCTTACAGTAAAAGCAGTGAGGTGTCTTTTACCCTTTCCATCTACATACCTCTGTGAGAGCGTTTTTTCCACACTGGCATATCTAAAGAACAAGTACAGGGCAAGGCTGGAACCAGAGAATGATATGAGGCTGTCACTATGTACCACTATATCTCCACGAATAGACAGACTGTGTGGAAGTCACCACGCCCAGAAATCCCACTAACAGGTAAGGAGTACACCCCCCCCCCCCCCCCACACACACACACACAATAGTGGGCCGCCGATTACTTTTTAGTCAGAATGGTGGTCCCTGGCACAGAACCAGTTGAAAACCCCTGGTATAGAGAATGAAGCTGGACCCTGGAGTGCAGACTTAGTGGGTAGTCTAGTAGGCCATGGTCCTGTTGCAGCAGGAGGGCAGGTCTATGGATGAAGTGAAGGCCATGATTATGGAAAATCAGACTCCTAAATCTGTCATCAGCGTGGTCCTAGTTGATACAATAGCCAGATTAGTAGATCCGTGTAATCATGTGTCTAGTGATGGGCCTAGTTACAAAAAACTGAGGTTGTTTCTGAGGGTTGAAACCTGTCCCTCCAGGTGAGGAAGAACAGAGTGTGTGTGAGGAGATGATGCAGAGAAAATAAGTGTTTTCCCTTCATGAATGGGATGTGGGCTGTTCAAAAAGTACCATGCATGAGATGAGGCTGAATGATTCGAGCCCTTTCAGAGAAAGATCTCGACGCCTCGCCCCAGCTGGGAGGCTGTGCGGCACCACCTGCAGATTATCTACAGGCTTTATTTCAGAGTCCAGAAGCCCCTACACTTCACCCATTGTAGTGGTGCGTAAAAAGTCAGGGAAGTTCAGAATGTGTGTGGACTATGGGACGCTCAACCAACGGACCATACCAGATCAATAAACCATACCCCGAATTGAAGAAGCTCTGCGAAGCCTTTCTGGGAGTAAATGGTTTACTGTTTTAGATGTGAGGACTGTATATTATCAAAAACCAATGAGTGACACCGACAAGGAAAAGACCGCCTCTATCTGCCCTTTGAGATTTATGAATTAGAGCGTAAGTAACCCCCTTTTCAGAGGGTCATGGAGAAAACAGTAGGAGACGTAAACTTGGAGGTGCTTATGTACTTACATGACCTAATAGTTTTTGGGCGGACTCTTGATAAACACAAACCGCAGCTGTTGAAGGTTCTGGATAGGTTGAGGGATGAAGATCTACTTTCGTGAGTGTCAATTCGGCAGGACATCTGTGAACTATGTGGGTAATATCGTTTCACATGATGGAATATCTACTGACCCTGATCCTGGCCCAAACAGTGACAGAGCTTCGAGCGTTTGTGGGGCTCTGTAGATATTACCGCCACTCATTACCAGCTGTCTCGACCTTACGACACAGCATGATGTTCGAAGATTCAAATGTCGTTAGTCACTTGGTATTGTCATTTTGATACAATAGTGTGCGGTGTGTGATACAATACTTTGAAAACTGTGTCGGAGCATCGGAGCCCTGGTATCAACGGTCCCATCACTAGCAACAACACTTATTCCAAGGCTGATGTTTTCATTTACCCGTGTGTGTTTCGGGCTTGGTTCAGCTGAACATGTTAGAGTCATGCTCCATTTTTCATCCGTTGTTCAAATTACCTCCACATTTACAAATAGGAGTAAAGAGGGTTTTGACAATGACGATTATCAAATGATGCTAGATCATCATACTAGTTGCTCCGATGGTTGTGGCGGGTTTCTTTTCTCATCTCTTTTAGCCTTCAACATGTTTTCATTTGTTAAAGCAACACATAATGCGCGTTCTAATTGGATATGTTTGAGCCTTTTGGCTCAGGCAAACAGTCATATTGTTCACTAGAGCTAAGCCATTCAGCGTTGTAGCGAGTGGTAAAAGAGATGCTTCCAGAGGTCATAGATCATCTTCTTAAAATCATTAATTCATCTTTGTCGCTAGGATATGTACTGAAAACTTTTAAACTAGCTATTATTAAACCTCATAAAAAAAATGCAATTTGATCCAAGAGAATTAAGGGGGTCGCACACGTCTAGGACAACTCGAGGTATGGCACACCGGATGCACACTTTCTCAGTTTATGGCCAGCAATATATTGTTATGTTTAAGGACATTATGGAATTAAGATAATGTCTGTACTATGTAATGATTGTACTGTACAATTAAATACAATCGTTGCTAAGTCTGCAGTCTGAACACACTTTACCTCAGAGCGTCCGTTAACTGAATGAATTGAGAATCTGATCTGAAAATCCAATAACATCAGCAATTTTCATTCAAGCAGCTGATTTCTGTAAATGAATGTAAAACTAAATGTATATTGCAGCACAGGGTAAAGTCAGTATATACATTAACGACAATTTGAGACAAATAAATGTAAATTTAATATAAAACTATGTAAATGGCGCTCTGTGGTGAGGCAGGGTTTTGAACAAGGTCCTGAGCCGTAGCTGGGTGCCGCAGACAGACGCCGAATGGCGCCGCCGGTGTGTGTACACTCACAGAGAATAATGTGTTCGAATTTTAAAGACATGGCGCTGCTCGACGCGACGTTGTGCTTCTCGTCCGGTGTGCAGCCCCCTTTAGTCAATTACCTTTCTGTCAAAGATACTAGAAAAGGCAGTATCCTCACAGCTATGTTCCTTTTTAGAAAGAAATGGTATCTGTGAGAATTTTCAGTCAGGATTTAGACCGTATCATAGTACTGAGACAGCTCTCATTAGAATCACAAATGATTTGCTCTTATCATCCGTTCGTGGTTGTATCTCGCTATTGGTGCTACTCAATCTTAGTGCTGCATTTAATACTATTGACCACAACATTCTTTTAAAAAGACTCGAAAATTATGTTGCCATTAGTGGAATTACACTAGCATGGTTTAAATCATATTTATCTGACCATTATCAGTTTGTAGCAGTAAATGAAGAGATGTCTTATCGATCAAAAGTTCAGTATGGCGTACCACAAGGCTCAGTATTAGGACCGCTGCTGTTCACTCTGTACATGCTACCCTCACACACACACACACACACACACACACATACACATACACATACACATACTGTACACACACACTCTGTACATGCTACCCTTAGGAGATATCACTGTGGTCTTCACTGTTATGCTGATGATACTCAGCTCTATATTTTTTCTCGCCCCGACGAAATTTACCAATTCAATTAACGGAATGCATAGCTGATATAAAAAATTGGATGAATAGTAATTTCCTACTACTTAATTCTGAAAAAAACAGAGTTTCTATTTATTGGACAAAAAATCTCTGCACTTAGTAACCTAGAATACTGTCTAACACTTGGTGGCTGCTCTGTCAAGTCTTCGATGTAGTCAGCCGGATCCGGGCCATATCCGGATCAGATGGAGAACCTACACCTAGACACAACCACAACGCATCCCAGAAGCGTCAGCAGAAATTGTCAACTAGACTCTCCCCTGTGAAGGGGATGCGTTGTGGTCGTGTCTAGGTGTAGGTCCTCCATCCGATCTGGATACGGCCCGGATCCGGCTGCCTACGGTAACCTCAGAATAAACAGAGACTAATATAGTCTACAACGTAGATGCCATTCTTCTTATCCTATAACACTGATGTACTCGTTACATCATGTGTTCCCGGTTCCGGCTGACCTAATCTATGCAGTCTAACAATCATATCACATGATTTGAATTATAGAAATTGTGTTATGTGTATGCCAGGTTAAAGAGGGTTTTTTTTTTGTATTATGGTATCTACAAACATTATTGACATAAAACTGAAAGCGATTCACTGATTCATAATGAGAATTAATAATAACTATATATTTAAATTAAGCAGTGATTTTGATAATCTGGTTTATATCTGATGTTTTGAGTAGCAGAAGTTCTGAATGGCTGGTAACCAAAACATTTTGTAGACAAATTGGCTGTGAGCGGAAAAGTTCATGTCAATATGATATTTGTGAGCATATGAAAGCTAAAGGGAAGAAGGTAATGGGTGTACAGAAATTAGAGTTTTGGTGCTTTAACACTCTCTTCGTAAGAATGGAACGATGTCCTGATAAATTATTAAAACGCTCAGCACAAGATTCTTTCGCCTTGATCGCGTTCCTGGATTGTGATCACGATCGTCTCGTTGAAGTCCTTACCTCTCACGCTCAAAGTTACAATCCCAGCTGTCATTCCCGTCTCCCATCGTTGACAATTCAGAAACATAAATGGGATCACACCTCTTTTTGTCCTTGTCAATCAAGAGCGCGGCGTCCCTGTCTCCGGGCCGCTGGCGGGACTTTAGGGAGGGTGTGTCACACGGCATTAAAGTCCTGCAAACAGAGCAAAAAGCAGCTTTTTAACATAACAAAAAACCAAGCAATGCATTATTAAACGGGCAGATCAGGCACAATTTGAGTAAAGATGTTGAATGTTGAGCCACGGGTTTCAGCAGAGCAACAGCGACTGCTCAGCCGCGCTCAACATGAATAAATGATGACCAGAAGATCAGCGGCGTCCGACGTGAGCGCTGTCTGACTGACGTGCAGGAGTCCAGCTGTAGCGACACACACACACACACACACACACACACACACACACTCGTGTCCGTGTGATCTCAGGGCTCGTCTTCTCTCTGTTCCACACAACTCTCACCTGATTGCCATTCGTTTGCAATAGATGCAGTGTGGGCAAAAAAAATAGCGATGTCTCTGGAGGGTCTGACTGTGTGTGTGTGTGTGTGTGTGTGTGTGTGTGTACCTGTGTGCATTTGTGCGGAGGTTCCTCTCTGATTAGGCTGTTTGGGACACACACTCTCTCTCTGACCTTGAGAACTTCTTCCCACCGTCCTTGAATTAGACACTGCAGGAGAAAACAACAGGCAATATTCTCAGTTGCACTATTCATTGTGTGTGTGAGTGTGTATGTGTGTCTATGTGTGTGTGTGTGA
The DNA here is from genome assembly GCA_026230005.1 of Gila orcuttii. NCBI lineage: Eukaryota > Metazoa > Chordata > Actinopteri > Cypriniformes > Leuciscidae > Gila > Gila orcuttii. Next base: position 110,275 of record JAPDVR010000005.1, on the reverse strand, counting down.
GAAAGAGAAAGAGACAGTTTTTATGAAGCACATATTTGAACTGTATATCAGACTAATAAAATAATGACTAATAATATGAAAACTTGTTTTGTGTCTTTTAATTCATGTCTGTTGCTCATCCGAAATACAGCATCATCCAATACTGGCCATCAAAAACATTTCACTGGATCTATAGAGTCGACTTGAAATCTTATTTACAGTCAATCAAAGAAGGGTTGCTTCAGTCTCATCACACACCATCTGTTGTGAGTTTCTGCAACAGTGTAAAAGTTTCTTTATACAAACCACAAATACATTGACAGGAGATTCTTCAAATACAGTATTTTACAGGGATGTGGCCTATTCCGCATGTTTCCTGGTCATTTTATCATAGCTTACTTTCGACTGACTGTCTTTCTTTTTTTAATCGTATTATCTGCACTTCTTTGTGTCACATGATCATTCAGAATGAACGTCGTCGACTCCTTTAGACAGTTTAGTGCTGTTTCGGATGGAATTCTTACATTGAAATCTAATGAAATGAAAAATGCTCCATCTTCTTCTGTTTAATAAAATGTTGAGTGCCAGCTACATTTTCAACATGGTAACAGTCATTTCATATCGTAAAATCAATAAATGTGAGTGACCACAAGAGATTTGGCACATTTGGACTGAGGTGAAACATGTTGCTCAAAATGGTTTCGAGATGGATCCTCCTCAAAAGATTGCCGTGTGCTGGGCATTTTCAAAAGCCGAACATCAGACACCCTGAAGCTCATTGTGGAGCGCAGACATCTCTGGTCAAGTCTTTTGTTCTCACTTGGGAACCACTTATAAGAAAACAAGTCTAGGGTTTTAGCTCTAAAAGCTCATGCCAATAATGGTGTTTCCATAGCAATCCAAGCACACGACTGGCTAAAACATAGCATGGAGACTGTGCAATCCGAAGCACCTTTGACCCCTGACCTCCTGCTAGATGATATGGATCAATAGGACCAGTTAAAGTTCTTGGAGCTGAATGGAAGTTTGTCAAAAGAATAACTGTGATTCTTCAACTAGTAAACAGAGCCATGACGCGAGTGTCAAACGCATGAATAGAGGCTCCATTTCAGAGCTTCTGCAGTGTGACTTTAAAATCTGTTTTTCCCTCAATCCCTTCTCCGTGCTCTTTGCTTTATTCCTGAACTTGGGTGACTTTATCTTTCTCTGTCTTTTGAGCTGAATTGATGCGAGTGCTGGAAACTCACTGTTCGACTATGTGATGAGCGTCCTGACGGTGAGTGTGCAAGCAGACAAAGGTCAGAGGTCACAGACACATGTTTTTTAGCAGAGCTGAGATGGAGGCGAGGCCACGGGGCAGTGCAACACACACACACACACACACACACACACACACACACACACACACACACACACACACACACACAGCATTCATAACAAAAGCAGAAAATATCCATTACGCCATAACTGCTTTGTGAGACTGAGTTACGCAGCAGTCTATTATTTAACAACACATCTTTACTGAATCTGAAGAGCCAGTTACACACACACGACACTCATCTACAGAGCACTGCTGTCTCTACAATCTGTTAATCAATTCTTAATTAATTTTCAGGTTTAATGACTGTAAATATCATTATCCTTCAATATACAATATACAAAAAATACATTTTAATCATTACATTTACTCTTTCAAAATCACATCTATTGCAATACATATTAATTTAAATAAAATGACCTGTGGATATTTGCATAATGTCGATAGACATGACTCCAGCACAGTAATGCTGTGTGTGTGTGTGTGTGTGTGTGTGTGTGTATGTAGGAAGAAATAACTCGACCAGGTTGCGGTTGCCAGACGCGGGGTGAATGGCGCCCCAGAATCGTCCCGAACACACTGACCCGAGTCTGGCTACCAAAACTGCCAGCAATTGAAGAATTAAAAGAATTGAACTCTTACTTGGTACTGGCCCGAGTCTGTGTACTGAAACTGGGCCACAATCACGGCAGCAAAAATGGTATCTTAGCCGGTACTGGTCTTTGTCGTGTTTGCTAAATAAAAAAATATACTTGCACTTACTCTCATACAGAATTAAAAAAAATGTTGTGTGTTCAGTACAACTTCTAAAATATGTGTATTAAAGAGTCATTCCAGTTTTTATATAAAAACAGAGCTTTGAATAATTTATTTTTCCACAAAATGACATTATCATAAAATCCTTAAGATGGCATCTATTTCCACTTTTTTTTACAGTTTCTTTGTTAAGCCTATATGTACTTATGTACACCCCCCCCCAAAGTAAAAATTACAATGAAAATATAAATTTATTTGAAACATAACATAAACATACAACTTTATATTAACTACCAAAAAGTGTAATGAACAACGAAAAAAAAAAGAAAAGACAAAAACTTCAGGAGCCTCCTCAAGTAAGCGTACCCTAAAAGAGGGAGAGATTATTGACCGAAAGAGAGACAATATTGGGGAACAGAATGACACATCTGGTTAGTCAGACAGATCTCAGAAATCTCAGACTTATAACAAACTTTTTTTTTACCAATTACCAGCTGTTTAATTTTTTTTTTTTTGAATTACCAGCTTCACGTATTACTAACCAGATTGACTTTATTTCCTTTAGACATCTACAGAATTTCTTATTGAGAGTTAACAGAGGTTTAGATGTTGATGATTTATTGAAAATGTTTGGTCATCATTATTGTGATCGGTGTTTCCTTTAGTTGGGCAGTTTGACTCTTGGCTTTTTATGTGAGTTTGTGGTCTTTGTAACAGTGTTTACCAAAGCACATAATTTGTTGGAAAGAAAGCCAGAAACAAAGATGATCAGGTGATATAGTTTTCAGGATCCTGAAGTAGAATAATTCACTAATATTATCCCTGACCAAAAGTGGTTATTTGTTGTTAATAGATTATATTCACCAACAATTCTTGCCACAGATCAGACATTCAGATTTTTGATTTTTAAATACATTGTGGGAGTTTTTTAAAGATACAAACAGACATCAATAATCTGCATATGAATCTCAACAATGGTGACATGCTTCATGCCGCAATGCATGCTGGGGGCCACGAGTTTTATATTATGGTATACTAACCTTTGAATTTCAGAATGTTTAATCTGTGGCAAGAAATAATTGTTGGTGCATATAATCTATTAATAACAAATAACCACTTTTGGTCAGGGATAATATTAGTGAATTATTCTACTTTAGGATCCTGAAAAATAAATCACCTGATCATCTTTGTTTCTGGCTTTTTTTGTTGCAACAAATTATTTATTATGTGTTATGTCACATAAAAAGCTATGAGTCAAACTGCCTAACTAAAGCAAACACTGATCACCATAACGGTGACCAGACATTTTCAATAAATCAACATCTAAACCTCTGTTAATTCTCAAAAAGAACTTCTGTAGATGAATGGCAGAAATAGTAAATTTTGTTAGTAATAAAATCATTATTGTTGATTATTGCTCCTGATATTGTAATAGTGATCATTACTGTAAATTAATAAATGTAGTTCTGTGGTTAAAAATTAGCAAGTCAAATTCTGGGCACAGACGAAGCAATAAAAACTGTTTAGAAATGTATTATAAAATAAAGACTTCACATTAGTTAGTTTAGTAGCTGGTGTCCTGCAGAGTGAAGCTCCAGAACACATGTCTGCCAACTCACGATTATAGCTTCATTATAAATAAACATAACTTAAATTTTATGTGTAGAACGGTTTATTAAAATGTTATTGTATGTTAGATTGTCAAAGGTTTAATCACCACGCTAGCAAGAAGTTCTTCTGGTCTCACCAAAAGCCCACCAGGTGTCATCACTAGAGGTCAAAGCTAGTGCGCATGTCTTGAAACTTGTGTAGAAGAAATAATGTTCAAGTTTCCTTTAACCATTTTAAGCTTTTTTTATTATATGAATTAAATCATTAATTTATAAATCTAGTTAATTAAGAAAAAAGAAAATGTGGGGGAAAAAAGGGGAAAAAATGAATAGGAATTCAAATAAAAAATACACTATTAAACAACAAAACGTTGACGGAAAGTATATTACGTTTAAGTTTAAGGGTCACTGCTACATACAGTTTACCACATTGACCAGAGGAGACCCAGCACACCGGTCTGCATGTGTAACGAGTCTCGTGATGATCGCGCTGACACCGGCGCTCCGAAGCTCCGACACAGTTTTCAAAGCGCTGTTGTATCACACACTGCCGATGCTTGTGTCGAAATACCTCGTGATTGATGACGTTTGAAGCTTCGTACGTCATGCAGTATCAGAAGGAACAGCTGGTTTGAACTAATTGGCGCCGTAAATAATTCTATATTTTATATTATTGATCAATATGTGAATCCGTTGACCAGGCTACACATGACAAGAGTTGTGGTCTCATTGGCACACATTAATTTAGATGAGATTAGATCAGATTTGATAGAACTGTATTGATCCCTGATTGATCCCTCTCTTGATTCACGGACTTCCGAAGCTTTGTTTGGTCACATGCTTTTTTCTGCTCTGGTGATTTGATAGATATGGTGGAGAAAACAAGTCTGACCACCAGATGTCGCTAATGCGCATTCTGTTAAAAGCTTAGAGGAATGAACCATTTTTTTGGCACAATTTGATGAAAGCCTCAAACGCTTCAGAAAGCCTCGGTTTCCCATCACTAAACGAGTCCACTGGAGTGTAGACGAACACAGGTGCAGCTTTATTTAAATCCAAACATGAACAAAATACGAACTAACCAAAGACTTGACTTCTTAAACTTAAACATGAACACAAACAATACTTGACAAGAGACAATGGAAACATGAGGGCTATTTATACACAAAGACTAATGACTTAACTAGACAGACCTGGAAGCAATGAACAATCAACCAATGAGAACTAGACACATGAAACAAGGGAACATATTTACAAACCAAATATACTTGAGGAAACCGATGTGTCTAAACCAATATATGTCTGGTTATACCAGTGTATTATAAACCAATGCGTTTGTCATTAAACCATACATTCAACCAGTGAACCAGTCCATTTTCACCCAATACACATGTATTATTTCCTGAACGGCTTCCCATATGTGTGTGTTACACATGTCTATCAGAGTGTGTGTGTGTGTGTGTGTGTGTGTGTGTTATGCGGGTCTATCTGAGTGTGTGTGAGTGTGTGTGAGTGTGTGTGTGTGTGTTACGCGTATCTATCGGAGTGTGTGTGTGTTACGCGTGTCTATCAGAGTGAGTGTGTGTGTGTGTGTGTGTGTGTGTGTGTGTCTATCAGAGTGTGTGATGGGTTCTGACAGGTCCTGGTGGGCTTGGCTGGGCTCAGCAGAGGGTCCGATTGATGTGGTTAAAAAGATAAAAAACAAAAACACATCTTCACTCTGTTGATTTACACTTACTGGACATTCAGCTACTGTACATTACTCGATTAGATTATTTTTTGCAAACCTTTTTGATTTGATTGTATTTATTAAAGAGATATCACTGAAATTAAATTTAATTACACTGTATGCCAGTGACATCTTTATCCATAGTGAGTCACAGTCCATTCAGTTAAAATGTATTAGTCTGTATGTTCCTGGGAAATTGTGCATCCCTTCCCCTTTTCTGCTTTTTCTCTCTTTTCTTTCATAACTGCACTTTTAATCAATTTAATGAGTCCTTGCTGAATAAAAATATTAATCTTACTGCCCCAAAACATTTGAACGGTAATGTATATGTTAATAAATGGTATTGTTATGATGCGTAAATTAAGGTAAATTAATTTTTTATTAATTTCTATACCGATTTCAGTATTTTCTATTTAGAAAAAGTGGCATTAAATTGTATGGTATCAACCAGAATTGTAATATCTGTGCATCCCTAATCCAGGGCACACACACACACACACACACACACACACACATTTTCTCCTTGCTTTCTGCTTGTCAATTAAGCAAGACAATCTAGGATGTGTGTATTCAGTGTGAGTGAAGATGTGTTTTGCTGATTTTATGGAATATACTCTGTTGCTGTCTAATGGCACACTTTCATTCAATTATACGAGTTAATGTGAGCCTGCAGTGTGCTAATATAATCTCATCTGCTGCCGTATGTGTCACATTTCAGCATGTCTGATACTAATGTAATATCCTCTCCCCATGTCATCCATCCACTCACTCACTCGCCCGACGGTGAGGCGTAACACCTCCATCCCGGCCTGTGAAACACCAGTCAGAATCAGTCAGACCAGTGGAGGAACACAGGCTTCTGAGCGCAGATTGTTTTTAAAGAGGAGCGTTGAGCTACAGAACACCACCTCTCTGCCTGAGATGAGCCGAACTCCTCCAGCTCGACCCCCCCCCAGCTCTCGGTCAACACCATACCCCCCCAACCCCCACCCCCTCCCGAGCCGCTGGGCCGTAATGGATTTTTATCAGCCTAAAGTATCAGAGCTGATTTGAGGAGTCCCTCTGCTGCTCTAGAATTCCTTTTGAAAAGCCTTTCTTTGGTAGTCTCATTGCACTAGCCTGGGGCAATGGCCTTCAGAGATCACAATGTTATTAATATAAACATGTCAAAACGCATGCTGAAATTCAAAACAGGGGTGCCAAAATGTCAAGGTGTCAAACTGCTGAAATATAAATCACGCTCTAATATTCTAAAACACTGCAAAAATGGCCGTGCTGCAACAATGCAACTCATTTGAAATGAAGTCATTTTGCTGCACGCTAAAGGTGGGGGCGACATGGCCGTAACACACAAATCAGGACATTATAGTGCTCCCTAATTGTGAAACAGCTGGTGTACAGAGAGCACCAGTTCAGCACATACTTCTGGATTGATTCTTCTCAGTTTCTTAGCATTTAAATGATCGCAGAGCAGAACGTACCTGAAACAACAGTGGAAACCGAGACGAGAGCAACGTCGAGGCTTGATAACAGGTTTTTGGCTCAGAACTCATTGGTGCGTTTAGAGTTTGGGTTTGGACGAGGCTGAGGTTAGGGATGATGTGGTTGCTGCTGGTTAACCGTAAGAACAAGGAGAACATTAACGTCCACCAGGAGAGTGAGAGGGATCATGGTTACATGGCATGAAAAGCATTCATGTGCCTGTCGTGCTGAATAAAGGTTAACATGTGGCCTGGGAATGCAGTGCATCTGTGACAGAGAGAGGAGAGCAGGGGAGACATGGACTCACCTGATGTGATCTGTCTCCTCTTCTGCCCTGCTGATCGCGAGCTGATGTTTGGATCGGCTCCAGGCGTCCACACGTCACTGCGCATCTGTTCCCACACGGAGAGCCACGCTTCACTGCGACACTCAAACACTCAAACACTAGCAGTGCAAGTACTCACTGCCCACACTACATCTCCAGATATTAGCTTTCTGTGTTTTCTTTTTAATTGTCATGCTAAGAAGTAGAAAGTTTGCATTTAACAACTTTCCAGTGTGTAAATTATTCTGATTATAATTTCCAATCATTAAAACTGATATTTTAGTCAATTTGCCTGAATATTTAAATGTAAATGTCAGATTGCCATGATTATGATGATGATAATTATTTATATAGCATTACATTAATGAACACGAACAAACAATGAAAAACGCCTCGGTTCCCTTTCAAGGGAACTCACGCTGCGTCGAATGACGCCGAGGGAACGCTTTGCATGATGACGTCTTGAAGCACATGTGAAATCAGTCCAATGGTGTGGCGGAACGTCAGAGGCGGGTAACGTCACGAACCAGGACACTATCAAGCCTGCCAAAAACACAGCGGTGCTAGCTTCGTAAAAAGTCTGAAGTAGTTGCTGACAGGCACGTAGGAGATATGGCAAGGGGACGCAGCGTCTCGTTCCCTCTTCAGGAAACCGAGTTTACAGTCCTAACCGAGGCAAGTTCTAAGCACGAGGGTCCAACCGACAGTGCATGCAAATCTCCTATCCTTTTAAGAGAAGTGATAGCAAGGAGGAACAAAGCTTTCAAGGTCAGAAACTTGTCCAGAACCTCCTCCAATGGCTCGAAGGGAGCCAGGGAAGGACAATGGCCAGATCTCATGTCGGCAGGGGTTAAAGTGGGCCGGAACGGTCCGGAACTGCGTTCCGGCACCTCAGAGATAAATGATTAAATAAATAAATAGATTAAGTAATCTCAACGAATCTCACTGGTCCCGAGATGGACTGACCGACTGACCGACCAACCTCCCTTCCTCTCCTCCCCGCTGAACGTGAGCGATTACAAATGCGTGAAATGCACTCACAGTGGTCGAGCGTGGTAAAGTTAGTTTTAGGTTCGATATTCGCCGGACATTTGTTTTCCCTTACTATAGTTCTATAGGGTCGTCAGTCTTACAAAGATATCAATAGCAGGATTAGTTTTAACATTATGTAACCATTGTATATCGACATGAAATATTAGTTTAAAATCACCTACTTGCATTAATGCTACATATTTATAGCTGAGAATGCTTTGACGCGTTTCCACTGCCGATTCCACCAACTGCGTAAAATGTAGCCTATAATTTGTAATGTTTAAAATCAATTTTAACATTTAAAAACAAACATTTTCAAATTCCAAAGAATGTAGAAGGTTCCTATTAGCAATATGACCTGGCAGCCTTGAGTAAATTAACTTATCTAAGAAAATTATTCATAAAACATATAAATATCAGTTGAGCCTATGTTTACTTTCTTCACTGAAACAGACGAAAATGAAAAGACTATCAGTCAAAGTTCAGCTTTAGGAGGGGAAGAAATAGGGCAGGATAAGAAGACTGAGAGAAAAAGAAAGATGAAGATGAGGAGAGAGCAGGTATTGACAAATAATCTAATGCCCACTGACATGGTTTTAAAGCTATTTATTATAATTTTTTTTGGCCTTCAAAAGTCTTAAATTGCACATATGTAGGTCAGAGAAATCCAAATTTTTTCGGGGGAGCATGGTGGTAATGTGGTGAGGCTGCGATGGCGTGGTAATGTGGGCTGGCGTGGCCAGTGGCTGAATTTTTGTCCCAGTCCGCCCCTGACAGAGCAAGTGGATTTTGCAGTGGAGTTAAAAGTCGAAGGTGAAGTAGGCTAATGTCAAATTTCCATAATTGTGGTTGTGATTTATTTCTGTTATAGTTGTCTTCAACCATTTTGGTGTGTTAAATTTATAGTTTTGGACTTCCCATTTTTATGTTTGAATTTACAATATAAAACAAGGTTGTGTTCCATATTGTGGTGTTCAGCAATTTTAACATAGCATCATCATCATATCAGTGTAGATGGACCAAAATAAAGCCATTAAAATATCAAGTAAATAAGCATTGTGATACTTTCCACAGTGACACTCTTCTCCCAAAAAGTATTGCTATACCACGATACTCAATATATTGTCCCACGGTGAGTCATTTTTCCCTGTTGCACCTACACAAAATTTGAGGGTTCCCCCACCTACCAAATCCCACTTTAACTTTGCATGTCGGCACCCTGGTACGAGCGGCAGTCCTCAGCCTCAGAGCACCACAGGGGAAACCAGATACCAAAGGGTCTTTACCCAAAGACATTCCACCCAATGGACTGTGTAAGCACCAATGGTCGCCACATAAACCTTTAAATTGGACGGGGATAGACTTGCAGTGAACCGCTCCTGCAGGAACTCCAGCACTGTACCAACCGGGCAGTTATCTGGGTCCAGCTGACGGTCACTACAATCGAGCCCACTGCTTGGGACAGTCCCTCCTGACGGGTAGCTCCAGAGGAGGCCCATCGAGGAGAGACACTAGATAGGGAAACCATACCCGGCCCGGCCACCGCAGGGCTATAAGAAGTAGATGAACTTGGTCCCTGCGAACTCTCTCCAGAACTCCCGGGAGCAGAGTGATTGGGTAAAAGCATACAAATGTAGCCTCGGCCAGTTTGCAAACAACGTCATGCCCAATACCCCACCCTCATCCATGTATCCTGACAACTCAGCCTGGTAGGCCTGCAGCAGCGAAATAGTGTGTAAGCATGCAGCAGCCTGACCAGCAGCTGAGTAAGCCTTACCCACTAAGGATGAAGTTGTTCTAACTGGCTTAGTGGGCAATACCAAAGCCTTTAGGGAAGATGCTGATTCAGGGGAGAGATAGTTCGCGAGCGTCTCTTCCACATTTGGCATCTCACCATAACCATGCTCTTTATAGTTCGATATAGAGGAATAATAGTTAGCGGTTTGTGCACTAGATACTCAATAGGAAACTGGCTTCTCCCACGATCTAGACACCTCAGTGTGAAGATCGGGGGAAAATGTAAGTTTCCTGCTTTAATACTGGCAACATCTAGTTCCTCAGAAGTAGGAAGTAACCGCAGCGTGTGCTTCCAGACCCTGTGAGAAGGCACTGGATCTGTCAGGTGAAGGTAGAGATAAGGCTGGGCCCGTCTCTAACCGTTCTGATAGATCCATTTGCGAACCCCAAGTCTGAAGTCGCCACTGTGGCCCGGCATCAGCGGGACCAGAGCTCTGGGGAACACGAGCCGGAGTGTCCTCGCGAAACAACGCCTGCCGGGATCGGAGTGTCTGCATTGGGAGCACGTCACAGTGCTCACAGCTGTTGCCTCGAGTGCTCACTGTGCATGCTCACCCAAACAAGCAACGCAAAGAATGTGAGTGTCCCCACCCGTTAAATAACGCGGGCAGGGCTGCACACACAATCTAAATTGCTGCTTGCTCGCCATAGTCTTAGGATATAGATATATATGTAGACAATACAACACCAAATAGACAGATTCACAATGAGCGCTGCTGTGTTTTTGGCAGGCTTGATAGTGTCCTGGTTGGTGATGTCACCCCCCTCTGACGTTCCGCCACACCATTGGACTGATTTCACATGTGCGTCAAGACGTCATCACACAAAGCGTTCCCTCAGCGTCAATCGACGCAGCGCGAGTTCCCTTGAAAGGTAACTGTATTTTATTAACTAACAATAACAAAGATGAATAAATACTGTAACAAATATATTCTTATTGTTTGTTCATGTTAGTTAAAACATTAACTAATGTTATTAAATGAGACCTTATTGTAAATTGTTACCAAAATATATAACATTTAAAAAGCATAAAATCATTCAAATAAACTATAATGATGACTGGATTGAAAATTAAAATATAACATTACAACTAATACAAGAGAAAGGCTTTTATATATATATATATATATATATATATATATATATATATATATATATATATATATATATATATATATATATATATATATATATATAAAACCTTTGGGTGGTTTTAGAAAATGTGAATCATGGGATTCATTATTCATTTCACTTGGTAAAAGATTTCAGATTTAACAGCCGCTAATTTCCCATCAGGCAAGTGTGTGAAACGAATCCAGAGAAATCGAATCCATTGGGCTCCAGGGTGTCTCTACACTTTACTGTTGTTTAAATCCTCGTTTAGCTTCATGATACTAAGTGTTACAGTTCGCTATTTGTATTTCCCAGAGACTCATAGAAATGACGTGAAATTAAAGACAGATCCATTTACATGTTTCGCCTAATTCAAAGAGTAAAAGTGTTGGTCAGTGCACATCTAGAAGGCATCTGAAGACTGAAGATTGAAGCTTTCCTCTTGTTTCCATGCTGAGGGTAAAGAGTCTGGGTCACTGTATTGGGTTAGTCTTCCAATCACATTAAAGCTTGACACATCGTCTGAAATTTTCAAATTATACCCTGGTGTGTTGATGGACTTCAAAAGTGGCTTCAAAATACTTTGACACAAAACATATATTTTTCAAGTAAAATATATTTGATTTTAGTGCCTTTAGCATTCATGTAAACAACACAGATATGACTGGAGATGCATGTCTGTGCTCTTTGATCTGTGTGTTCAGCCTTTGATCTGTCTATGAGAGTGAAAAATGTATTTTCCAGCGGAGCGCTGCGGTGACCCCACAGACGCTGGAAACACCATCTCCAAATGCTCCTGGAAACCTGCAAATGAAAGCTGGAAAATGAAGTAAACATACTCATATCTGTCTGTTACACCATGACCTGCAATGCCTTAAAGCAGAGCTCTTCATCTACTCTCTTCTGGAGGTCACATGATCCAGAGGAAAACCGGCGGGAGGCCAAGCGTTTTTTCAGACCAATTATTGCATTGCCAGAGCACTTTCATTGGAAGTAATGGGTTAACATGACAAACGAACACACTGAATATTATCACACTGAAATAAATCCTGTTTAAAGGCAATTGACAAGCTTGAGAACAAATATAATCCCATCCTCCACCGGAAATAACATTTAAAAGATCTGCTAAAACCTCTATCTTCGACATAATCAACCCATACTCTTAAAAAAAAATACAGAACCGTCATTTCACATCTGAAAGAAAAAGAAAGAAATGGCTGTTCTTCCTCTTTCTCATTCTGTAAGGAAAAAACTGTTTTTGTCCTGCAAATACTGTGAAATGGCACCGTCTCCATGAGAAATGTACAACCATTAGTGAATAAATGTGATTGGATGACGTTGACTCATAGCTGGTCAAACACAATGAGGACGTTAGCATGTATTTAGACTGTTTTTGCTTATTTTTAAGCGACATTGGGCTTGTCTTGTCGAGGATCACCGCTGAGCTCTCTGGTTTGCCAGGCAGTGCACAGTTTTCAGTAAAATCAGTTGGAACGGCATAGAAAACAATTGAATAAAAATAGCGAACTGAAAAGATCCGCCCTAAAGGCTTAAAGGAAGTAAAATATTATATTTTGGAGAGATCTACTGTTTCACGTTTCTTACATTTACATTTATTCATTTAGCTGACGCTTTTATCCATTCTTCTCAGTTCAGCGCCCATTTGACTCTTAAGCTCACCTCAGAGTCCTTCAAACGCTACTGGCCTTCAGGAATATGGAGCATTAGTACGAGAGCTCACGCTGTGTTTCAGTCTGAGCTTCAGACCTGGAGCTGTCAGGGTTTCTGCGGGATCATTAGCATACGACTGCAGCCCAGGCGCTCTCAGCTGCCATGTAGACTTTCCTCTCGCTCGCTGCCATTTTCTAATTGTCCACTCAGACTCTCAGCTCCACTTAGAGCCGGTCCTCTGAAACAAGGCCTTCTGGGTAGAGATGGAGTCAGTGCCACTGGTGTGCCTTCACATTGAGATCTGCCACTGTAGATCCAGTGTTAGAGCATCAGCCTTACGGGCCACACGGGGCATGACCCCCCCCCCCACACACACACACGCACACGCACATGCCACGCAAACGCACGCGCACACACGCGCACACTCGCGCACACTCGCACACACGCACACACACACACACACACACACACTCACACATGCAAACACACACTCTCACACACGCACACACACACTCTCACACACGCACACATACACGCACACACACACTCTCACACACGCACACATGCACACACACACACGCTCTCGCACACACTCTCACACACGCGCACACTCGCGCACACTCACGCACACACACACACACACACACACACACTCTCACACACCCACACACACACACACACACACACGCACGTACACACACACACACGCACACACTCTCACACACGCACACACACACACACACGCACCCCCATTAACACACACACACACACGCTCACACTTACACACGTCATGCTTTTCTAGGTCTACTTCTGAACTTACTAGGTCAGCACAAGGACTTCAGTAATATAATCCCACAAGCCGCACAGAACCGGGTCTGACACAGAACCATGTCCCGCTCTGGCCGAATCTGAAGCCAAAACCAGGGGCCGTTTCGCATAAATGCTCTGTTATTGCACATATAGATTCCTCCTTGATATTTAATACAGATGAAATCATACGGTCACATGTGAAGAAGGCGCCCAGTAAACAGATCAAATATCACAGGCTCGTGTTTCATGCAGTTTCTCGTCTGCTTCAGTATATAAAATATATATTTGAAGTGTTCTGTTGCTCGCTCTGTTCAGATGTAAGCCGACTCAGTCCAGAGCACTTACGTTTTTAACGTAAAAGATATGGAAGCTCACATCTAGTGTTTTACGTCAACGTGTTTGTTGTGTTATTAGCAGAGAAACTGAGGCTAATATCAGGTTAGATTTGTCCTGCAGTTGCTCATCCCTCTGTGTGTGTGCGTGTGTGTGTGCGTGTGTGTGTGCGTGTGTGTGTGTGTGTGTGTGTGTGTGTGTGTCTGTGTGTGTGTGTGTGTGTGTGTGTGTCTGTGTGTGTGTGTGTGTGTGAGAGAGAAACGCGAGGATCGACCGGCTCCCCGTCGCTGCTATAGTAATACATTCGACTCACCTTGCATAAAGTGCAAAGCAGCGTGTGTTCCTGTCTGAATCTATGATTCAGCAACGAGAATGACAGGACGGTTACACAAACGGACATGTTCATCCGCGAGAGGACAGGACTCTGATAATGTCATTGATTGAGTGTTGAGGAACGTGTAAGGCTGAGTATCAAGTTCTTCACAAATATTTCTGCTCTAAATGAACACACATAATTAGGGGATCACAACAGATTATTTATTGTTTTACCAATGGTAGTTGGATTTAAACCTAAAATCCCCGGTGAGCAGCACAACAGGCGAGTAGAAGAAGAATAATGAGTGCCAAAGCAAACTCTTCTAGTGGCTGCGAGAAAATACGGGGTTTGTTTAGCTGGACTTGATGAGAATCAGCATCAGTTTTTGCAGTTGTCCAAACCCCAACTACGAGAAAGAAAATTTGTAGATGAACTTTGTTTCTTCCTCACATCACTGTCAGTCGTGTAGAAAAAAATCAATCAGTTCACTCCAAACACAATCAGTATTTTAATGTTTCTGTTCTTGTGTTCCTTCTGTAACAGTAACATTCTGAAAATTGAAAAAATAGTCTACCAGTTAATATCAATATTTAAAAAAAAAATCCCCTATACATCATCCAAGAGCTTGAATAGAAGTTTATACTAGAGTGTCCACAAAATAATATAGGGTTCATAGACAATTGGAAAAGTTTTGGGGGCAGAGCTAACCTGTTGAAAAGAGGATGGTGCTGCTCTTCTCTCTAGTCAAGTCAAGTCACCTTTATTTATATAGCGCTTTTTACAATACAGATTGTTTCAAAGCAGCTTTACAGAGATAACAGGAAAATAATGTTGTAATAATATTGTTAAATATAAAATTAAATGTCGCCAACAAAGCAAGCCAGGAACCAAAGGAAGGAAGGAACCAAAACTCCATCAGTGACAGAATGGATAAAAAAACCTTGGGAGAACCCAGGCTCAGTCTCAGTCCTCCTCTGGCCAACGAACGAACAGTGTATGATTATGATTTAGGCAGCATTACAGGTCAGAAGTCAGATGGGATCAGAACTTTCACAATATTTATCCAGTTCATCTGGTTGGGGTCGGAGTCATCACGCCGGTATGGAGACGAGTTTGTTGAGGTGTCCTTGAGGCCTTCACAGTGTTGATGAGGCTGGCACTTCAGGACTGCGTTGTCGTCGTGTCCAGGCGCAGGTCCTTCATCAGATCCGGATACGGCCTGGATCCGGCGGACTGCGGTAAACCTCGGGATAAACAGAGAGACTAATATTAGCGTAGACGCCATCCTACTTATGATGTAACGAGTACATCAGGATTTATGGGAAGTGTTCCCGGTTCCGGGTGATCTAAACTATGCAGCCTAACATTGAATTATAGAAGTCTATAATGTGTTATGAGTATGCTAAGCCAAAGAGATGATCAACTGGCCAGAATTTTGAGATCGCAATAGGCGTGAAGGACTATAATGCGTTAAGAGCTCACTCAAGTACTGGGGAGCTAAACCATTTAGTGCTTTGTAAGTAATCAGCAATATTTTAAAATGTATACGATGTTTAATAGGGAGCCAATGCAGTGTTGACAGAGCCGGGCTACTATGGTCATACTTCCTGGTTCTGGTAAGAACTCGAGCGGCTGCATTTTGGACCAGCTGTAGTTTGTTTATTAAACGTGCAGGGCAACCACCCATAATAGCATTACAATAATCTAGCCTTGATGTCATGAACGCATGAACCAATTGTTCTGCATTTTTCATTGAGAGCATATGACGTAATTTAGATATATTTTTAATATGAAAAAATGCAGTTTTACAGATACTAGACACGTGACTTTCAAATGAAAGATTGGTAGCAAAGTTCTCTCTAGTAATATGGCACATAGTCTTAGAGCTCAAACATGAACTGGGGCTCGGGTCAGGAAGCAGACAAACTGGCTAAACCGACCGTCTGCTAGCTGTCTCGTGTCACCAAGGTCAGATAAATCCCATCACATAGAGGCTCTTTCACCTAGATATCATCATATAGAGACTGTGTCTGTTCCCCGAACTAGGACATACAAAAAACTCCTAAACCCATTTAAGGGTGAAAATTTAATTAATGTTCAACAATTAAAAAACAGATATAATACGGATGAACAACTGGTGGTGATGGCGCAGTGGATAAGTCACATGCCTTTGGTGTGAGAGACCCGGGTTTGAATCCACTGTGAGACACCAATGTGTCCCTGAGCAAGACACTTAACCCCTAATTGCTCCAGAGGCGTGCGACCTCTGAAATATAGCAATTGTAAGTCGCTTTGGATAAAAGCGTCAGCTAAATGAATAAATGTAAATGTAACAAATGATAAAGCTTGGGTTGCTGAATATTCAATCTCTTACTTCAAAAGCACTTATTGTTAATGATATGATCACAGACTATAACCTAGATGTGCTGTGTATGACAGAAACCTGGCTAAAATCAAACGATTACATTACTTTAAATGAGTGCACCCCCAAGATTACTGTTATAAACATGAACCTCGTCTGAAAGGCAAAGGGGGAGGTGTTGCTGTAATTTATAGTAATATCTTCAGAATTACTGAGAAGTCAGGCTTTAAATATAATTATTTTGAAGTGTTGGTGCTTAATGTAACAATATATAGTGTAAATGATAAATCACGTTTGAGATTTGTGCTGGCTACTGTATACAGGCCACCAGGGCACCATACAGACTTTATCAAAGAATTTGCTGACTTTCTATCAGAGTTAGTACTGGCTGCAGATAAAGTCCTAATTGTTGGTGATTTTAATATACATGTAGATAATGAAAAAGATGCATTGGGATTGGCTTTTAAAGACATTCTGAACTCTATTGGAGTTAGACAACACGTGTCAGGACCTACTCATTGTCGTGATCATACTCTAGATCTAATATTATCACATGGAATCAATGTTGATGCCGTTGATATTCTTTAGAGAGCAGCCAGAAAAATGGAGTGCAACTGGAAGACAAAACTAAATTTTTTTCGCATTTCATGGAAAGAGAGCACGATTGCGTACAGAAAGACCATAAAAACTGCTACAGTAGATCTGCTTATTTTCAACCCTATTAGAAGAAAATAAGCAAAACCCTAGGTATTTATTTGAAACAGTGGCTAAATTGACTAAAAATAAGGCTTCAATCCAAGATGTTTCCAAGCAGCACAGCAGTAATGACTTTATGAACTTCTTTACTTATAATTTTCTCCCTGATATTATCAATCTTGTAAGTATGCAACTGTCTACTACAGTATCGCATCAGACAGTGCAGTGTAGTCTCCCTGAGGAAAAATTTTATTCATTCATTGCAATAGGAGAGGAAGAATTTTCTAAACTCGTTAAATCATCTAAATCGACAACATGTATGTTAGACCCTATACCGACTAAGTTATTGAAAGAGATGCTTCCAGAGGTCATAGATCCTCTTCTCAATATCATTAATTCATCTTTGTCATTAGGATACGTACCAAAAACTTTTAAGCTGGCTACGATTAAACCGCTTGTTAAAAAACTGCAACTTTAATAAATGTTGAAAATATAATGCTGAACATATGAACTCGCCAACATTCACTGGCTAAAGACCCTGTAACTCCATTGAGCTTGATTTTGATAAAATGTTAATAATATAATGCAAATGTATGACCATAAAGGCACAATACTAACTTTGATAACATTGTTTAATTATCTAAAAAAAATTTTTTTTTTTAATTTCCTGACTAGTTGCAGTTCTACGATCACCTATAATTTTCGCTGGTTTCAAAGGACACTCTACGCTAGATATAACCTGACACTCATTTTCACTTAAATGTAACGCTTTAATGGTTAGTGAAGTATCCTGAGATCGGAGATCCAGAAGCTAATGTCAGCGCATCACCATGGCGACTTATGATGACATCAACATCACATTTGCATTGGCCGTACCATTTGAATTCATAATTGGATGACTGACAAATTAAAATATAAAATGACAGAATGATAAAATAACGTTTTGTTTTTTTCATTCTTTGAACCGGTTCAGAGCCCTGGTAGAAAGTGAAAGGCATTGGAGTAATGAATAAAATGTTCACATGCGCTACATTCATATCTACTCTCAAATAACATCCTACATATATTTATCACTCCTCACTTCTGGACACTTTCCCAATGAGCAGCTCTGCAACTCCTCAAGCAAAGAAAACATGCTTACCTCACGAGATGTTAAAAGCATGTCTTTCTGCCCATGGTAGAGGTAACATTAGGAAAACACAGCTCGGATGTTGTACATTGCATTGCTTTGCAAACACTCTTGCCCATAAATTGGGTTTATGTGTGACCTTTGGGTGACAAGACTGATGGTGTCAGGAACTGGGACTTCCTGCTCGAGCTCCACCCGGACACACTGTGTGTGGTACTTGCTCAGGATGGATGGACACTTTGAGATTTTTACCCTGCATTCTTTTCCCCCAAACTTAGAGGGACAAGGAAAAAATCTTTTTTTTAGGGACTTTATCATTTGGGTTTGAGTGTGAGTTGAACATTAACATATCATACCCAGAGGTGGAAAGTAACTAATTACAAATATTTTAGCTACAGTCCTTGAGGACATTTTTCATATTTTTCTTCTTTCTTGAGAATAATTAAATTGTGGTACTTTTTAGTTGAATAAAAAAAAAGTATTCAACTTCGCTACAGTTATTTTTCACCAAAAGTACAAAGTACTTTGACAAAGGTGCCGATGGAGCAACAGGGCGAGCTGAAGCTTCAGCCAATCACAGACAGGTCTGAAGTGCTTCAGCCAATCACAGGCAGGTCTGAAGCGCTTCAGCCAATCACAGACAGGTCTTAAGCGCTTCAGCCAATCACAGACAGGTCTGAAGCAAAACAATCGCTCTTGGCAACAGGGATAGCTAGTATGTTTGCTTAACCTTGGCATACTGTCAAAATCATCATCGATTAAAATCATGTTTTACACATAAGTTGTGTTTGTAATAACTTCTATGGTTCAGTGTTGCTTCTTAACACAGAGTGAGACAGAAAATATATTAATTTATAAAATTGTATGATGCAGGCTATGTTGATTAGTATTATAGATATACATAATTCTTATGAAAATACCTGAGATGGCTCGAAGAACACAGATATATCATCGCAATCGTGTGTTTGTCTTCATGTTTCATCAGTCAAAACGTTTCTATTTGCATGTTATTATATCCATATAAGGGATTTCCTGGAGCGTCATAAGTTTAATACTTCTATGAATCTCCCTTGTGGACTCTCTGCGCGAGGGCGCCCTCTGGCTGCCAGTATGAAACAGCAATGACATGAGAGTGTTTAGCGCTCCATATTACCATCATTACCTCATTTTTGGTAAAAATAGAAAAATAATACTAAAGTACTTTATAAGATAATAACTTGAGAGTAGTTTAAGCAAACTACTTATTTACTCTTACTTGAGTCATATTATTTTTCAGTACTTCTATTATAAAAGGATTACTTAAGTAGCAATACTTTTACTAAAGTACAATTTTTTAGTACTCTTTCCACCACTGATCATACCTGAAACTCTTAAAGGTGACATATTATGCCTCTTTTCACAAGATGTAATATAAATCTATGGCGTCCCCAGAATGTGTGTGTGTGATATTTCAGCTCAAAATAGCAGATCATTTATTATAGCTTGTCAAATTTGCCCCTTTTTGGGTGTGAGCAAAAACACGCAGTTTTTGTGTGTGTCCCTTTAGATGCAAATGAGCTGCAGCTCCGCCTCCGTTTATAAGAGGGCGGAGTCTTTACACGAGCTTCAGAAACTCCAGCAATAACAAAACAGGCCAATCTCACTCATCCAAAATCCCAGAATAACCAGTAGCAAGTGCAGCCTTACGGAGAGACTCAGGAAGAGTTTCTGAATGTTAGTGGAGACATTTATGTAGTTGTTGTGGAGTTACATTGATCATCTCATCATCATGTTGAACTTCTACACAAGTGTCCACAGTTCCTGAGGTGTTTATAAGACAGCGGTGACATGTTCTGGTCAATAGTGTTCAGTGCTCGTCTGTGCTCAACGACAGAACAGTTTCAGGCTTTGCTGGATCTTCTGCCGTTGCGTTAGAACTGGTCACTGTTGTCGCTCGAGAAACCAAATGTCGGCTGGTGTGTGTAAACGTGCAGATTAAGAGCGGGTAATATTATAATGAGATCCTCTTCCTACGTCAGAAGGGGAGTGAAATCTGACATTACCAAAACAAAGTTGTCAGATTAAAGTCAGATTATCATGATATGTCCCCTTTAACCTCTTATTCTTATTTACACGAAAACATTTACATCCCAGATCTTCCCACTTTTTAAGTTCAAAGTGCATCTGAAGTGGCTCCAACTGGGAAGAACTGATGTAAAGAGACTACGCCACTAACTAAACCAATCCAGCATTGAGAAGTCTATGATAAGATTATTTCGGAGAGACGTGGCCTTCTGGTTAACACACATACTTATCTAAGGCCGACCCGTGTTTGAGTTCGGCTCGAGTCCATTACTTGTACATTGTCCTATCAGATTAAAGGCTGATAAAAAATTCTCAGAAAAAATATAAAAAATTATATTTCAGATCTTACCAACAGTACATGTACAGCAACAGCTGCTGTCGAACATGGCAGCATTACAGTTCAAAGGACAAACCATCAATGTAAATTGAAGCTGGCCACTTTCAAGCAGAAACACTAAAAACCAGTAAAAAAAATTAAATAAGAGAAAAAAAGCTGCCCCAAACTCTACCGTTTTTATTTCTACACATTCAAATCACATCCCACAATGCAAAAAAAAAAAAAAAAAAGCATAAAAACTTCTGGTTTGGCCAAGTCTCCCTTTCCAACCCTGACAGCAGCCTGTGAGATGAGGATGTCATGTGACTGGCTGATCTCCTGTGATGTAGTATATATGACATGCTGGTCAGAGCGCATCCCTAATAAGAGCAATGAAGACACACTGGGGCAACAAAAGGCAGCTGTTTGCTCACCAGTCAGGTGGAATGAAGGGATTGAACCGGTGGGTCTGAACTGAAGCCATCCGAGCAGAAGCTCTGAGTATCTGCATGCCTCCAATTATTGTCCTGCCAGCAGCCTGTAACACACACACACACACACACACACACACACACACACGCACGCACACACACACACACGCACACACATTCCTGAGCACTTGGATTAATCTCTTTCCTTTGATTATGGCAGTCCTGAGCTTTAATGGTGAACCCACAGTGTTCGAGTGCTGAAACAATATGCATGTATTCACGACACCGAGACAGTATAGACAGACTTGCCAAACGTAAGCGTCCCGTTCCCTCAAGATCCTCACATTCAAACTGCTCTGCAAGAGGGAACTCACAGCCAACTGGTTGTTTCCCAAACAAATTATTTGGTTTTCCAACCGCATTCAACATTTAAGGATGACATTTTAAGCTCATTATTTTTGGTTGATCATTAGTTGTAATTTTTCCAATACGTAGGTCATTTTTTCAAAAACTCTTCACACAGTTCTCCTAACCAAACTTTCATCAGTTTCAAAATGCACTAAATCTACCACAACACTTCATTCATGTCTCAAATCTACACCATTCTTCCAGAAAACTAGCAGAGGTTTCCCCCAACAAACTCACTTTATCAATCATAAAACAATTAGCTAAAAAACACCACCAACAGGAGCGTTAAACAATGTTTTGTTTGTAAAATTTCTTTACAAAACAAGAATGACACTATCTACTGTTTATAATTCACTGAGCATTTAAATAATACACTCTTATCTGTGTGGAGCACATAACAAAATAAAAGTATTTATGGGTGCTAAACATAAAATGTAAAATTCAAATTCAAAAGTGATAAATCCACTTAATCTGCGATAAAAGACTAGACGTACTGTAGAGATTGAAGACAAACGGTCCCGTTCATACAACAACAGACAACCGACCTGAGCCCCATTTCTACCAGAAAGACTCGGAAGGCGAGATGATATCACAATGACATTTATTAATTAATAGACCAGAAAATGAAAACAAAATTATTGGATGGTAAAGTTCTTTGGCGCAGGCCCCGTCCGTAGTTCACATTTGGAGGGTATTCTGCATATCCTGCCTGAAGATGAAGGCAGGGGCGCAGCCGAACCGCAAAATTGGTAGGAAAACGCAAGGGAGCTGTGAGAGAGTGGAATATTAGATCAAGAGGGGAAGGCTACAATAGGCTACATAAAGACGAAGGCCACATTAGGCCACATAGAGACGAGGAGACCAGGCCACTTTAGGCCACATGGAGACGAGGCCACATGGAGACGAGGCCGCTTTAGGTCACATGGAGACGAGGCCACATGGAGACGAGCCCGCTTTAGGTCACATGGAGACGAGGCCGCTTTAGCCCGCATGGAGACGAGGCCACATGTAGACGAGGCCGCTTTAGGCCGCATGGAGACAAGGCTGTTTTAGTCACATGGAGACGAGGCCGCTTTAGGTCACATGGAGACGAGGCCACTTTAGGCCGCACGGAGACGAGGCCGCTTTAGGCCACATGGAGACGAGGCCGCATGGAGACGAGGCCGCATGGAGACGAGGCCGCTTTAGGTCACATGGAGACGAGGCCGCTTTAGGCCACATGGAGACGAGGCCGCTTTAGGCCTCATGGAGACAAGGCCGCTTTAGGTCATATGGAGACGAGGCCGCTTTAGGCCACATGGAGACGAGGCCGCTTTAGGCCACATGGAGACAAGGCCGCTTTAGGTCATATGGAGACGAGGCCGCCTTAGGCCTCATGGAGACGAGGCCGCTTTAGGCCACATGGAGGTGAGGCCGCTTTAGGCCTCATGGAGACTAGGCCGCTTTAGGCCTCATGGAGACGAGGCTGCTTTGGGCCACATGGAGACGAGGTCGCTTTAGGCCTCATGGAGACAAGGCCGCTTTAGGTCATATGGAGACGAGGCCGCTTTAGGCCACATGGAGACAAGGCCGCTTTAGGTCATATGGAGACGAGGCCGCTTTAGGCCACATGGAGACGAGGCCGCCTTAGGCCTCATGGAGACGAGGCCGCTTTAGGCCACATGGAGGTGAGGCCGCTTTAGGCCTCATGGAGACTAGGCCGCTTTAGGCCTCATGGAGACGAGGCCGCTTTGGGCCACATGGAGATGAGGTCGCTTTAGGGCACATGGAGACGAGACCGCTTTAGGCCACATGGAGACGAGGTCGCTTTAGGGCACATGGAGACGAGACCGCTTTAGGCCACATGGAGACGAGGTCGCTTTAGGGCACATGGAGACAAGACCGCTTTAGGCCACATGAAGACGAGGTCGCTTTAGGGCACATGGAGACGAGACCGCTTTAGGCCACATGGAGACGAGGTCGCTTTAGGCCGCATGGAGACGAGACCGCTTTAGGCCGCATGGAGACGAGGCCGCTTTAGGCCACATGGAGACGAGGTCACTTTAGGGCACATGGAGACAAGGCCGCTTTAGGCCACATGGAGACGAGATACAAATACACTCTATGGATTTAATCTCAGTTTTTTTATTTGTTTAACTCTTGGTGTGAACAGACAAAGGATGTCTGTAATAGCTGCTTAATAATATGTGTAGTTTAAATCTGCCTTTGCAAAATGTTTAATTTAGTCAAAATACAGGGATAGATTGAATCAGGGGCAGATCTAGGGTCAGTGGATATTCGGGTCTTCAGCCCAGACTTCACTGGATGCAAATGGAGTCATCCTTGTAATTAATTCATTTCAATTCAATTCAAATTTAATTGTATAGCACTTTTCACAATACATATTGTTTCAAAGCGGCTTTACAGAAAGTGCATTTCAGAAATGTACGTAAAAAATACAGTTAGTTAATCATCATGTATTAATTTAGGGCATAACATATCGCCGGCGTTGAGTCGTCTCTTCACAGGCGTCGAGTCGTCTCATCGCAGGTGTTGGGGACTCTGAAGTCTCCGTGAGAGGCTGGATACAGACTGTAGCTGAAGAACGCTATTTACCTCGGGACTAGCGTCCCGAGATAACAGCAGAAAAGCAGATGGGAAGTAATTAGCGTAGCTGCTGTTCATAATATTAATGCATTCGATCTGATTCAACAGTAGTATAAGAGGCAAGCATTATGTGAATGCTTGGCTGAAGAGATGCGTCTTTAATCTAGTTTTGAACTGGGAGAGCGAGTCTGAGCAACGAACAGTATCAGGAAGGCTATTCCAGAGTTTAGGAGCTAAATGCGAGAACGCCCTCCCTCCTTTAGTGGATCTGGATATCCTAGGAATGACCAGAAGCCTCGAATTTAGGGATCTTAAAGAACGCGATGGATTGTAGGGCGATAGAAGGTCCATTAAATATACAGGAGCTAGACCATTTAGGGCTTTATAGGTCAGTAATAGTACTATGTAATTGATACGGAACTTAATAGGTAACCAGTGCAGAGATGATAAAATTGGTGTTATATGATCATATTTTCTTGACCTAGTAAGAACTCTAGCAGCTGCATTTTGCACTAACTGTAGCTTGTTTATTGAGGATGTAGGACAACCAGCTAATAAAGCGTTACAGTAATCTAGTCTTGAGGTCATGAATGCATGAACTAACTTTTCTGCATCAGAAACAGATAGCATGTTACGTAGCTTAGCAATATTTCTAAGGTGGAAAAAGGCTGTTCTTGTAACATATGAAATATGATTTTCGAAAGACAAGTTGCGGTCTAGTATAACACCCAGGTCTTTTACTGTAGTGGATAAAGTAACTGGACATCCTTCTAAATTAAAGTTGTATTGTACGAGGTTTTGTGGGTAGTTTTTTGGACCAATAAGTAATACCTCCGTTTTATCTGAATTTAATAGCAGGAAATTACACGTCATCCAGCATTTTATATCTTTAAGACACTCTGTCAATTTAGATAAGTTAGTGTTTTCATCTGGTCTTGATGAAATATATAATTGAGTGTCATCAGCATAACAGTGGAAATTAATTCCATGTTTTCTTATAATATTACCCAGTGGCAGCCTATATATTGAGAATAGCAGAGGGCCTAACACCGATCCTTGCGGCACTCCATAGTCTACTGACGTTATCTTCGATTTTTCCCCATTTAAACAGACAAAATGGTAACGGTCTGATAAGTACGATCTAAACCAGCTTAATGCCTGTCCCTGAACACCAGTGTAGTTTTGTTGTCGATCCAAGAGTATTTTATGATCTATAGTGTCGAACGCAGCGCTAAGATCGAGTAGAACTAGTATTGAGATACAGCCTTGGTCAGAAGCTAAAAGTAAATAATTTGTAATTTTAACTAGCGCAGTTTCTGTGCTATGATGCGGTCTGAATCCTGACTGAAATTTTTCATAGATATCATTTTCTTGCAAGAAAGAGCACAATTGAGCGGACACAATTTTTTCTAGTATTTTAGATATAAATGGAAGATTTGAAATGGGTCTGTAATTTGCTAAGTTATTTTGATCTAATTGCGGTTTCTTAATAATAGGTTTTATTACTGCCAGCTTAAATATTTTTGGAACATGACCTAAAGATAAAGACGAGTTAATAATATTGAGAAGAGGCTCTTCCACTACAGGTAACACTTCTTTCAGTAGTTTAGTGGGTATTGGGTCTAATAAACATGTTGTTGATTTCGCTGCAAAGATAAGTTTATTTAGCTCTTCCTGTCCTATAGTTGTAAAGCGGTGTAGTTGTTCTTGAGGGGCGATAATTGAGGCTGAATCATAAGACACCATAGAGGATTGTACATTTACAATTGTATTTCGGATGCTTTCTATTTTCTCATTGAAGTAATTCATAAAATCATTACAACTATACTGTAACGGAATATTTTGCTCTGGTGATGTCTGTTTATTTGTTAGTCTAGCCACGATGTTAAATAAAAACCTTGGATTATTTTGGTTATTTTCTATTAGTTTGCGGAGATGCTCAGCCCTGGCTTTTTATAACGTGACATACTGTCTTTCCACGCGATTCTAAAGACCTCTAAATTAGTTTGTTTCCATTTACGCTCTAAGTTACGAGTTTCTCTCTTGATAACATGTGTAGTACTATTGTACCATGGTGCTTTAGTTTTCTCTCTAACCTTTTTTAATCTAATTGGTGCAACAATATTCAATTCAATTCAATTCAAATTTATTTGTATAGCGCTTTTCACAATACATATTGTTTCAAAGCAGCTTTACAGAAAGTGCATTCCAGAAATGTACGTAAAAAATACAGTTAGTTAATCATCATGTATTAATTTAGGGCATAACATATCGCCGGCGTTGAGTCGTCTCTTCACAGGCGTCGAGTCGTCTCATCGCAGGTGGTGGGGACTCTGAAGTCTCCGTGAGAGGCTGGATACAGACTGTAGCTGAAGAACGCTATTTACCTCGGGACTAGCGTCCCGAGATAACAGCAGAAAAGCAGATGGGAAATAATTAGCGTAGCTGCTGTTCATAATATTAATGCATTCGATCTGGTTCAACAGTAGTATAAGAGGCAAGCATTATGTGAATGCTTGGCTGAAGAGATGCGTCTTTAATCTAGTTTTGAACTGGGAGAGCGAGTCTGAGCAACGAACAGTATCAGGAAGGCTATTCCAGAGTTTAGGAGCGAAATGCGAGAACGCCCTCCCTCCTTTAGTGGATCTGGATATCCTAGGAATGACCAGAAGCCTCGAATTTAGGGATCTTAAAGAACGCGATGGATTGTAGGGCGATAGAAGGTCCATTAAATATACAGGAGCTAGACCATTTAGGGCTTTATAGGTCAGTAATAGTACTTTGTAATTGATACGGAACTTAATAGGTAACCAGTGCAGAGATGATAAAATTGGTGTTATATGATCATATTTTCTTGACCTAGTGAGAACTCTAGCAGCTGCATTTTGCACTAACTGTAGCTTGTTTATTGAGGATGTAGGACAACCAGCTAATAAAGCGTTACAGTAATCTAGTCTTGAGGTCATGAATGCATGAACTAACTTTTCTGCATCAGAAACAGATAGCATGTTACGTAGCTTAGCAATATTTCTAAGGTGGAAAAAGGCTGTTCTTGTAACATATGAAATATGATTTTCGAAAGACAAGTTGCGGTCTAGTATAACACCCAGGTCTTTTACTGTAGTGGATAAAGTAACTGGACATCCTTCTAAATTAAAGTTGTATTGTACGAGGTTTTGTGGGTAGTTTTTTGGACCAATAAGTAATACCTCCGTTTTATCTGAATTTAATAGCAGGAAATTACACGTCATCCAGCATTTTATATCTTTAAGACACTCTGTCAATTTAGATAAGTTAGTGTTTTCATCTGGTCTTGATGAAATATATAATTGAGTGTCATCAGCATAACAGTGGAAATTAATTCCATGTTTTCTTATAATATTACCCAGTGGCAGCATATATATTGAGAATAGCAGAGGGCCTAACACCGATCCTTGCGCCACTCCATAGTCTACTGACGTTATCTTCGATTTTTCACCATTTAAACAGACAAAATAGTAACGGTCTGATAAGTACGATCTAAACCAGCTTAATGCCTGTCCCTGAACACCAGTGTAGTTTTGTAGTCGATCCAAGAGTATTTTATGATCTATAGTGTCGAACGCAGCGCTAAGATCGAGTAGAACTAGTATTGAGATACAGCCTTGGTCAGAAGCTAAAAGTAAATCATTTGTAATTTTAACTAGCGCAGTTTCTGTGCTATGATGCGGTCTGAATCCTGACTGAAATTTTTCATAGATATCATTTTCTTGCAAGAAAGAGCACAATTGAGCGGACACAATTTTTTCTAGTATTTTAGATATAAATGGAAGATTTGAAATGGGTCTGTAATTTGCTAAGTTATTTTGATCTAATTGCGGTTTCTTAATAATAGGTTTTATTACTGCCAGCTTAAATATTTTTGGAACAAGACCTAAAGATAAAGACGAGTTAATAATATTGAGAAGAGGCTCTTCCACTACAGGTAACACTTCTTTCAGTAGTTTAGTGGGTATTGGGTCTAATAAACATGTTGTTGGTTTCGCTGCAAAGATAAGTTTATTTAGCTCTTCCTGTCCTATAGTTGTAAAGCGGTGTAGTTGTTCTTGAGGGGCGATAATTGTGGCTGAATCATAAGACACCATAGAGGATTGTACATTTACAATTGTATTTCGGATGCTTTCTATTTTCTCATTGAAGTAATTCATAAAAATCATTACAACTATACTGTAACGGAATATTTTGCTCTGGTGATGTCTGTTTATTTGTTAGTCTAGCCACGGTGTTAAATAAAAACCTTGGATTATTTTGGTTATTTTCTATTAGTTTGCGGAGATGCTCAGCCCTGGCTGCTTTTAGAGCCTTTTTATAACGTGACATACTGTCTTTCCATGCGATTCTAAAGACCTCTAAATTAGTTTGTTTCCATTTACGCTCTAAGTTACGAGTTTCTCTCTTGATAACATGTGTAGTACTATTGTACCATGGTGTTTTAGTTTTCTCTCTAACCTTTTTTAATCTAATTGGTGCAACAATATCTAATGTACTAGAGAAAATGGTGCTCAAACTGCTAGTCATTTCCTCTAGTTCATCTGTTTGTTGGGGTTCACTGAGCAGCTGAGATAGATCAGGTAAGCTATTTGTGAATCTATCTATAGTGGTTGGAACGATTGTTCTGCCTGGTCGATAACGTGGCGCAACATGGCAAATTTCAGCAGTACGTAATATGCACGTTACCATACAATGATCAGTGAGATCGTCACTTTGCGCTATAATATCTATATCGGTTGGATTGGTTCCATGTGATATAATTAAATCTAGTGTATGATTTAGAC
Organism: Gila orcuttii; assembly: GCA_026230005.1. Lineage (NCBI taxonomy): Eukaryota > Metazoa > Chordata > Actinopteri > Cypriniformes > Leuciscidae > Gila > Gila orcuttii. The sequence goes on along the minus strand of JAPDVR010000005.1, from coordinate 81,198 downwards.
GATGAGTGGGACCACTGACGTTTTGCTTGACCCCAAATGAGTTTAATAAATCTGTAAATGCAGCCCCTAACGCATCATTTGTGTTATCTACGTGTATGTTAAAATCTCCAACAATTATTGCTTTATCGGCATTGACCAATAGATCTGAGAGAAAGTCTGCAAACTCTTTTAGGAAATCAGCATAGGGCCCTGGAGGTCTATATACGGTCGCTAAGGCTAGAGATAATAGGGATTTCTTTCTTACATCTAAGAGCGTAACATTTAGCACAAGTACTTCGAACGAATTAAACCTGTGACCTGTTTTCTGAGTAACATTTAGGATATCTCTATAGATTGTTGCAACACCGCCGCCACGACCGATCGGACGGGGCTCATGCTTATAACAGTATCCTGGTGGAGTAGACTCATTTAGACCGAAATAATCATTTGGTTTAAGCCAGGTTTCAGTAAGGCACAGAACATCGAAATTATTATCTGTGACCATTTCATTTACAATAACCGCCTTAGGTGTGAGCGATCTAATGTTTAGAAGACCTAGTTTTAGAAATTATTTTTGTTCACTGAGATTTAGATTTTCTGGTTTAATTACAATAAGATTTTTCCTAGATCCTAAACTAGATTTATTGTTTGGCCTCACTAGACGAGGAATAGACACAGTTTCTATATAATGTTCTACACTACTTGTATCAATTAAGTTGGGACAGCAGAGATTGTGATTTGGACTTTGACTTACTAGTCAGATGGTGTGTAACGTCTTGGAGATGTTGTCCGACAGCACATCCGCTCCGATTCTGCTGGGGTGCAGGCCATCAGCACGGTAGAGCCTAGGTCGCTCCCAGAACAGATTCCAATTATTTACAAAGAGCAGTTTCTGTTCATTACACCATGATATTAACCATTCATTTAGAGCAAATAGTCTACTGAACCTTTCTTGTCCTAGTCGGTACGTGGGAAGCGGTCCAGACACGATGATCGTTGCCTCAGGCGCTGTGCTGCGTACCGTCTCGATCAGGCTCCTGTAGTCCTTCTTCAGAACCTCCGTCTGCCGCAGCCGGATGTCGTTCGTTCCCGCGTGCAGCACCACAGCTCCGACGCGCTCGTCACCGTTCAGGATCTCGGGAACATGTGCAGCGACATCTAGAACACGAGCACCAGGAAAGCAGTGAGTGCGCACATTACCCTTACCTGAGGTAGCGCGGACATGACGGACGATGGAACTGCCGATGATCACGGCGTCGTCACGTTCCGACTCGCGAAGAGGGGAGAAGCGGTTCCGGGTGGAGATCTCGAAGACCGGGAGCGGTGGAGAGGTTCTTGGTCTGGTCCTGGCTCGTGTCTTCCGCTGAGGGATCACCCAGGGTCCATGGCTTTGTGTCGGTGCCGGAGTGAATGAAGCCAGAGATGATCGCGTCCTCCTGGGCAGAGAAACGCACGGAGTAGACGAAGTCGGAGTCAAAAAGTTACTAACCACTGACTTGTAAGCATCGGCGCGTGATGCTTCAAGCGCTGATCGCCGATCTCGCAGCTCGGCTTGCCTCTCTAGCAGACCACGGATCTGCTTCTCCACGGACTCCAGCTCCAACAGCACCGAATGCAGCTCGAATGTGTCCTCACCTGCACTCAGAGGTAGCGTTAGACACACATCCGATATATTCGCCATTATAACAGATGAACAGTAAATTAGTAGTGATACTACCAATATCACTACTAATTTAGGACTGAAATCCTGGATATAACCCGTATCCTTTCAGTGAAACGGGTGTAAAATCCGACGGTCGATTGGCGCGAGGCCACGCGTGAAATGCTAGCGGGCTAAAAGGCTAGTAGCTGGGATTCGCAAAGTTGGATCTAAGTAGCGATATCAAAGCAATCCGATTGTTTTTTATAGGGAATAGTATCGAGGATAAGTTCACACGATATAAAAATAGAAAGTACTTGTTTATAAATGAGTGGTAAAGAAGAAAATCAAGGATTAATGAATCAATTCGACGGAGCTCCAAACACAAACAATCACCGCACGCGCATGCGCTCACATAAACAAACTACATCACACAATTTCAGATGTACAATTTCAGATATTTTCAATATCTAATGTACTAGAGAAAATGGTGCTCAAACTGCTAGTCATTTCCTCTAGTTCATCTGTTTGTTGGGGTTCACTGAGCAGCTGAGATAGATCAGGTAAGCTATTTGTGAATCTATCTATAGTGGTTGGAACGATTGTTCTGCCTGGTCGATAACGTGGCGCAACATGGCAAATTTCAGCAGTACGTAATATGCACGTTACCATACAATGATCAGTGAGATCGTCACTTTGCGCTATAATATCTATATCGGTTGGATTGGTTCCATATGATATAATTAAATCTAGTGTATGATTTAGACGATGAGTGGGACCACTGACGTTTTGCTTGACCCCAAATGAGTTTAATAAATCTGTAAACGCAGCCCCTAACGCATCATTTGTGTTATCTACGTGTATGTTAAAATCTCCAACAATTATTGCTTTATCGGCATTGACCAATAGATCTGAGAGAAAGTCTGCAAACTCTTTTAGGAAATCAGCATAGGGCCCTGGAGGTCTATATACGGTCGCCAAGGCTAGAGATAATAGGGATTTCTTTCTTACATCTAAGAGCGTAACATTTAGCACAAGTACTTCGAACGAATTAAACCTGTGACCTGTTTTCTGAGTAACATTAAGGATATCTCTATAGATTGTTGCAACACCGCCGCCACGACCGATCGGACGGGGCTCATGCTTATAACAGTATCCTGGTGGAGTAGACTCATTTAGACCGAAATAATCATTTGGTTTAAGCCAGGTTTCAGTAAGGCACAGAACATCGAAATTATTATCTGTGACCATTTCATTTACAATAACCGCCTTAGGTGTGAGCGATCTAATGTTTAGAAGACCTAGTTTTAGAAATTCTTTTTGTTCACTGAGATTTAGATTTTCTGGTTTAATTACAATAAGATTTTTCCTAGATCCTAAACTAGATTTATTGTTTGGCCTCACTAGACGAGGAATAGACACAGTTTCTATATAATGTTCTACACTACTTGTATCAATTAAGTTGGGACAGCAGAGATTGTGATTTGGACTTTGAGTTACTAGTCAGATGGTGTGTAACGTCTTGGAGATGTTGTCCGACAGCACAGCCGCTCCGATTCTGCTGGGGTGCAGGCCATCAGCACGGTAGAGCCTAGGTCGCTCCCAGAACAGATTCCAATTATTTACAAAGAGCAGTTTCTGTTCATTACACCATGATATTAACCATTCATTTAGAGCAAGTAGTCTACTGAACCTTTCTTGTCCTAGTCGGTACGTGGGAAGCGGTCCAGACACGATGATCGTTGCCTCAGGCGCTGTGCTGCGTACCGTCTCGATCAGGCTCCTGTAGTCCTTCTTCAGAACCTCCGTCTGCCGCAGCCGGATGTCGTTCGTTCCCGCGTGCAGCACCACAGCTCCGACGCGCTCGTCACCGTTCAGGATCTCGGGAACATGTGCAGCGACATCTAGAACACGAGCACCAGGAAAGCAGTGAGTGCGCACATTACCCTTACCTGAGGTAGCGCGGACATGACGGACGATGGAACTGCCGATGATCACGGCGTCGTCACGTTCCGACTCGCGAAGAGGGGAGAAGCGGTTCCGGGTGGATGTCTCGAAGACCGGGAGGGGTGGAGAGGTTCTTGGTCTGGTCCTGGCTCGTGTCTTCCGCTGAGGGATCACCCAGGGTCCATTGCTTTGTGTCGGTGCCGGAGTGAATGAAGCCAGAGATGATCGCGTCCTCCTGGGCAGAGAAACGCACGGAGTAGACGAAGTCGGAGTCAAAAAGTTACTAACCACTGACTTGTGAGCATCGGCGCGTGATGTTTCAAGCGCTGATCGCCGATCTCACAGCTCGGCTTGCCTCTCTAGCAGACCACGGATCTGCTTCTCCACGGACTCCAGCTCCAACAGCACCGAATGCCGCTCGAATGTGTCCTCACCTGCACTCAGAGGTAGCGTTAGACACACATCCGATATATTCGCCATTATAACAGATGAACAGTAAATTAGTAGTGATACTACCAATATCACTACTAATTTAGGACTGAAATCCTGTATATAACCCGTATCCTTTCAGTGAAACGGGTGTAAAATCCGACGGTCGATTGCCGCGAGGCCACGCGTGAAATGCTAGCGGGCTAAAAGGCTAGTAGCTGGGATTCGCAAAGTTGGATCTAAGTAGCGATATCAAAGCAATCCGATTGTTTTTTATAGGGAATAGTATCGAGGATAAGTTCACACGATATAAAAATAGAAAGTACTTGTTTATAAATGAGTGGTAAAGAAGAAAATCAAGAATTAATGAATCAATTCGACGGAGCTCCAAACACAAACAAACACCGCACGCCTAGCAGACACTCTTGTTCCAATTAATGTGGAATCTTATCCTAAAAATAATAATAATTCCAGTATTAGTGTATTAGTTACACTAATACCTTAATGTAGGGTGGACACCTGTGGAGTTACAAACATTAATAACCTATTAATAAGCTAACATTAATAACCTATTAATAAGCTCTAAAGGTGACCTTTTTTAAATATAATTTAATATTCTCCAAGCAGCGTTTAAAATTTACTGAATGTAATGAGACAAGAAATGTTTGCCTTTTTTGACGTTATACAAGAAAAAAAAGTGAATGTGTGTATATTTTAAAATAGTTTAAATTGATTCATACTACAGTCAGACCAAGAACTTCTTTTACCGTTCTTATTTCTTTTTCTTTATTCAAGTCAAGTCAAGTCACCTTCATTTATATAGCGCTTTTAACAATATGGACTGTTTCAAAGCAGCTTTACAGTGATAATAGGAAATTAAAGTAACAGAGATTGTTTTGGCTTTACAGCAGCTCTAGAATAAAGTTATTGTCCAGCTAAAGTTAGTTTTGATTGATTCACTTCCGATGCAACGATCATTAGTTATTAACTTAGGGGCCGCTAACACGACACCGTTCTAACAAAAAAACTTAAATGCGATCCGGCCGCTCATTTGCATAAAACAGTGCCTGGTGGCTCTGAGAAATTTTTTTTTATCACTTCCGCGTAGCCACGTGAATCGGAATTATCCCGACAATGTTTTATCAGTACAGAGGTAAAGGAAGGAGGCCTTCACAAGGGAGAGACTAGTGACACTTCAGGACTCGTTGTCGTTGTGTCGAGGCGCAGGTCCTTCATCAGATCCGGATACGGCCTGGATCCGGCGGACTGCGGTAAACCTCGGGATAAACAGAGAGACAAATATTAGCGTAGACGCCATCCTTCTTATGATGTACAAAGTACATCAGGATCTATAGGAAGTGTTCCCGGTTCCGGCTGATCTAAACTATGCAGCCTAACATTGAATTATAGAAGTCTATAATGTGTTATGTGTATGCTAAGCCAAAGAGATGTGTTTTTAGGCTAGATTTGAACTGACAGACTGTGTCTGGTTCCCGGACAATGTTAAGAAGATTGTTTCAAAGTTTGTTCCAAAGCCAGCAGTCGATTTTGATATTCTATGTATTATCAACTGGCCGGAATTTTGAGATTGCAATAGACGTGAAGAACTATAATGCATTAAGAGCTCACTCAAGTACTGGGGAGCTAAACCATTTAGTGCTTTGTAAGTAGTCAAGTCAAGTCAAGTCATCCTCATTTATATAGCGCCTTTAACAACGCATATTGTTTCAAAGCAGCTGTACAGAGATAAACATATAATTTAAGGTAAAAGAGATTGGTTTAGTTTAATAGTGGTTCTTGAATAATGTTTTTTCCAGCTAAAGTTAGTTTTGATTGATTCACTTCCGTCTAAATGATCATTTGTTATTAAATTAAGGGCCGCTAAGACGACACCGTTCTCTCTAAACAGACTTTAAACGTGAACCTGTGATAGACGCTGATGGCGTTCACATGCGCATTAAGAATTGATTCTATAGTTATGTACGTTTGAATATATGTGCGCAGGTTTGTAATTCCTTACAAACCATGCCTACACAAACTACTTGTCTATAAATTTTGATGCAGAATTTTATTTTATCTTATCACTTTGGGTAGGTATGCGAACCGAAAAATTCCACTAGGCTTTATCTGTACAGTGGTATAGGGATCCTCCATAGGGAGAGGCTAGTTGGCACTTCAGCACTGCATTGTCATCGGGTCCAGGCGAAGGTCCTTCGTCAGATCTGGAAACGGCCTGGATCCGGCAGGCTGCGGCAAAACCTCGGGATAAAAAAAGACACTAATATTAACGTAGATGCCATTCTTCTTATGATGTAACGAGTACATCAGGATTTAAGGGAAGTGTTCCCAGTTCCGGCTGACCTAATCTAAGCAGCCTAGTATTGAATTATAAAAGTCTGTAGAGTGTTATGTGAATGCTAGGTCAAAGAGATGTGTTTTTAGTCTAGCTTTGAACTGACAGACTGTGTCTGCTTCCCGGACAATGTTAGGAAGATTGTTCCAAAGTTTTGGTGCTAAATAGGAAAAGGATCTACCGCCAGCAGTCGATTTAGATATTCTAGGTATTATCAACTGGCCAGAATTTTGAGATCGCAATAGACGTGAAGGACTATAATGCGTTAAGAGCTCGCTCAAGTACGGCGGAGCTAAACCATTTAGTGCTTTGTAAGTAATCAGCAATATTTTAAAATTTATACGATGTTTAATAGGGAGCCAATGCAGTGTTGACAGAACCGGGCTAATATGGTCATACTTCCTGGTTCTGGTAAGAACTCTAGCGGCTGCGTTTTGAACTAGCTGTAGTTTGTTTATTAAGTGTGCAGGGCAACCACCTAGCAGAGCATTACAATAATCTAGCCTTGATGTCATGAACGCATTAACTAATTGTTCCGCATTTGTCAATGAGAGCATATGGCATAATTTAGATATATTTTTTAAGATGGAAAAATGCGGTTTTACAGACACTAGACACGTGACTTTCAAATGAAAGATTGGTATCAAAGAGCACACCCAGGTTCCTAACCGACGACGAGGACTTAACAGAGCAGCCATCAAGTGTTAGATGGTATTCTAGGTTATTACGTGTGGAAGCTTTTTGTCCAATAATTAGAATCTCTGTTTTTTCAGAATTTAGTAGTAGGAAATTACTAGTCATCCAATTTTTCATTTCAACTATGCATTCCGATAATTTTGTGAATTGGTGAGTTTCATTAGGTTTGGAAGAAATATAGAGCTGAGTATCATCAGCATAACAGTGAAAGCTAATTCCATGTTTCCTAATGATATCTCCTAAAGGTTGCATATACAGAGTAAAAAGCAGCGGTCCGAGAACTGAGCCTTGTGGTACGCGGTCAGATAAATATGATTTAAACCATGCCAATGCAATTCCACTAATGCCAACATAGTTTTCTAGTCTATCTAAGAGAATGTTGTGGTCAATGGTGTCAAATGCAGCACTAAGATCAAGTAACACTAATAGAGAGATACAACCACGATCGGATGATAAGAGCAAATCATTTGTGACTCTAATGAGAGCAGTCTCAGTGCTATGGTGCGGTCTAAATCCTGACTGGAAATCCTCGCAGATATAACAAGCTCTCCTTCCATGCAATCCGAAATACCTCTAGTTTTGTTTTCTTCCAGTTGCGCTCCATTTTTCTGGCTGCTCTCTTAAGGGCCCGGGTGTGCTCGTTGTACCACGGTACAAGTAATCAGCAATATTTTAAAATGTATACAATGTTTAATAACGAGCTCTCCTTCCATGCAATCCGAAATACCTCTAGTTTTGTTTTGCATTGCCCTGGCTTTTGGTTCCAAGCGTTTATCTCTGTGTCTGCTGATCTGATTACTGACCTAGGACTGTGTACCCCGACCTCTGATCGTTCTCTGCCTGTCTTGACCCAGATTGCGCTTTGGACTTTGTCTTTTGCTGCAAATGGATTCCTCTGCGTCTGCGCCATCATAACAGAATACTTTGCCAAAATGAATCCAGCAGCACAACTGACCAATATGGATCTAACAGGTACCATCCAGGACCCGCTGAGTAAACTGTGTTCAATTTATCAATTTAATCGCATCATTGAGGATTATGTGGAGGAGTTTCTTTTTTATAGTCACCTCGTTCCTGGTGATGATGCTATGCTAAAGGACTGTTTCTGGAGTGGACTAGACTAGGACATTAGCTCAAATTTACCAGAGGAAGACCCCAGCTGGACCCTGGCACAGTATATTGACTTTGTCCTGGAGTTTTGTGGATCCCCCTTCACTGTAGGGAAGGTGGAGGAGGATGTTATCACGACCGCACTGCCTGAGAATCTTCTCGTCACTTCAACCATCAAACTAGCCATGGCTTCGGTCTATGGGCGTCCAGAACTGATGTCCACCGTGGCACAGCCCCCGCTGATGTCAGTGCGGAGGGTCAAGAAGACCATCGTTCCAGGGTCCCGTCTCTCAGAGCCTATCCAGCCAGAGCCTGTCCAGCCAGAGCCTGTCCAGCCAGAGCCTCGTGTCGTCTCAGCAGAGCATCCAGAGCCTCGTGACGTCTCAGCAGAGCTTCCAGAGCCTCGTGATGTTCCGCCGCCGAGCCAGTGTCTCTGGACAAGATGGCCATTCCGGTGTCTGTTCCTGAGCCGGTGTCTGTTCCTAAGCCGTTGTCTGTTCCTGAGCCGGTCCCTGCTCCAGCCTATGACCCCGTAACCACCCCCAAGAAAATTTTTTGAGGGGGCAGTAGGTCCTCACCGTGGCAGCCCAGGGGCCACCAGAAAGATCCTCACCGCCATGGCCGCCCGAAGGGTCTTCATCGCCGTGGCCGCCCGAAGGGTCTTCACCGCCGTGGTCATCCGAGGGGTCTTTGCCGCCGTGGTCGCCCGAGGGGTCTTCTCCGCCGTGGCCACCCGAAGGGTCTTCACTGCTTTGTCCACCCTGGCCGCCTGAACTGCCATGTCCACCCTGGCCGCCTGAACTGCCTTGTCCACCCTGGCCACCTGAACTGCCTTGTCCGCCCTGGCCGCCTGAACTGCTTTGTCGGCCCTGGCCTCCTGAACCGCTTTGTCCGCCATGGCTGCCTGAACTGCTTTGTCCGCCCTGGCCGCCTGCACAGCCTGCTCCGCCCTGGTCGCCTGCACAGCCTGCTCCGCCCTGGTCGCCTGCACAGCCTGCTCCGCCCTGGTCGCATGCACAGCCTGCTCCGCCCTGGTCGCCTGCACAGCCTGCTCCGGCCTGGTCGCCTGCACAGCCTGCTCCGCCCTGGTCTCCTGCACAGCCTGCACAGCCTGCTCCGCCCTGGTCGCCTGCACAGCCAGCTCCGCCCACGCTCCACGACCCAGGTCCACCCACGCTACACGATGGGACCATTGCATGCCCTGGTCCCGTTCCCCTGCATGGACCTGGCCCTCCATCCCTCCCCCCAAGACCACCTCCGCTTCACCACCCTCCTGAACTCTTGTGTTTTTGTTTTGTTTTTGAGCGTCTGGAAACCGCTCTTAAAGGGGGGGCTCTGTCACGACTAGCCACGCACTTCCTGGGTTGACTTGGACTACATTTCCCATCATACACCTCCCTGGACTGATCACACCATACACCTGCACTGCACTGATTGCACACACACACCTGCACTTCACTTACACACACATAAAAGCCACTTGCACACACCTCTTCTCTGCGAAGTATTGCATTGCCCTGGCTTTCAATTCCAATTTTATCTCTGTGTCTGCTGATCTGATTGCTGACCTAGGACTGTGTACCCCGACCTCTGATCGTTCTCTGCCTGTCTTGACCCGGATTGCTCTTTGGACTTTGTCTTTTGCTGGAAATGGATTCCTCTGCGTCTGCGCCATCATAACAGTTCTCAATCGGCCTACCTGGTAAAATAAAGGTTAAATAAAAATATTTTAAAAGAAGATGAGTTTACGAGTTTAGAAAATTCTTCCTTTTCTATAGCAATGAATGAATCGAATCTTTTCGTCAGTGAGACTACACTGCACTGTCTGATGCGATACTGTAGTAGACGGTTGCATAGTTATAATTTTTTTCCTGATATTATCAATCTTATAAGTGAAGAAGGTCATAAAGTCATTACTGTTGTGCTGCTTGCAAACTTCTGGGCTTGAAACTTTATTTTCCGTCAGTTTATCAACTGTTTCGAATAAATACCTAAGGTTTTGTTTATTTTCTTCTAATAGGGTTGAAAAATAAGCAGGTCTAGCAGTTTTTAAGGCCTCTCTGTATGCAATCGAGCTCTCCTTCCATGAAATGCGAAATACCTCTAGTTTTGTTTTCTTCCAGTTTCGCTCCATTTTTCTGGCTGCTCTCTTAAGGGCCTGAGTGTGCTCGTTGTACCACGGCGTTGGACTATTTTCTTTGATCTTCTTTAAGCGCAACGGAGCAACTGTGTCTAAAGTGCTGGAAAAGAGAGAGTTAAAAGTTTCTGTCGCAATATCGAGTTCTTCTAAGCTATCTTGGATGCTGGGATGATGAAACTGATCAGGAAGATTATTAATAAAGCAATTTTTAGTGGCAGAAGTCATAGGTCTGACATATTTGTAACACGGAGTCGGCTTTGCAGCCTTGGCAAAATTAAGTTTACACGAGACTAGATAATGATCTGAGATGTCATCGCTCTGCTGCAGAATTTCAACAGCATCAACATTGATTCCATGTGATAATATTAGATCTAGAGTATGATTATGACAATGAGTAGGTCCTGACACGTGTTGTCTAACTCCAATAGAGTTAAGAATGTCTTTAAATGCCAATTCCAATGCATCTTTTTCATTATCTACATGTTGTCACAGTCCTCGTCTGCACCTGTCTGTCTTAGTCTTCACTACACTACCCAGAATCCCTCTTGTTTCCACACCTGAACTCACTCCCTTACTTACCAGCCTGTTCATCGTTATCTTCATCAATGTCACCTGTCTTCACCTTGTTATGTTTGATTCATGCTTGTATTTAGTTTGCTTCTGTTCAGCCTGTCCTTGTCGGTCGTTGTCTATGTTACCTGAGTGTATTCCCTCCCTGCATCTGTTTATTGTTTTGTTTAGAAGTAAAAGTGATTGTTTCTGGAAATCCTTGTCTCCTTGCGTTTCCTGCCATACACACAGCGTGACAGAACGACCGACCAAGACAAGATGGATTTGGCTGGCCATGACCTGACGGATTACCTCATCAGGATCCTGATGGAGAGAGGTCTCCGCATCACCATCACCCAGTGATGGCTCCAACCATCTTCGCCATGCCATCCATTCTCATCCATGGTTCTGAAGAGCCTGCTGATCCTGTGCTAGAGACCGTCTAGCCAGTGACCGTGTGTTCCAAGCCCTCTTCCCCGCTGGTTCCGTCCAGCATCAAGCCCTCTTCACCGCTGGTTCCCTCCAGCACCAAGCCCTCTTCGCCGCTGGTTCCGTGCAGCACCAAGCCCTCTTCGCCGCTCGATCCGTCCAGCACCAAGCCCTCTTCACCGCTGGTTCCGTCCAGCACCATCCCCTCTTCACCTCTGGTCCCGTCCAGCACCAAGCCCTCTTCGCCGCTGGTTCCGTCCAGCAGCAAGCCCTCTTCACCGCTGGTCCCGTCCAGCACCAAGCCCTCTTCGCCGCTGGTTCCATCCAGCACCAAGCCCTCTTCACCGCTGGTCCCGTCCAGTCCAGAGTTTTCACCGCTGGTCCTCGTCCAGAATCTGAGGGAGTTGGATTTAATAGACTTTTTCACTGAGCCTTTACAGTTGGTACCGTCCAGCCCAGAGCCTTCACCGCTGGTCCCGTCCAGCACCGAGCCTTCGCCGCTGGTCCCGTCCAGCACAGAGCTTCCTTCGCCGCTGGTCCCGTCCAGCACAGAGCTTCCTTCGCCGCTGGTCCCGTCCATCACAGATCCCTCGCCGCTGGTCCCGTCCATCACAGAGCTCTCGCCGCTGATGCCGTCCAGCCCAGAGCCCTCGCCGCTGATGCCGTCCAGCCCAGAGCCCTCGCCACTGATGCCGTCCAGCCCAGAGCCCTCGCCGCTGACGCCGTCCAGCCCAGAGACTTTTTCCCCGCTGGCGCCGTCCAGCCCAGACACTTATTCACCGCTGGTTAAGGCCAGTCCAGAGCCTTCTTCACCGCTGGTTCTGGCCAGCCCAGAGACCCTTTTACCGCTGGTTCCGTCCAGTCCAGAGACTCCTTCTCCGCTGATTCCGTCCAGCCCAGAACATTGTGCTGACCCAGTCACTCTCCCCATTAATTTTTTGGGGGGGGCCATAGACCCTTGCCGTGGACGCCCAAGGGCCCACGGCCACCAGAAGGGTCATCACCGCCATGGCCGCCCGAGGGGTCGTCTCCGCCATGGCCGCCCGAAGGGTCTTCACCACCATGGCCACCCAAAGGGTCTTCACCGCCATGGCCACCCGAAGGGTCTTCACCGCCATGGCCACCCGAAGGGTCCTCACCGCCCTGGACGCCCGAGGGTCCAACAGTTCCGCCCTGGACGCCCGAGGGTTCGTCTGCTCCGCCCTGGCCACGCCCACGTCCTGCTCCGCCCTGGCCACGCCCATGTCCTGCTCCGCCATGGCCGCCTGGTCCATCCTGGAGTCCGTCCGTAGGACTTCATCTGCAGCCAGTACTACATCTGATAGAAAGTTAGCAAATTCTTTGATAAAGTCTGTATGGTGCCCTGGTGGCCTGTATACAGTAGCCAGCACAAATCTTAAACGTGATTTATCATTTGCACTATATATTGTTACATTAAGCACCAACACTTCAAAATAATTATATTTGAAACTAGACTTCTTAGTAATTTTGAAAATATTACTATAAATTACAGCAACACCTCCCCCTTTGCCTTTCAGACGAGGTTCATGTTTATTACAGTAATCTTGGGGGGTGCACTCATTTAAAGTAATGTAATCGTTTGGTTTTAGACAGGTTTTTGTCAAACACAGCACATCTAGGTTATAGTCTGTAAGCATATCATTAACAATAAGTGCTTTTGAAGTAAGGGATCGAATATTCAGCAACCCAAGCTTTATCATTTGTTCATTTGTATTATTTCTGTTTTTTATTTGTTGAACATTAATAAAATTTTTACCCTTAGATGGGTTTGGAAGTTTTTTGTATTTCCTAATTCGGGGAGCAGACACAGTCTCTATATGATGATATCTAGGTGAAAGAGCCTCTATGTGATGGGATTTATCTGACCTTGGTGACGTGAGACAGCTGGCAGACGGTCGGTTTAGCCAGTTTGTCTGCTTCCTGACCCGAGCCCCAGATTGTCATGTTTGAGCTCTAAGACTATGTGCCATATTACTAGAGAGAAGAGCAGCACCATCCCAGGAGGGATGAATACCATCTCTTTTCAACAGGTCAGGTCTGCCCCAAAAACTTTTCTAATTGTATATAAACCCTATATTATTTTGCGGGCACCACTTAGACAACCAGCCATTGAGTGATGACAATCTGCTAACTAGCTCATCACTCCTTTGAACAGGAAGGGGGCCAGAGCAAATTACAGTGCCTGACATCGTACTTGCGAGTTCACACACCTCATTAACATTAATTTTAGTGATCTCCGACTGGCGAAGTCGAACATCATTAGTGCCGACGTGAATAAGAATCTTAGAGAATTTACGATTAGCATTAACCAGCAGTTTTAAATTTGCTTGATGTCAGGCGCTCTGGCTCCCGGCAAACATGTGACTATGGTGGCTGGTGTCTCTATTTTCACGTTCCGTGTAATAGAATCGCCAATAACTAGGGCACATTCAACAGGATTCTCAGTGGGTGTTTCACTGAGTGGGGAGAATCTATTTGATGTTGTAATCGGAACGGAAGAGCGGTATTTTGTCCCGCGACTACACCGCCTCACCGTCACCCAGTTGCCCTGCTGCACGGGCTCTACTTTAGCCGGAACCGAACAATGTACAGTGTTCTCTAAGCTAGTCGCATCCAAAGCAGTATCTAAAGCCCTTGCACTCTTACAATTAACCTCAATTAAAGTTTGGATGCGTGTATCTAGTTCTGAAATCTTCTCCGTCAGCCTGACTATCTCCCTGCATTTATCACATGTAAATCCTGTGCAGACAGAGAAGGCTATGTTATACATGTTACATGAAGTGCAAGTGACAATAAGAGGAGAAGATGACATGACTTACCGTGTTTGTTGACTGACTCTACTTACCACAGCTTTGATGGATTTGTAAAAGGCGCGAGTGCGCAAGCTAAATAAATAAAGAGCGCACCCACGCTAACAGGCTAGCGAATTAGTAGCTTGTTGTGCTAGCAACGATTTAGATTGAAGCTAGCGATGTCAGGTTAATATGTGATGTTGAGTAAGTTGTATTTAACAGTATAAACAACAGGGAATGGTAGTAAATAATGATTCAAAACAGAAAGATATACGAAGCTACAGACACAAACCAACAGCAAGGCAGCAAGGCAGACAGGAGCAATCGAGCAATCGAGGATTTTATTCCATTAAATCCCTTTTAATCCTTTATTTGTTTAATTCCTTTACATAAACAGACCCTCAAAACAAGTAAAATATTTTGCGTTCACTAGACATGACTGTGATTGGCTACAATGCTCAATGCTGCAGAAGTACATTGTTAGTAGAAACCTTTGAAGCAAAGGGAGAACATGTAAATATAATGCTGTAATCTCCACTTTCTCGATGAGATAATTGCGGCAGTGGATTACCTTTTTTTCAATAAATTGTTCAGCTCTATGAGAAAGACAAGGTAACAAAACATTTGGGGCTTTACTAAAAACGTGAAGCCCTGTTTGCTCAGACAGATGCTCTTTGCAGATGTGTGTAGTTACGGCATGTACCAGCAGGGACTAACAGAGCTATATAACCAGCGAAACCTTGACCCGTTGAAATAGACATTTGAAAACCATTCATTTAGCTTTTTTGTTCCGTCATTTGTGTGAAAGAGCCTTCAAGATGCCCATAAAGCACTGAAGACATGCTCTCCTCACTCAGTAAAGTGAGGATTTTCACAGTAAGGTCGATCCCTTTTATGTGGTTTTGTTCGTCCTCATGGTCTCATGGAGAGAGAGAGAGAGAGAGAGAGAGAGAGGGTGAGAGAGAGGGTGAGAGAGAGAGAGAGAGAGAGAGAGGGAGAGGGAGAGGGAGAGGGAGAGAGAGGGGGAGAGAGAGGGAGAGGGAGAGGGAGAGAGAGGGGGAGAGAGAGGGAGAGAGAGAGAGAGAGAGAGAGAGAGAGAGAGAGAGAGAGAGGGAATATGTGGTGTCAGTATGCTGCGATGGTGGGGGGTTATAAAGCACATCTGCTCGAGAATGTGGGTGTTTCTCAGAGCAGCTTCTCTTCCCGTACCAGTCAGAGCCGTCGCACGGCTGATTTACGCTCCTCTAATGTCATGGAACGAAAACATGGAAACTGTGCCATAAACAGCGAATTCCTCATAAGTTGAGAGATTATGTTCAGTGTGTGGGGAGGAGGTCCAGCTTTTACGAGACCATCAGTGTAAGCGCTGTTATCTCATGGTGACCCGACGGCTCTCATGCTAAAATCCAGTAACTTTCCATTCATTTCTTCTTTAGTCAGGGATACATGTCATTGCCAGTGAGACTGTGTTCATGATTTCACACAGAAAATGTTTTGGTAATGACTTCAGTTGAATGATTGGCTATTCTGTTTGGGAGGGAGTCAGAAGCAGACGGATGCTCTCTGAGTGTGTGAAAAATTAATGCAAACTCTGGATTACCAGTGCCATTGCAGGCATTACACCAGAGTCTATCGATTTTCCTTCAGCTCATCTGAAAGAAGAAAAGAGAGAGGGCTATTCTCCACAGAGATGCTGCACGTCTGTTTTACCAAGAGCTTCTGCTGTCCGCATTCACTCAGTGCCTGTCTTCTCTGCCAGGAAAGCCTGGAACATTCATACTAGTCATAGACTGGCCAGATTTATAACATGTTGACATTCATGACAGCACAGATATGTTGAAGACCTTGTCATTCTGCTGAATCCTTCAACTGCATAAAACGGCACTTTCATATTCCTGTATGTGGAAAGCCTGTGTGGTGCGTCTCATGAATAGCTTGTACAGGCGGTGTAGGAGTGATGGAGTTGTGAAGAGCTGCGCACTTTAATCTACTCGTTCACAACCCACAGCGTTTGCACAGGTCTGCATGTTGCCATCCATATAAAGTACATGAGAATTTTACTTTTCTAGAAACAAGTCATAAAACCCATAGATCTACGTTTGCTATGTGGACAGCAGGGAGAAGGCCTGGAAGTGTTGGTCCATAAAGATGATCACCTGAACTCTCCAGCCTGTAGTGTGTAAAGTTGCTGTGGATAAAAAGTATCTGCAAAACAACAGATAAATGTCTGTGGTATTGCGAATAATTTTAATACAAATAAACCTGACGTTTCATGACATTGTAACCAAGAAAATCTTTTGTGGACCCCTGAAAATTGTGTCCAGATGTGTGCATCTGCAGGGCTGCTTCTGGCAGCTGATATCTGTTGATGCTTGAAAGTATGACATGATAAAACCACCAGTTTTTAAATGTTTGTTTTGCTTGGTTTAACCACAGCACAAACTTGAACATATATAAGCTGGACAACCTAATAATATAAGTCTTAAAATTATTAAAATGGTTTAGATGATTCCAAGCACATGAATAAAGTAGGTTTTTCCCCAGATTTCTAAATGAGGGGAATTGCACATTCTCACGGCCTATAAAGTCTAAAGCTGAAATGTTCTGCATGTACTTCCATAGGTAGATCCTAAAAACCACTATGGCTGAGACTCGAATCCTGCTGAGATTTAAACTTTGAGCGATCCTAATGGACTTTAGTTCTTAGTCTAATGTGCAAAGTCTTTAGAGTCTTAGTCCATGTATCTTGAAAGTTGCTCTTGCGATCAAAGAGCTCCCGATACTGAGGTTTCTGTAAACATCCATATAACCAAAAACGTGTATTGTGGCATGACTCAAGGACAACCGCTTCTAACATTGTAAAAAAAAGTTTTTTTGAGCACTTGAGAAGGACTGACACGAAAAGATGGGTCTCAAAATCGAACAGACACTTTTGGGAAGAGGTCAAACGTGCAGAAGATAGATGCTGGAAAACCAAAGAGTGAGGATTTCCTGAAGAACAGCGTTCTCCCGTGTGGATTTATTCCTGAACCCTTTCTGTAAGCAGCCACCCGTGACAATCACTAAACAAAAAATCTAGATGACGGTATTAAAACTCAACCATGTGCAAATCGGTCATTTGTGTAAATTCAGTTATTAGTTTGTCTTGTGGACAACATGTAATAATCCCTTATGTGATGTACATTATTCAGGGCAGTACTTCATTATAAAATAATAAAACACAATTTCTATGGCTCCCTATTTATTTTGTTAAACGATGAACATCTTGCAGGTTATAGAGTATACAAACTCAACAGTAAGAACAGGGAATCTGTACGATGACTAATCAGAACCGCTATGAAGCTGCAATTTCCTTTAAAATGATATCAAAGCAGACAAGCTTGGACTGGGAAAATCCTCAGGGTGGGACATTTGTAAAACTCTATCAGAGTAAATGGCTTGTGTGTGTGTGTGTGTGTGTGTGTGTGTGTCTGTGTGACTGCTGATAGATGTTGCTCTAGTTGTGTCAGAGCTGTGGCCACGTTTGGGCAGGTGTGTCTTTGGCTCAGACACGTATCGCCACGAAACAATCAGCTCATTGTGCAACATCTACATTCCAGCGCCACATGAGCGTCTCAGAGCTGCTCTTCAGGGCCATCTGTGGCCACACACACCTAACGCTGTCGAGGACACACACACACACCTACACGACTCACTGTTTCACTGAATAAACATCCAGCTGATCTCACCTATTTCGGTTAACAGTTTTACATGACTCGATTATATAGTGAGACCTGGTATTCTTCTGTCTTTCATAAGTGTTGTGTTGTGGGAGTGCCGAGAGTCTTCAGAGGTGTATTCTGGAGTCGGGTTGTGTGTCTGGACAAGGTCCCTAAGCTGTTTTATAGTTTAACCAGCCTTGACTTGTTGATGGTGACATGTTTCTGCTGACTCGCAGGATCAGTGCCTAAGCTGCAGTCGATGCTTGAAAGGCTTTTGGCATGTGCTGGTGCCTGCGTTTTTCACCCTTGACTGAAAGCATATGCTGCGTACAGTGTTAGCGTGATTTAGCCTGTGTGCATGTGTATGCATATGTGTTAGCGTATGAATGTGTGTGTGTGTGTGTGTCCGTGGGTTCCTGGCCATTTCCGACACATCTGGCAGTGCTTGGCTCCTTCAGGTGAATCATGTCTCTTGGGAGGCTGGCTCATTCTGTGTGTGTGTGTGTGTGTGTGTGTGTGTGTGTGTGTGTGTGTGTGTGTGTGCGTGTGTGTGTGTGTGTGTGTGTGTGTGTGTGTGATGGGAGGCTGGCTCATTCTGTGTGTGTGTGTGTGTGTGTGTGAGTGATGGGAGGCTGGCTCACTCTGTGTGAATGTGTGTGTGTGTGTGTGTGTGTGTGCATGTGTGTGTGAGTGTGATGGGAGGCTGGCTCATTCGATGTGTGTGTGTGTGTGTGTGTGATGGGAGGCTGGCTCATTCTATGTGTGTGTGTGTGTGTGTCTGTGTGCGTGTGTGTGTCTGCGTGTGTGCGTGTGTGCGTGTGTGTGTGTGTGTGTGTGTGTGTGCGTATGTGCGTGTGTGCGCGCGTGTGTGTGTGATGGGAGGCTGGCTCATTCTGTGTGTGTGTGTGTGTGC
>JAPDVR010000005.1:0-60000 GCA_026230005.1 Gila orcuttii | reverse complement strand
TGTGTGTGTGAGGACGGGCCGCTGAGTGCAGTGTGTGTGTGTATGTGTGTGTGAGTGTGAGGAGGTGTGCAGTGTTTGGCTGGTAATACTGAACGCTGTCCCTGTGAAAGATTCCAGAAGCTTCTCCTGCTCTCAGGGCTCCTGGGTCACGCGTTTGTCATCATGACCTCTGACCCCTCAGGCCAGCGTGGCAGCAGGAATGCAGGAGATGTTTACGCTGATGAAACTGATGGAGTCCAGGTGCCGTTTCTCTTTCATTCTCTTTCTCTCTCTCTGTGCTGCTCAGTCACTCCCTCTTTTCTGCTTGTTATTTGTTTTATATGGATTAAACATGTTATGTGTGTATAACAGCTCACGGTTTCAGTTGTTGTTGTTTTGTGAGAAAACCTCTGACAACTGCATTTTCAGAGGCAAATGTTTATGATGAATATATATGGAGAGGAAGGCATTGCAGTGTGTCTCTTGCCATCATTCATCCGCTGATGGCTTTTTGAAGTGCTCTCTAACTTCTGGAAAGTTTTCCAACCCCCCCCCCCCCCCCCTTTTAAAAGGCCATTAAACTGTGTTGTAATGCAAACGGTAATTCTAAAGAGACCAAACAGGTGTCCGATGTGCAGGCAGCGTGTCTAATGCAGCTATTACATGGACAACAGCAGATTATCATAAAAGCATCTCTCCTTAATGTGGACTGGACTGATCAATAGCAGACTGGCGATGAGACGTGCACACACACACACACACACACACACACACCATGTGTTGATGAAGCCGTGTTTCACTGTCACCTTGTGCTTGAGAGCCGTTTGTTGTTCTGCTCATCCCAATAGAAGGAAATTCCAGGGTTTGGCTTGGGATTAGGGTTAGGGTCAGATTTTATGTTATCCCATTTAGCTTTGCTGTGCTCTACACATATCTGTGTGTGCTTCGCCTGGGGTCGTTCCTGAGCGAGAGAAGACAGAGGTCAGAGGTCACACAGCTCCTCCATCTGACGTAACATCTCTCTGAGAGTGGCATGTGTGTCGATCTGAACACAAGGACTTCTCATGTGTGTCAATCTGAACACGAGGACTTCTCATGTGTGTTGATCTGAACACGAGGACTTCTCATGTGTGTCGATCTGAACACGAGGACTTCTCATGTGTGTCGATCTGAAAACGAGGACTTCTCATGTGTGTCGATCTGAACAGGAGGACTCCTCATGTGTGTCGAGCTGAACACGAGGACTTCTCATGTGTGTCGATCTGAGCACGAGGACTCCTCATGTGTGTCGATCTGAACTCCTCATGTGTGTCGATCTGAGCACGAGGACTCCTCATGTGTGTCGATCTGAACTCCTCATGTGTGTCGATCTGAACACGAGAACTCCTCATGTGTGTCGATCTGAACACGAGGACTCCTCATGTGTGTCGATCTGAACACGAGAACTCCTCGTGTGTCGATCTGAACACGAGAACTCCTCATGTGTGTCGATCTGAACACGAGGACTCCTCATGGGTGTCGATCTGAACACGAGGACTCCTCATGTGTGTCGATCTGAACACGAGGACTTCTCATGTGTGTCGAGCTGAACACGAGGACTCCTCATGTGTGTCGAACTGAACACGAGGACTCCTCATGTGTGTCGATCTGAGCACGAGGACTCCTCATGTGTGTCGATCTGAACTCCTCATGTGTGTCGATCTGAACACGAGAACTCCTCATGTGTGTCGATCTGAACACGAGGACTCCTCATGTGTGTCGATCTGAACACGAGAACTCCTCATGTGTGTCGATCTGAACACGAGAACTCCTCATGTGTGTCGATCTGAACACGAGAACTCCTCATGTGTGTCGATCTGAACACGAGGACTCCTCATGGGTGTCGATCTGAACACGAGGACTCCTCATGTGTGTCGATCTGAACACGAGGACTTCTCATGTGTGTCGAGCTGAACACGAGGACTCCTCATGTGTGTCGATCTGAACACGAGGACTCCTCATGTGTGTCGATCTGAACACGAGAACTCCTCATGTGTGTCGATCAGAACACGAGAACTCCTCATGTGTGTCGATCTGAACACGAGGACTCCTCATGTGTGTCGATCTGAACACGAAGACTTCTCATGTGTGTCGAGCTGAACACGAGGACTCCTTGTGTGTCGATCCGAAAACGAGGACTCCTCATGTGTGTCGATCTGAACTCCTCATGTGTGTCGATCTGAACACAAGAACTCCTCATGTGTGTCGATCTGAACACGAGAACTCCTCATGTGTGTCGTTCTGAACACGAGAACTCCTCGTGTGTGTCTATCTGAACTCCTCATGTGTGTCGATTTGAACACGAGGACTCCTCATGTGTGTCGATCTGAACATGAGAACTCCTCATGTGTGTCGATCTGAACACGTGGACTTCTCATGTGTGCCGATCTGAACTCCTCATGTGTGTCGATCTGAACACGAGGACTCCTCATGCGTGTCGATCTGAACACGAGGACTCCTCATGTGTGTCGATCTGAACACGAGGACTCATGTGTGTCGATCTGAACACGAGGACTCCTCATGCATGTCGATCTGAACACGAGGACTCCTCATGTGTGTTGATCTGAACACGAGGACTCCTCATGCGTGTCGATCTGAACACGAGGACTCCTTATGCGTGTCGATCTGAACACGAGGACTCCTCATCCGTGTCGATCTGAACACGAGGACTCCTCATGCGTGTCGATCTGAACACGAGGACTTCTCATGCGTGTTGATCTGAACACGAGGACTCCTCATGCGTGTCGATCTGAACACGAGGACTCCTCATGGGTGTCGATCTGAACACGAGGACTCCTTATGTGTGACGATCTGAACACGAGGACTCCTCATGCGTGTCGATCTGAACACGAGGACTTCTCATGCGTGTCGAGCTGAACACGAGGACTCCTCATGCATGTCGATCTGAACACGAGGATTCTCATGGGTGTCGATGTGAGCACAAGGACTTCTCATACGTGTCGATCTGAACACAAGGACTCCTCATGTGTGTCGATCTGAACATGAGGACTTCTCATGCGTGTCGATCTGAACACGAGGACTTCTCATGTGTGTTGATCTGAACACGAGGACTTCTCATGCGTGTCGATCGGAAAACGAGGACTCCTCATGCGTGTCGATCTGAAGACGAGGACTCCTCATGTGTGTCGATCTGTACACGAGGACTCCTCATGCGTGTCGATCTGAACACGAGAACTCCTCATGTGTGTCGATCTGAACACGAGAACTCCTCATGTGTGTCGATCTGAACATGAGGACTCCTCATGGGTGTCGATCTGAACACGAGGACTCCTCATGTGTGTCGATCTGAACACGAGGACTTCTCATGTGTGTCGAGCTGAACACGAGGACTCCTCATGTGTGTCGAACTGAACAAGAGGACTCCTCATGTGTGTCGATCTGAACACGAGGACTTCTCATGCGTGTCGATCTGAACACGAGGACTCCTCATGTGTGTCGATCTGAACACGAGAACTCATGTGTGTCGATCTGAACACGAGAACTCCTCATGTGTGTCGATCTGAACACGAGAACTCCTCATGTGTGTCGATCTGAACATGAGGACTCCTCATGGGTGTCGATCTGAACACGAGAACTCCTCGTGTGTCGATCAGAACACGAGAACTCCTCATGTGTGTCGATCTGAACACGAGAACTCCTCATGTGTGTCGATCTGAACATGAGGACTCCTCATGGGTGTCGATCTGAACACGAGGACTCCTCATGTGTGTCGATCTGAACACGAGGACTTCTCATGTGTGTCGAGCTGAACACGAGGACTCCTCATGTGTGCCGAACTGAAAAAGAGGACTCCTCATGTGTGTCGATCTGAACACGAGAACTCCTCATATGTGTCGATCTGAACACGAGAACTCCTCATGTGTGTCGATCTGAACATGAGAACTCCTCATGTGTGTCGATCTGAACACGAGAACTCCTCATGTGTGTCGATCTGAACACGAGGACTCCTCATGGGTGTCGATCTGAACACGAGGACTCCTCGTGTGTCGATCTGAACACGAGGACTTCTCATGTGTGTCGAGCTGAACACGAGGACTCCTCATGTGTGTCGAACTGAACACGAGGACTCCTCATGTGTGTCGATCTGAGCACGAGGACTCCTCATGTGTGTCGATCTGAACTCCTCATGTGTGTCGATCTGAACACGAGAACTCCTCATGTGTGTCGATCTAAACACGAGGACTCCTCATGTGTGTCGATCTGAACACGAGAACTCCTCATGTTTGTCGATCTGAACACGAGAACTCCTCATGTGTGTCGATCTGAACACGAGAACTCCTCATGTGTGTCGATCTGAACATGAGAACTCCTCATGTGTGTCGATCTGAACACGAGAACTCCTCATGTGTGTCGATCTGAACACGAGAACTCCTCATGTGTGTCGATCTGAACACGAGAACTCCTCATTTGTGTCGATCTGAACATGAGGACTCCTCATGGGTGTCGATCTGAACACGAGGACTCCTCATGTGTGTCGATCTGAACACGAGGACTTCTCATGTGTGTCGAGCTGAACACGAGGACTCCTCATGTGTGTCGAACTGAACAAGAGGACTCCTCATGTGTGTCGATCTGAACACGAGGACTTCTCATGTGTGTCGAAATGAACACGAGGACTCCTCATGTGTGTTGATCTGAACACGAGGACTCCTCATGTGTGTCGATCTGAACACGAAGACTTCTCATGTGTGTCGAGCTGAACACGAGGACTCCTTGTGTGTCGATCTGAACACGAGGACTCCTCATGTGTGTCGATCTGAACACGAGAACTCCTCATGTGTGTCGATCTGAACATGAGAACTCCTCATGTGTGTCGATCTGAACACGAGAACTCCTCATGTGTGTCGATCTGAACACGAGGACTCCTCATGTGTCGATCTGAACACGAGAACTCCTCATGTGTGTCGATCTGAACACGAGAACTCCTCATGTGTGTCGATCTGAACATGAGGACTCCTCATGTGTGTCGATCTGAACACGAGAACTCCTCATGTGTGTCGATCTGAACACGAGGACTCCTCATGGGTGTCGATCTGAACACGAGGACTCCTCATGTGTGTCGATCTGAACACGAGGACTTCTCATGTGTGTCGATCTGAACACGAGAACTCCTCATGTGTGTCGATCTGAACACGAAGACTTCTCATGTGTGTCGAGCTGAACACGAGGACTCCTTGTGTGTCGATCTGAACACGAGGACTCCTCATGTGTGTCGATCTGAACACGAGAACTCCTCATGTGTGTCGATCTGAACATGAGAACTCCTCATGTGTGTCGATCTGAACACGAGAACTCCTCATGTGTGTCGATCTGAACACGAGAACTCCTCATGTGTGTCGATCTGAACACGAGAACTCCTCATGTGTGTCGATCTGAACATGAGGACTCCTCATGGGTGTCGATCTGAACACGAGAACTCCTCATGTGTGTCGATCTGAACTCCTCATGCATGTCGATCTGAACACAAGGACTCCTCATGTGTGTTGATCTGAACACGAGGACTCCTCATGTGTGTCGATTTGAACACGAGGACTCCTTATGCGCGTCGATCTGAACACGAGGACTCCTCATGCGTGTCGTTCTGAACACGAGGACTCCTCATGCGTGTCGATCTGAACACGAGGACTCCTCATGCGTGTCGATCTGAAGACGAGGACTCCTCATGCGTGTCGATCTGAACACGAGGACTCCTCATGCGTGTCGATCTGAACACGAGGACTCCTCATGCGTGTCGATCTCAACACGAGGATTCTCATGGGTGTCGATGTGAACACGAGGACTCCTCATGTGTCGATCTGAACACGAGAACTCCTCATGTGTGTCGATCTGAACACGAGGACTCCTCATGTGTGTCGATCTGAACACGAGAACTCCTCATGTGTGTCGATCTGAACACGAGAACTCCTCATGTGTGTCGATCTGAACACGAGGACTCCTCATGGGTGTCGATCTGAACACGAGGACTCCTCATGTGTGTCGATCTGAACACGAGGACTTCTCATGTGTGTCGAGCTGAACACGAGGACTCCTCATGTGTGTCGAACTGAACACTAGGACTCCTCATGTGTGTCGATCTGAGCACGAGGACTCCTCATGTGTGTCGATCTGAACTCCTCATGTGTGTCGATCTGAACACGAGAACTCCTCATGTGTGTCGATCTAAACACGAGGACTCCTCATGTGTGTCGATCTGAACACGAGAACTCCTCATGTGTGTCGATCTGAACACGAGAACTCCTCATGTGTGTCGATCTGAACACGAGGACTCCTCATGGGTGTCGATCTGAACACGAAGACTTGTCATGTGTGTCGAGCTGAACACGAGGACTCCTTGTGTGTCGATCCGAACACGAGGACTCCTCATATGTGTCGATCTGAACTCCTCATGTGTGTCAATCTGAACACGAGAACTCCTCATGTGTGTCGATCTGAACACGAGAACTCCTCATGTGTGTCGTTCTGAACACGAGAACTCCTCATGTGTGTCGATCTGAACTCCTCATGTGTGTCGATTTGAACACGAGGACTCCTCATGTGTGTCGATTTGAACACGAGGACTCCTCATGTGTGTCGTTCTGAACACGAGAACTCCTCATGTGTGTCGATCTGAACTCCTCATGTGTGTCGATTTGAACACGAGGACTCCTCATGTGTGTCGATCTGAACATGAGAACTCCTCATGTGTGTCGATCTGAACACGTGGACTTCTCATGTGTGCCGATCTGAACTCCTCATGTGTGTCGATCTGAACACGAGGACTCCTCATGCGTGTCGATCTGAACACGAGGACTCCTCATGTGTGTCGATCTGAACACGAGGACTCATGTGTGTCGATCTGAACACGAGGACTCCTCATGCTTGTCGATCTGAACACGAGGACTCCTCATGTGTGTTGATCTGAACACGAGGACTCCTCATGCGTGTCGATCTGAACACGAGGACTCCTTATGCGTGTCGATCTGAACACGAGGACTCCTCATGCGTGTCGATCTGAACACGAGGACTCCTCATGTGTGTCGATCTGAACACGAGGACTTCTCATGCATGTGGATCTGAACACGAGGACTCCTCATGCGTGTCGATCTGAACACGAGGACTCCTCATGGGTGTGGATCTGAACACGAGGACTCCTCATGCGTGACGATCTGAACACGAGGACTCCTAATGCGTGTCGATCTGAACACGAGGACTTCTCATCCGTGTCGATCTGAACACGAGGACTCCTCATGCATGTCGATCTGAACACGAGGATTCTCATGGGTGTCGATGTGAACACGAGGACTTCTCATGCGTGTCGATCTGAACACAAGGACTCCTCATGTGTGTCGATCTGAACATGAGGACTTCTCATGCGTGTCGATCTGAACACGAGGACTTCTCATGTGTGTCGATCTGAACACGAGGACTTCTCATGCGTGTCGATCGGAAAACGAGGACTCCTCATGCGTGTCGATCTGAACACGAGGACTCCTCATGTGTGTTGATCTGTACACGAGGACTCCTCATGCGTGTTGATCTGAACACGAGGACTCCTATTGTGTGTGTATCTGAACACGAGGACTCCTCATGAGTGTCGATCTGAACACGAGGACTTCTCATGCGTGTCGATCTGAACACGAGGACTCCTCATGTGTGTCGATCTGAACATGAGGACTTCTCATGCGTGTCGATCTGAACACGAGGACTTCTCATGTGTGTCGATCTGAACATGCGTGTCGATCGGAAAACGAGGACTTCTCTTGTGTGTCGATCTGAATACGAGGACTCCTCATGGCCTCCAGCTTGTTCAAAGGCAATATTTTTAGAGCCACTATGAGATAGAAGCTGCTCTTCGCTGCTCTCTGTGTTTTTGAAGTACTCTCTGCAGGCACAAAGCTTTTACTCGTACCTTTTTGGATTAAAACGATCCTCATTAAAGCACTATGAGTCTTTTCATCCTTTCAGTGGTGTGAGGGAAAGCTTATTTAACATGCTTTATTGAGTTTGGAGTTGCTGAGATGTGTTATGTTTTACTGCACAACAGAATCTCTGAAATGTAATTTTAAGTCAATTCTATAATCATTGAAATGCTCTGACTGTATCATGACAATTATGCAGCAGATTTTTTTTAATCTTTGAATTAGTTATATACATTACACACACACACACACACACATTGAGGGAAACTGTCAGTGCTCAGTACAGTAGAGTTGTGGGAGAGTTGAGTTTATGCAGGTTAAAGGGACGATTTTCTGTCATAATTTACTCTCTATGGTGTCGTTCCAAACCTTTCTTTCTTCTTTTTCCTTGGTTGAATTTAATGCAATGGTAGTACAACGTCACTCACTTTAACATGTAATAAAAGACAGAATGACTTTTGGGTGAACAATCCCTTCAATGTTTAAATATGATCACTGTTAATTTGAAATGTAATCTGAAACGTAACTGTGTAAAACTAAACTAGAACAAAAAAACAACAACCTTAAACCCAAAACAAAATCTTTTTATTGTTTCTGAAATTGTAGTCGATAGTAATATCAAAGTGTTCCTGATCAGCACAGGTTAATTCTAAATGAATGAATGTAATTTAAGTTGATTGGGGCAAATATCTTTAGAGAAACAGCCCATGCGCTTTAACATTACCCCAATTTTTCCTTGGGGATCAATAAAATACTTGGATATATTTACAATCACATCAAGCTTGGCTCTTTGGAAATTCACAGTGTCTGTTGTTTACACACGAGACCAAATACATGCAGTTCAACACTAAGCTTAAATTAAATGACATTTTTACTGTTGCAGTGTAAAAACATTCTTGTATGTTGTAGATGGAGCGATTTGTGTTTGCATGTGAAATGGAGTCACTGTTAGCAGGGAATCTGCCAGTATGAGCAGCGTCGCACTCGACTCCAGACCGCAGCCTGAGGGAGAAGATCAGCAAAACCAATTCTGTCTTTAAAAAAGCTATCTTACAAACAGCAGCGCTGCAATCCAGCCAATTTCTGCATGTTGATTTGATAAGCATCCTCTGGGTCTCGCTGCACGACTGAGGGCTTCCCATGTGTGACTTCATAAAATTTGCCTCTTACAAATAAAGCTTTGATCTCCTGTAAGTAATACAGATTTAACTGAATATTTCAGGCTATATTAGCTACACAGTAATAGTTCCTGCCATTTTGCTTGTTGTAAATTTTTAGTTAAGGAGAGGAGAAGCCCACTCAGTTCTCTGAGCGTTAAAGAAGCAAAAACCTGTTAAAACCTGCTCTGTAATGGATTAAACGCAGCATGTTTTTACCTGCTGTGTAATTGGTGTATTAAAATGTCAAATGACTGCACCGAATGTAATATCAGCTCGATAGATATAAACTTCATGGACTGATTGTCATATGTTATGAGGCACGATTACCAGAAATGTGTATTTAATGAAACGTTTTTGAATTAAAGCTCATTCAGCATTCAGTGAAAGATCTGTCATGTCCATCTAACCATGTGTACCAACAATTCTGTAGAGAACATACAATTTTCAGGTAGTTTGGAAATGAAAAGTTTGTGTTTTTTTCTGTATTTGAAGAAGACATATGACAACTGAATCGCTGCAAAGAAAAATCTGTTGAAGAATCTGTTGAAACATACAATTCTGGCCAGCAAAAGGCATAACTTGCTGGGATTGATCAGAGGCTGTTAAAGTGTGCGCACACGCACACACACACATCCAGTATCCAGTGCTTGAGTGTGTCTTGTGCTTGAGTGTGTCTTGTGCTGGGCTGCATTGATTTAATGCATTACTCAAACTGCTAGAGAGAGAGAGAGAGAGCCGAGGTAGAGAGTCTCTCCTGACTGCATTAGGAGCCTCCAGCCTTTGTGATTCCTTTTGATCAAATCTCTGTGAGAGACGCGTGTCATGCCCTCTTCCAGCCAGCTGTGAGGGGACTGGCCCGCCACCCAGTGGGGGAGGTGTGTGTGTGTGTGTGTGAGAGAGAGAGATCTCTTAAGGTGAGAGGCAGAGAGTACAGCGGGTAGGAGGGTCTCATTCCACTCCCCAGCGCCCAGTTCCAGCACACACTCACACACTCACACACTCATTCTGGACGCTTTAGAGCCGCTCACACACTCACACGGGCCTGTGGACGAGCGCCGCGTTTCTCGATTGCAGGAGAAAGTGTGTGTTGTGTGGGTGAGTGTGACTGAACTGTGAGTGATGGATCTCTCGCAGTAGAACTTGTACAGACAGGAGCTGCTGGAATGGCAAACTGCTCAGAAACACTGGAAACTTCAGTCTGATCAAAATGTCTGAGGTAAGAAGTTTAGTTTGGGATAAAGTCTTTCTTAGAGAATTTAAATAAGAACACAAATGGATTGTGTATGCAGATGATGTTACATTGAGAAAAAATATGCTTTTTCCTGTGTGGTGCTTTGACTGAATTGGCAACTTTTATCTATGTTGATCATTTATTGTACGGGAAAAATTAGCTAAACTGTGCATACACGTATGAATCCATTTTTAAAGTTTTTTCACCCCTATTAATAGATCAATTTGCTAGCAATTTGCCAGGAGAAACTTTATTGTGCTGTTCAGATGGGTGTGAATGTCTTCACAAGTGTGTGAGTGTTTGTTGGTCATCCACTGGAATGTAATTCAAGACAAGAGTAATTTTGCTGCCAGAGCCATAATGCTGGTTAAATGATTGTGTGTGGAATGCTTGTTTAATCTGAACACCAATGTAAAATACACATTCATTATAAAGAATTACCGAACAATTTTTGTCAACGGAACAACAGGAGTCAAATTCTTTTTTTTCTCTCTTCCACTTTCTGGCCGCTTTAAGAGATCCTCTTCCTGCTCTCTCTCTGTCTTTGTGCTAATGCTGACGAGTTAGTGTCCCAAAGTGGGACTAAGACCCCGTTTCTGGGCGGGCAAACACAGTTAATGGCCTTGGGGCGTGAAAGCTTTGTCTCTGTGAGTGTGTGTTCATTAAGCTCATGTTGATCTGTCATTGTTGTCCGCTGCTAAAGGCCTGTGTTGTAAGATCTGACAGTGACTCTTTCTGTTAGAGATTCCTCAAGCGCTGCGCTTATTTTCACCACACGCGCCTCTCTTCATTTCACTGCACATCCATATTCTACACTTTTCTGGTGCTAGGAGAACTACTAACTTATGGAGTTTGTCAAAATAATATTTGTCTAATATTATGTGATATTCTGGATTAAATCATATCAGTCAATATTTTAATTGTGACCGTTGGGTAGAAGTTTACACATTTTACATTGTAAAAAATCTATTCAAAAGCAATAAATACTGAGTATATTAATGCATTTTACAGTCGCATTATTTTTAAGAAATGTAATCATTTTTTGATTATTAAAATTCTAAATAATATGCTGTAAGATATCATTGCTGTAGCGTATTTTACAATGCAGTCAAACTGTCAGCTAAAAAGCTGGATTATTTAACTGTTATGAACAACATAAACTAGACTAATCAACATTTAAAATTCATTCAAAAATTGAACTCAAAATGTTTGCTTGTCTTAACATAATGCATCAAGTAATTTTTTTTTTTAAAGGTATCTTGTGCTTTCCATTGACTTTTGGGATGTAAATATTTATGTGCATTTTCAAATATCGCTCTCTCTTTCTTTGTGTATGTAAGTGCCGGTGTGTTTTATAGTTGAGGTTCGAGGAACTATGTTGTGATTATCGTGGCTGTTGCCCTATATTATCTCTATACTGGATTGAGCTGTCGTTTTGTCCTAAAGTGTCTATAATTAATATGAAATTGCATTGGTATGAAGCTCACTGTATGTGTTTGTGCTCACAGGAGTACTTTATATAATTTATAATTATTCATTAAATACAAAATTATCATTAAAGCATTACCAGCAAAACAGTGAAAAGTTTCATTAAAAACTGGACATGAATTTGAGAATGTCTCAATAATACGTGTAATAATAATACTCTTTTGGTTTAATGACAGCAGCGTTGGAGACACTGTACGTAAACTAAACCTAATGATCATGTTCTCCAGCATGAGAATATTCCAAAGAGCTTCTTGAGCTTCTTATATATAGAGATACAGACATATATGTAGAAAGACACACATATGTACTGTATGTACACACACACACACACCATAAACACACACACACACACACACACACACACACACACACACACACACACACACACACACACACACACACACACATTCAGATCTAGGTCTACATTAAAAAGTTAAAGTATGAAACCGAACATTTTGGAGTGAACATAACGGGTGTTTGTGATGAATAAATATGTAGGATATATTCACTATTGTTGTGTGTGTGTGTGTGTGTGTGTGTTTGTTTGTGTGTGTGTGTGTGTGTGTGTGTGTGTGTGTGTGTGTGTGTGGACAGGCGATTTGCTGCACGCTGGTGAACTGCAACTGTGACAGTTTCAAGCCTGGGAAACTGAGGCGGCGACTCTGTGAAAACTGTAGGCACGGCTGGGTCGCCCATGGTGAGTTTCACATGCTATAGAATATTACATTTCACACAGATGTTTTTCACACATCTTCAAACACTCTCCACTGTCATCTCTCTCTATCTTTCTGCCTCTTCTACTTTTCACTGTATTTTTTAAAAGAATATTCCATGTTCAATACAAGTTAAGCTCAATCAACTAAAAATGTTTATTTCCTTAAAAAATAATTTCAACATGTCTTTTCTATTCTTTAAAAAATATATTTTCTTTTTCTGTAACAGCGAGCCACTTAAAAAAGAAATGAGTGGGGCCAATTTGTAAATCCTAAAATACTGTTTTAGCGACAAGATGTAAACAATGTCATCATGATTTCTATTGAGGAAAAAATGCTCACTAACATTTACTTTGTAAAGTTATATCCAATTTTACAAATTGTTTTTTTTTTATAAAAATGTGATGCATGAAAAGACCATAAAAATTATTTTACAAATGAATTCGACAACTGTCCAGCTCAAAAAATACACAACTTTGAGTTGATCAAATTATAAGCTTCACATTTCTAATTTTAAATCCTCAAAGAATATATTGTGGTGGTCATCAACATTATGTTACAAATGCTGATGTTTAAGCTTAACTTGCCGAACCTTAAATATTCCTTTAATAACCATATTTGAAAAGACAGAAATAAATAAATAAATCTGTTCATTATAAATTAATCTAGACCTTAATATTGACTTTCTGACATTAAAGATATGTGGCATAAATTGATAGCCTGTTTAGAATCCTTGGATATTTTTTTGTTGTTGTAATTGCTATTGTTTGTAGATGATAATTATTTACAATATTGTCTGTAATTTGTCAGCCATGCACATATGCAAATATATACAAACACACTTTTATTACAATACATAGGCAACATGTTTATAATAGACATTAAAATTTGTACAAATGCTCACTTAAAGCCTCACTTACAAACAAGACAGATACAGAAGTGAACGACAGAAATGCTGCCATGAAACATGTAGAGATGCTTTGCTGATTTCTGCATGTGTGATGTAAACTGGTGTCTGTTTTGCTGAATTGCAGCTCTGAGTAAGCTGAAGGTTCATCACATGTACCAAGGAAGCCAGGTGGAGATTGTTCACTCCAATGTGGTGTTTGATATCTGTAGTCTGATGCTTTATGGGACGCAGGCAATTCCAGTGCGTCTCAAGATCCTGCTGGACCGACTCTTCAGCGTCCTTAAGCAGGAGGAGGTTATTCAGATCCTGAACGCCCTGGACTGGACTCTCCAGGACTACATCCGTGGTTATGTCCTGCAGGTGAGCTGTTCCATTCACTCGACTCACACTGATCCCGCTTGAAAACATACTTCAAATTGAGATGTATAATTACAGTTTTGTCACACTTTTCCTCAAAATTCCAGTGGTGAGCCACTGAGATATCTTCAGTCTTTTTGCTTATCAAGTATTCAGGTGCTTGAATTAAATTCATGGTAGTTCCTCTAGTGGAGAATGTAAAGTTAAAGCCTCTTCA
This sequence comes from Gila orcuttii, assembly GCA_026230005.1. NCBI lineage: Eukaryota > Metazoa > Chordata > Actinopteri > Cypriniformes > Leuciscidae > Gila > Gila orcuttii. The sequence continues at coordinate 45,987 of JAPDVR010000005.1, read as the reverse complement.
GACCTCCAGATGAATGCTGTATGATAAAATATTTATTCTGGTTACAACATGAAGCTGCTGCATGACTTTCAAAGCCTGCTGGCACTCAAGAGTAATTACAGGCGCACTGAAAGACTTGCCCGACTCGCCTCTGATCTCTTCCCTCCCCTCACACTTCGACAGGGAAACCCGCATCATCTAAATTAAGAAAAATTATGCTCCTGAATTTATCACTCTGCTGCAGTAATTAGACCTCTCAAGTCCACATGCATTAGATGTATGGATGACTTGTTATTTAGTAACTCTGTCAATCTGTCAGAAGTTATGGAGTATTTTAGGGTCCCAGTGCAGGACATTTATTAGTTTAGACTTCATAATGTAAATTATATTCCTTATGTGTATGTGTCTAGGATGTGGCCGGTAAGGTTTTGGACCGCTGGGCCATAATGACCTTTGAGGAGGAGATTGTAACGCTGCAGCAATTCCTGCGCTTTGGAGAGACCAAGTCCATCGTGGAGCTCATGGCTCTACAGGACAAGGAGGGACAGGCTGTCGTTGTTCCGACCACTAGGACCAATTCTGACATCCGGAGCTTCATCGAAAGCAGTACACAGCGCTCTGTGCGGACATCCACTAAAGCAGAAGCCCCCGGTTGCAGTAACGGACACCATTTTGAGACTCTAGTGAACAGTATGGCCCTCATGCTGCCATTGCAACTGCTGAACTCGGTTCCGGCACCGTTGCTGAGCTCCAGTACAGACTGCGGCCACCAGGAGGCACAAACGAGACACGAGACGTCAGAACTAAGCCTTGACAGCAGTGCTGCGTTTGACAGCGGCCCTGTGAGAGCAGAGGGGCTGCTGGACACACAGTCTCCAAAGATCGAGTCGGAAGAGTTTAACGTGAGTGGAAACTCCTCTCCCTCCACGCCTTGCACGTCCTCCATCACTTCTGAAATCACACACATGTCACCAGAGAGCAAGATGCGGTGTGCAGAGAAGAGCGGATCCTTGAAGAAGGGTCGTGTGTTCTGCAGTGCCTGTGAGAAAACCTTCTACGATAAGGGCACGCTGAAGATACACTATAATGCCGTTCATCTGAAGATCAAACACAAGTGCACCATTGAGGGCTGCAACATGGTGTTCAGCTCTTTACGCAGTCGCAACAGGCACAGTGCTAATCCGAACCCGCGGCTGCACATGCCAATGAACCGCAATAATCGTGACAAGGACCTGCGGGGGGGCCTGAGCCCGAGCCAGGAGGACGAGCCCGAGGGCGAGAAGAGAGAGTTCGCCTCCATCCCAGAGAGCAGGGCTGTCTCAAGTTTCATCATCCGCAACTCTGAGCCCAAACTACACGGCTCTTTATCCAGCATGAGCCAAAGCGGAATCCTCTTTCCCAATCTAAAGACTGTGCAGCCCGTGCTCCCCTTTTACCGGAGCCTGGTGACCCCAGCCGAGCTGGCCCATACGCCGGGCAACTTGCCCTCGCTCCCGCTCCTGTCCTCCTCGGTGCCCGTCAGCACCAGCCACATGCACACCGACATGGAGCCGGTGCCCAAGAAGAAGTCTCGGAAGTCCAGCATGCCCATCAAAATCGAGAAGGATGATCTGGCAGAAGAGGGCGTGTCCGAGGAGGAGACTCCGCCCCTCAGACCCTGCACACACACACACAAGTGTGACATCAGCAGCGAGGGGCGTGGCCCTGTGGACTGCGATGGTCTTCTTCGGTCCACCGCCAACTCACTGGACGCAGAATGGGACAAACTGACTGAGGAGGACAGTCGTATCATCTCACCGTCTTCTCCTTCTCTCTTTCACAATAAACAGAACGATGAGAAAGAAAAGGAGTCCTCAAAATGTGAAGAACCAACATGCAGTTCACGGCCAGACCAGCCTTGCAGCCACCGACCGGCCCATTTCACACACAGCAGTGAACACTGTGCAGACGGCTATAGTGACCCAGAGAACATGTGTCCAGATGATAAAGAGGACCAGTCGCACCCCTGTGAGATCTGCAGTAAGACATTTAAAAACCCCTACAGTGTCAAAATGCATTATCGAAACGTGCACTTAAAAGAGATGCACATGTGCACTGTGGACGGCTGCAATGCTGCTTTCCCATCCCGTCGCAGCAGAGACCGGTAAGACGGTTAGGCGTGAGGGAAATTAATGTGTGTGTAATACAATACATTACACCAGCCTGTTATTTATAATCACATGACAGTTTTTGTGTTGATGGGTTAGGACTAAAAGTCAGGCCTGGCTCCAGCTGTGAGATGTAAGGTGGGCCAAGTCACAGTCCTGGTGGGCTGGAGTTTATACATTATTTTATTTTTCCCTGTAACAACTTTATTTTATAACAAAAGGGGCAGGTCTTAAAAGGGATTCACGCAGGGTTCAAAACTAAGGAGTTTACTGGTTATTTGCCCTGCCAAAATTTTCACTGGCACCGCCACAAAAAAAGAGTATTTTAATAAATAATGTTAAATAGCCAGTAATAAAATATGAATGAATGAACAAATTACAAGCAATAGCACAAATAAATACAACAGAACAAAGATAAAAATTAAATAAACAGATTTCAGCTAGGTCTAATAGTATTCAGGTACAAAATATTTGTCTATTAATACTAATGTATAAATTAAATATATATTAATCCTATTAAAGCTAAAAAAATGATTCAGTCAAGAGCAGATTTGAGTAGAGTTTTTATAATTGTCTTTTGTTCTTTAACATTAATAACATAAGACCACTGCAGGTATATTTAGCTACTGTCACTTTAAGAGCAAATTAACGGATCTGGCGAACATCAGATTTTAGGTTTACGTTGATTAAGACTTTTTATTTTAACATAGTCAAGACTGTGCTTACGAGCATACTCGCCAAAACTGTGTGTATTCGTCCGTTTAAGCTTGACAAAAGAGAACTGTGTGAGACGCATCTTTCTGTTTAACCCGCTTTGTGTGTAAGTGCACAGAAAACAGGGATCACATACCGAATTGAGTTTCTTTCGCGTCTTCTTGCGCTTGAACAGTTTAGAATCGTTTGAATGTTTATGAAGACCATTGTCAGGTTCTAATACTGCTTTCTCGTTTCTAAATAACAAGTAGATTTTTGATACAAAGCAGCCGAAAAGCATGATCTCCCTCAAAATCTGGAGTTGATTTGAACATCGCAATCATTTAGCAATTGCCCGTTATTTACCGTGAGGCCAGGGTGGGCCTGTGGAGCCGGGCCTGCTGAAAGTGGATGATTGCTTTTGTAAATGAAAAAAGTTAGAAACAAAAGAATGTTGGTTTTCTCTTCAAATGTTTTTGCTTTTAATTCTCTAGACACAGTGCAAACCTGAATCTACACCACAGGCTGTTGACCAAAGATTATTCAGGAACATCTTCTCTCCGCAGAGAGCATCCAGATCTCCCTCACAAAGAGCAGATGTCAGTCAGTCAGATGTCTGTGATCCTCAAAGCGAGTCACCGCACAGGCCTCGTCTTCCCCATGAGTAAATCCCTGGAGAGAGCAAGTGAGTCAGCAAAGGGTGCTGTGGAGAACGAAGCTGTACTGGACCTGAGCACCAGAGGAAGCGCACACTCGTCCTGGGACTCAGACATGGGCAGTGAAGAAGGGCTCCCTCTAGAGGACAGTGACGAGAGCTGCGACGGGCTCAGTGTCTCGTCTCCACCGTGCCTCAGCCTGCAGTCTCACAGCTCTTCTCCCATCACTTGCCATCTCTGTCAGAAGGTTTACAGCAACAAAGGCACATTCAGGGCTCATTACAAAACAGTGCACCTTCGCCTCCTTCACAAGTGCAAAGTTCCAGGGTGTGACACTACATTCTCCTCTGTTCGGAGCCGCAACCGACACAGTCAGAATCCAAATCTACACCGTAACCTTGTGATGAATACCTCCCTCAATCAGGAGTAGGACAGTGCAACACACACACACACACAGCAATATTCTTCTAAATATACATACGCACAGAGGTGTAAAGTCCAGGGGTCAGAAAGTAAAAGTCCTGCCATATGTTTATTCCACCCATGAACTCCTTATCTCCTGGCTGAAAAACTCTGGTAATTAGCAAATCCAGGTGATTGGATCAAAAATACTGAGGAGGACTTTTACTTGCTGAACCTGAACTTTACACCTCTGCATACCCAATGATTCACTTTTAACAATTTGGGCTCAAAAGCACTGGTCATTGTACTGTACAATCAAGCACAACTGGAAGGACAATCATATTTATAATAAACCTTGACGTCTTTTACCTTTTTAATGTTAAGATATGTTTTCATCTCTACCGTAATATCTACTTGAGAAACTTTACTTATATTTATTGACTTTTTGAGAGTAGGTCAGAAAGACAGATGCCTAAAAATGACTGAAGAAATGACAAAGCTGAAGACTGAAGAGACAGAGATGCTCGCCAACACACAAGAAAGCACATACAGAATCATTTTAATCACCTCAAGAGATCCTTAAAAACAATCAGTGCTGTTATACAGTAAGTTAAGTCCCTCATTCTTTATCCAAAGCCACATAAAAATCATGTTGTATTTTCCTTCTCTGCACTTTTCCATTGAGGGGACACGTCTCTCCTCAGCACGAGACTGGGACAGATTAGAGACTGTCAGAAAGAGCGAGCGAGTGAGCACTACCGAGTGTTGGTGAGAGAGTGATTAAGAGCCTGAGCTGTTTTTAAGGTGCAGGACTCACATGCACTGCAGGTCATTTTCTGGTGGTGTATTTGTGTTTGCTTGCTGTTCAGATTTGTTTTTATTACAAAAGATTTAGTGAAGCTGATAGTTTGTGTTGCCATTTCAATCAATTCCTCTTTAAAGAGGCTGTTGTGTTCTTGTTAAGTAAGTTATTCTATGTATGTTTTATTTTCGGGGCCAAGCATCTGCAGTGTTTGTTCGTTTTCTTCTCATTCTTCTCGTGTCGTGGGAGTCTGTGAAGTCCCTAACCACATTTGGGTTCTGTCACTTAAACTCTATAGCACAAAACAGTTCAAATTCTGACTTTTCTTTTGCCTTTAACTATTCAACCATGCGGTTTAGGTACAAAATTCTTTGTGATGAAATGCATTATTTTGGCAGGATTGGCTTTGTGTTCACACTCTCTTCTTGTTATGAAATCTGAAAAAATCAGTGAAATCTGTCTTATTGTTATTTCAGGTTGAATCCTTCCTGTCTCAGTCATTTTTACAGTTGTTACAATAAATAATGCTATGTCCTATTAAATTAACTTGTAACTCCCGCTGTCGTGCTTGGCCCCTTAATTGCTGCTTGCATTTATATTGCTATAGTTGTTATTCTTGTGGAGACCAAAGATTCTTAATCCAGGATGGAGTGTAAAGCAGCATGAGCAACAGAAGAGTAAAACTGCACGCATGGCACACCAGGGTGCTTGTAAATGCTAAAACACAGGTAGCTGTAAAGACTCCAGATTCAGTTTTGTAAAACAATTTCATCATTTTAATATGATGTTGATTTATAATGAGCATGAGGTATTAGTAAAGTCAAAGGATCGTACGAGTGAAGGCTGAAGACTTTCTGATGCTCATAAAGCTGTTAGTGAATCAGACCTGAACAAATGAGTCTTACATTGGTAGAACGAGAAGACTCCCACAAACACACACAAACCTGTGGACATTTATTCCTTTAAACTTTTAACTTTTCTTTATATGTACAATCTTCTATAACCCCCCCCCCATCACCAAGCAGGGTCATCAGGATTATAATGACAATCTAACCCTAACCCACTATCATTTATTTGTGTTCTATCATTTTTGTATGTGTTAATAAACAATCTAAAAATATCAGTAAATGTATACTTTTATACATAAACATTAAGCAGGGGGAAACAAATAAAACATATGCTAAATCTTTGGTTCTTTTTTGGTTTAACAATCATGAGATGACAAGCATAACATTTTGGCAAGTTATGTATTTCTTAGCAGAAGAAACCTGACACCAGAAAAGTTTGTAATGCAGACGTCACCTCTGATTCTCAGATGCTGTGACCATTCACTAGAACATGTGTTTATTTTGCAGACATTTTTTATCCATAGCAACATACACTCTTGTGTTTGTTTATTAGTGATTTGCACAGTTTACACTGGGTTCACTAAAATACCTGGGACTATAGTTGTAGATTACAGGACATGATCAACAGACAGTATGTAAATAAAATTAAAAAGTAAAAAAAGTAAAAACAAGTATACATATAGCATAGAATGTGGAATCTTCTCAACCCGCACTCTCAGTTTCTCATGCACTTGTCTGTGACGAGGAACTGGAAATGAGCTGAAGTCCATTAATGTGTATTTCGAAGGTAAAGCAAGTTAAGCAGTATGACTGGGTCCTGAACATGAAACACAAATGATAGGGAAAACCAAACTTCTGTTGAATTGTGATCGCAGCACAAATGTCACAATCAGGTAAAGTTGTTACATTTTAAATGTTATAAATAGTGCTTTCAGTGTTAACACATGCGATTTATTTTTGTCCAGTTTAACGCGTTAAAATATTTAATGTAATTAATGTAGCATCCATATTTTCTGTCATCCTTTGGCTTGTGTTACATTATATGATCACGCTCTTATTCACTCAAATGCTTTAAACCATTAAAGCATGACAACACAAAAGAGAACGCGCTGCCTGTGAATGTCATGGCACACACACACACACACACACACACACACACTCGCTTGAACGAACAGTAACACACACATTTATAACAAAATGTCCTTTTTGTCGAGTATCCTCATAAGAGCAGTCTTAAATGAGTTAAATAAAATCTTAAATGAATGTAAAGAGTTGTGAGAGAATGAGGCTCGTGTGAGATCCGCGTCTGTCAGCCGCTAATGCTGTCTGCCATTAATGTTAATCAAAGAACAAAGGGAACGGAGAAAATTACTCACTGCTCTTGACTAAAGAACTTTTGTAGCTTTAATAAAGATTAATCTATATTTAATTTATAATTTATGCAGTGTAGACTGTTTGATAACTTTATTAAATTTCTGTATATTTTCTACCTGTTAGACAGGTAGGAAGGGCACATGTAAATAGACATTTATTATGGGTTTATGTGAGGATTGTTTTAAGTTCACTTAAAGCTGCAGTCTGTAGATTTTCTTCTTTGTCGCTATCTCTGTTCAAAATCTGCAATTGCAGTTATTCGCATTTGAATTATCAACTTTTCACAGCGCGGATGAATCCAATGTTTTGAGGAGAATGTGCGTCTGTGAGTCGCTGCCGGTGTGGATACTGGCAATCACAGATTATACTTTTTGTAAGTATGACCAACATAAGAATTTTCACCGGAAAATGTCCTCTGAACAAGTAAGTAACATCCACTTTTGTTCTGACCAACTAAGGGAAAAAAAGCATTCCAGTAAATCGCGCTGATTAAATCTAACGATCGCTTATCATATCACGCCAAACTGTGCAAATTATACTTTGTTCTCAAATTGTTAATGTTAACAACATCAACATTGCGTGACTACATTTAATGCCCTTCCGGTATTATCCTTGTCTTCGCTTGGCCCGCTGGAGTCTCTTTTCTTCTGTAGCCGATCCGAAGTCCGTACAAAGTCTTTTGCAGTTTACAGTGGGTGAATGTCCAGTCACTGATGATTGTCGTTTGAACCTTTCTGGATCCGCCATCAAATTGATGAGTTTAATTATATCAAGTGCTGTGAGAAAAGGCTATAATCTCCAGCTCAACATCTTAAACCGGTCACCCGCTCCGCTCAGTGTAATCTGAATGGCAGGTGCAATGAGCTGCCAGCGCATTTAATAAATCATATCTCACTGAATACCGAAACTGATTTTCACGCGGGTTTTTTTTGCTGCAAAGGTCATACACGTAGCTACGATACAGGACACATTGAATATTTTGTTCACAAAATATAACCAATAGTACGGTAATGTTAAATGTTAAATCTTACTTGTGGAAAGTAATCCCCGAGTGATGGTCCGCCGATTTGAGCAGGAATATGCTGCACAGTGCTCTGGCATCTACTGCTGCTATGCAACGCAAATAGGAGTATGACCGGTTTAAGATGGCGGCCGCATTTCTTGCGCCACAGCGGCCAATAGGGCATCTAGTCTCTATATGATATCTATGGTTTACATGACCAAAAATTCGGGTTAGAAAAGGGGTACCCCAGGCATCATATCCGGTTTTTAAAATCCGAGGATATGAGCATATTCGAGTTTTTGCCGGTGTTTACATGGCCGTGCGCGACCGGGTTATTGCTAATATCCCGGTTTTGAACGGGCTATTGGCTGCATGTAAACGTAGTTAGTGATACTGGCCTTCATTTATAAAAAGATGCCATTTAACAAGCATTTAAAATAAAAGTCTTTATGTTGTTTCTACATTAATTTGGAGATTAACTGTGAGTGAAATTATTACATTATAAAATATATATATGAAAAAAAATAATTTTAAGTGTTTTTAATCAATTTAGAAAAATGTGTGATTAATCTAGTTCTACTAATCGATTGACAGCACTAGTTATAAAACTTTATAATTTATTAAATTGCATTATTTTTGGCCAAACCAATGATTATTTTTGTGCGTTACATTTTCCATTTTTCCTAGACAACAGTATTTCATGTAAAAGGTGTCTTGCCACAGTGGCTAAAGTAAAAATGAGCCACTGCTGTGAAAACATACCAACATTTTGCCAGTGGCAGCGGTCTTGTGTATGACTGAGTGTGCATGGTGAATTTTTTATATTTTATTTAATTTATTTTCCATTTATGTTAAACAAATAGGCTATCTACAAAGTAGTTATTAATCATTTTTTTTATTATTTGCCAGCTTCCATTTGCAATTGCTGCGAGTGACACTTTTGTTCGTAATTATCTGGCTCCACCTTGTGGCTCAAGACACACTTACCTATTTTGTTCGGTTGTTTGATCAGTGGGTTCAAATTCACACATGAGAAAACATGAGTTTATAGAATTTGTGGATAAAATTGGGTTATGGTTTGGGGGAAATGTTTCCATTCATAACTGCAAGGAAAGAGTCATTTATTGGCAATCCCAGGACCTTTCTATGCACTCAAGACGTATGTGGGGGCGGCAGAAGTTTATGTGATTTTTTTAATTTTATGATCCCAGTAAAGATGTTGGTTATGAACTAAATCAAATATTAATGGGCCAAATAGCTCAGGTCTTGGACAATACAATTAAAAACAGGTATGAGCATTAGTTATTACATTTAAAGATAATATGAATGAAGCTTCATATTTCTCATTGTCTTTACTACAGCAATTTGCAAGGGACGCGGAGACCATAGAAAATAAGACAAACATCATGTGGTTGATGTTTATTTGTTTTGTATGTAAAAGAAATTGTTAAGGAAATATGTGGTTTACTCATTTGGCAGACACTTTTATCCACTTTTATTTGTATTGGATTCAAGCTATTCTTTATCAGTTCGTACATTTTTAGAGACTAATGCAAGCTGTCTGTTAAGATCTTGACAGTCTTTTACTGCTTCACCATCCTAACAAACTACATCACAGAACCAGCAGACTCGGAAACACAAACTACACCTGGTGAACACAAACAAAAATGCTCCTGCCTCTTTAACAAGATCCATTCTTATACACTTTTACAATGATTTTTTTGCAAAGGACGGTTTCTTGTCCATCAAACATGGCAGAGCAATGATCACCTCCAAGATTCATGGTAACGTTTTGAATACTCTCAAACTTTTGTAAGGGTAATGATCCATATGTCATGCAAAAAACAGGCCAGGCTATTGCATGAGGGATGATCTTGATGTTGTGCAAAGCAATCTGCTTCTCCAATAATACAATCCAGTAGTCATGAATCACTCCTTCAAAAATATTGAGAAGTCCTGCATCATTCCTGCTATGCACTGTCAATCATCTGCATTAAAATGTTAAAAGAGAAATTATAACAATTCAACATGACAGTTCAGACTTGCAGAAACACAAAAAAACTCTGTTAGGGGATGCCAAGGAAACTTCCCAACTTGATCAGTAAGATCTGAAGAGGCATTTTGACCAATGATGCAAGTTATATACGGTAGTCAACATTTGAAGTGGATCAAAACCTTTCATCAAAGTTATACATGAATATTGAACAATACCGGTTCTTGTCTTAGGACAACTTTGATTAACTTTTTTGATCCACTTCAAATGTTGATTACTGAAGTTATTTTAAAAATTAATCGGCAGCAAAAAATGTTGAACAACAAACTAACCCTATCACTTCAGATCAACTCAATTATAATCTTCGTGTTTTTTTAATCCCTTAATTCACATCAATCTATCTTAATTTTACTGCAACACAACTTGAAAATTCTAGATTTCTTTCCAAATTAGGGTTAGGGGAAATAAATACCATAAACTGTCCGAAGACAAATTCAGGTTAGGCACGGTCCGTCGTTCTACTGGCCACTCCCCGAATACAAACACCAAAGTGAACCCAGCAATGTCCTAGAGAGACATGTATAATTATAAAATAATAAAATGGAGGGCTAACTCGCCATGTGCTAAATCCAATAGGGCTATATTGCCGAGGTTTACGCCAGAAAGGGTTAATTTTGCAGAAAAAACGAGGGTAGGTTTTAGTGCAGATGTGTGGAAGGGCACAAACACGATTTTCCAACGTCTGTATGGACATTGGAGAGACACTCAACGTCACAGTGGACGGAGAAAAAATTAATTTGGCTCATCAACATCACGACACTCAATGATGGAGGCCTTCTGAACCAACTCAACGCCTATATGGGCTGAAGAGAAAATTTTCCAGAGCTGTTCAACATCATCCCCACTCAAAATGATGGCAGCTGTACTCATTTTTACGGTATTGTGTCATTCAGGTACTCTCGCGACGCGTTTCGAACTTTCCCAAGGTTCTCATCAGGCGGATTGGAATGACTGCTGTCTCTTGCTCACTCTACTGAAATGTGGTAGAGGGCGTGGTCCCCCTGGACTTTATAGTTCAGAGGGCTGGGCCCCTCCCACTACTGCAAGAACACACTGTTCAGCACTGTATGGTGCATCATAAATCGTTTTTTCACTATCAATAAATTTGTATTCAATTTTAAAATTTAATAATTATACATAAACACTCACAAACACCAAAAGGAACACTCAAATGCAGTCTCCAGGGTCCAGAGGCAGAGGCACTGGCTTGGTTAGGGGAAATAAATACCATAAACTGTCCGAAGACAAATTCAGGTTAGGCACGGTCCGTCATTCTACTGGCCACTCCCCGAATACAAACACCAAAGTGAACCCAGCAATGTCCTAGAGAGACATGTATAATTATAAAATAATAAAATGGAGGGCTAACTCGCCATGTGCTAAATCCAATAGGGCTATATTGCCGAGGTTTACGCCAGAAAGGGTTAATTTTGCAGAAAAAACGAGGGTAGGTTTTAGTGCAGATGTGTGGAAGGGCACAAACACGATTTTCCAACGTCTGTATGGACATTGGAGAGACACTCAACGTCACAGTGGACGGAGAAAAAATTAATTTGGCTCATCAACATCACGACACTCAATGATGGAGGCCTTCTGAACCAACTCAACGCCTATATGGGCTGAAGAGAAAATTTTCCAGAGCTGTTCAACATCATCCCCACTCAAAATGATGGCAGCTGTACTCATTTTTACGGTATTGTGTCATTCAGGTACTCTCGCGACGCGTTTCGAACTTTCCCAAGGTTCTCATCAGGCGGATTGGAATGACTGCTGTCTCTTGCTCACTCTACTGAAATGTGGTAGAGGGCGTGGTCCCCCTGGACTTTATAGTTCAGAGGGCTGGGCCCCTCCCACTACTGCAAGAACACACTGTTCAGCACTGTATGGTGCATCATAAATCGTTTTTTCACTATCAATAAATTTGTATTCAATTTTAAAATTTAATAATTATACATAAACACTCACAAACACCAAAAGGAACACTCAAATGCAGTCTCCAGGGTCCAGAGGCAGAGGCACTGGCTTGGTTAGGGGAAATAAATACCATAAACTGTCCGAAGACAAATTCAGGTTAGGCACGGTCCGTCGTTCTACTGGCCACTCCCCGAATACAAACACCAAAGTGAACCCAGCAATGTCCTAGAGAGACATGTATAATTATAAAATAATAAAATGGAGGGCTAACTCGCCATGTGCTAAATCCAATAGGGCTATATTGCCGAGGTTTACGCCAGAAAGGGTTAATTTTGCAGAAAAAACGAGGGTAGGTTTTAGTGCAGATGTGTGGAAGGGCACAAACACGATTTTCCAACGTCTGTATGGACATTGGGTTAGGGTTAGGTTAGGTTTTTTGTAAATATTACAACAGCTCCTCCCTCCCCCTGGGAAGGAAGGAGACTGAGGAAGGCACGGGCCGACGCATGTCAGACTATACCATTGCTCCTTCTCGGAGGACGTTCTTACTTAGAACCCGAGGCTAGAAAAAAGAAGACCTGACTATCTTCCACTGGGTAAAAAACCATAGGGCTACTATGGGTAGGTTTAGAACAGGAATTAGTACAGGCCTAGCTCAACTGGACCAAGCAATGCAAAATTCCAAATCAAACAACAGGGTTCCTATGGGTAGGTTTTGGGAAAAAAGCCAGCGCAGGCCTAGACCCAACCAGACTAGGTATGTAGTCCACAGAGACTACTATGGGTAGGTTTAGAGAAAAAGCCGGCATAGGCCTAGATCAAAACCAGACTAGGTGTTAGGTTTACCAGACTAGGTGTGTAATCCACAGAGACTACTATGGGTAGGTTTAGAAAAAGCCAGCATAGGCCTAGATCAAAAACCAGACTAGGTGTTAGGTCTACCAGACTAGGTGTGTAATCCACAGAGACTACTATGGGTAGGTTTAGAGAAAAAGCCGGCCCAGGCCTAGATCCAAACCAGACTAGGTGTTAGGTTTACCAGACTAGGTGTGTAATCCACAGAGACTACTATGGGTAGGTTTAGGGAAAAAGATCCAAGATCTGGCCTAGATCCAATCAAACTAGGTGTGAGATCCACAGAGACTACTATGGGTAGGTTTAAGAACAAACGCAGGCATAGGCCTAGATCCAACCAGACTAGGTGTGTGATCCACAGAGACTACTATGGGTAGGTCTACCAGACTAGGTGTGTGATCCACAGAGACTACTATGGGTAGGTTTAGAGAAAAAGCAGGCATAGGCCTCGATGCAACCAGACTAGGTGTATACTCCACAGACACTACTATGGGTAGGTTAAAAGAAAGTAGGCATAAGCATAAAGTACTGCCAGAATCCCAGTTCAACCAAGACTAGGTTTACTCTTCCTACTCCCTCAAAGAAGATGTGAGGGAAATATTAAAGACACTCTCGTCAGTAGTGTACCTCAAGTTCATCGGGTGTTTCGGCCTTTCCAACACTAGACACCCTCCTCTGAGGCGGCCCATCCTGGATGATCAGTCCAGGACGAGTGTCTCATGGCCAATTGCTAATCGAGCTAGACCAGATCCTTCAAGACACTGTGGTTGGGTTCTGGTTACAGGATATTACCGATACGATCAGGCTGGCCTCCGAATCGGAACCTTCTTTCAGGTAAGAAAACACGAACCTCTGTAGATCACCCTTTCCCCTGACACTAAAAGCAGTTTACTTCCTTTCTTTTACAGGACCACCGCCGACAGGGCCGACTCTTGAATCGGAAACATCTTTCTGGTACTTAGAAAACACGATCCTCCGTAGATCATTCTCCTGACCCTGACCATTTTCTCAACTCTCTTTCAGGACGACCACTCTTTTGACCGTGCCGACTACCGAATCCGAGCTACCAGGTAAGACCACCGGAAAACGAGAAGTCTACCCTCTAACTACAGAAGACGTTCCCCAAGCTCTTCACCTGGTCAAAGGAAAACTCACAATGCTGCGGGCTTCGAGACTGGCGGATGCGGTGCATCAAGCTTCTACCAGTCCTTCGCCCTGAGAGTCAAGACTAACCAGACCGACATCATCCCACTACAGGACAACCGCTGGCAGTACCGACTCCTAAATTGGAGTTTCCAGGTAAGAGATCCCATCCCTTTACCGAAACCACAATCAGTGTGTGAGTATGTTGTTGCAAAATGTACTGTTGCATGGGGGGCGCTAACCACCCATAGAAAATTGGGCACCATTTAAGACCTGTTCGCCCCAGGTCACCTTCCCTGCGTGCTGTCCAAGTGGACCCAGGGGGGCTGGATACGTACCGCTCTCCCAGGTAACCTTTCGTTAACACCGCAAGGTATCCAGGTACCCGAAAAAAGCCTGCGAGGAATGGTCTCCATCTGGGGGCCCTTTGTCAGTCCCACTGACTTCACTCAAGGAGTCTTGTCCAGGAAGTCCCCAAATAGCAACGAGCTGTTGCCAGGTCCTTCTGATTCCAAAGACAAGCCCCCTTGGATCTACCCTTGGTCGAAGGTTCGAGATTGGCGGATGCACATTTCTGCACACCAAGCTTCTACCAACCTCTTACCTCGAGGGCAGAGGAAAAAAAACCGACTGAACAGATATAATCCTTACCCAAGGACGTAATCTTCAGCCGCAGATGCCACCAGATGGCGCAACTCTGATGTATACCTTTCTGCTGCAATTGCCACAACCGTGGTAACCCGAAGAAAACATTTTTTCACACCTGAACAAAAACCTCTTTCCGCTCCTACTCCAATAGTTTTGATCGATCTTTTATCGACACGAGAACCAGAAACTGCTTTTCTCTAGAGCCATAAGAAAGAGAACTTCCCATTTGGAAATTTCGGGAAAAAAAACGTTTTTTTGGAGGAAAAAAACCCCGATTTTTTCAAAAACGTGTTTTTCTCGTTTTTTCTCTCTCCATTTATTCCATGGACCTTCCTTTAAAGAGAACTTCCCATTTGGAAAATCCGGGAAAAAAAACGGTTCCTTTGGAGGGAAAAAAAACGATTTTTTCAAAAACGTGTTTTTCTCGTTTTTTCTCTCTCCCTTTATTCCATGGACCTTCAATGACTAAAAAAAGTCTATTTCCAAAAGGAATTTTTAGTAAAAGAGGAACTTTTAGTAAAAGAGGAACTTTGTAAAAGAGGAACTTTTAGTAAAAGAGGGGCTCAGATATAGGAGTGAATTCCGGAATGGTTTTCCAGATTCCTCCTCATCATCATCCTCCCATCATGCCCCTTGTAAAAGAATCCTTATCTTTTTATCCTATCTCTTACTTCCGTTAAGTTTTTGAGGAGGACACGCTAAAACAATTCCCCCTTTTTTTTCCTTCCCCAAATTTCATTTCTTTCATTCAGACCATTTGGAACCCTCGTTTTCAATCTCCCTATCCAGATGTATTCCTTATATAACCTCTGCCTTAAGGTCCATTTTGGGTTATGTTCTAAACCCCTTATTCGCAGTTTTCTAACTCCATGTCGTTGAAAATGCTCAATCAGCGAACGCCGACTTGTGTTCCACAATCCTTTCCGAATAACATACCTATGTTGGTATAACCGGGTCCGGATCGAATTCTTGGTCTGACCAACATATTGCTTACCACACCGACCGCACTGAATCGCATAAACACAATTCTCTGTTTTAAGCGGAATGTTTGGGAGAAAAAACGCCGTGGGTTGGCCCCAAACTTTAATGGTTTGGGGTCCCTTCTTTTTCAACCGCCCTGATTTTCCTTTGGGAAGTCTACTATGGACCAACAAGTCCCGCAAATTCGTATTCCTTTTGTAGGCTGCCAGGAGCTTAATATCCTGACCCTCAGGGGTGTCTGCCAAGGTTTCCGCAAAACTTTCCCTGATCTCCCTCGTGAGCCTGACAGCCTCTGGAGCAAACGAAAAGATGCCCGGGACTAGGACCCCACGTTCCCCCGACGCTTTGGGTTTTTCCGGATTGGTCTGTAACCAGCAATGTTCTCTGTACATCGCCCTAAGCCGCGACCTGGAATAGCCCCTCGTTCGGAGTGCCCGAAACAACGTACACTTAGCTTCCTGAAAGCTTTCCTCTCGCGAACAGATTCTCCTAAACCTCAGGAGCTGGGATAAAACTATTCCCCTAAATGTGTGTCTCGGATGGTGGCTCTGAAAATGCAACAAGGCGTGAGTATCTGTCTCTTTGAAAAACATTTTGAAATCCAACCTCCCTGTGGAGAGAAACTCCGGTCCCTTATAAACCGTCGTATCCAGAAACTCTATGGCCTGTTCATTGACCACTGCTTTGACTTTAATTGAGGCATGATGCGCGTTCAACACCCCTAAAAAGGCATCGAATTCCTCTCGACTACCATCCCACACTCCCCAGACGTCGTCCAGAAACCGCCAGTAGGACAAAGGAACCTTCCCACATTTAGGAAAGACAGTTTCCTCCCATTGGGCCATGTAAATATTTGCATAAGCTGGTGCAAACCTCTTTCCCATGGCTGTTCCCTTGATCTGTAGATAGAACTCCCCTTCGAATTCGAAATCATTCCGAGTCAAACTCAACTCCAAGAGTTCTAGGATCGCCTCCTCCGGTCGAGAAGCGTCAGGGAACCTGGCAAAACAACCTCGCACCGCCTCCAAACCTAGAGGAGTCTCAATGTTGGTGTAGAGACTCTCCACATCCAACGAAAACAGGAACGCATCAGGCGGCACTCTCAAAGCCTTGACTTTTTCCAAAAAGTCATAGGTATCCCTAATATAACTGAGATGCTTTGTAGATAAGGGATTCAAGTAAAAGTCAATAAACTCTGCCACCCTATGACTCTCACTCCCACTGTCCGAAACAATCGGGCGACCAGGAGGCATGAAGGGGTTAGACCATTTCTCCCTGGGCTTGTGGACCTTAGGAAGTAAATAAAACCGCCTGGGCCTAGGCCTCACCTCCCCCAACAAGTAATTCGCCTGTCTTTTGCAAATAAACCCTTCCCTCAATAAGGAATCTACCACTCTTTCAATGCGGGGCACCGACTCCATAAAAATGGGAGCCGTCAACTTGGAATAAAAGGACTCATCTGTTAATTGTCTGAGTCCCTCCTGCACATACCGTGCCCTATCCATAATTACCACCGCACTTCCCTTATCAGCAGGTTTAATCACAATATCCCGCCTGCTAGCCAATTCCTCTAATGCCTCAACCTCCTCCGGAGGCAGATTAGGTCTCCGGGTCTGTGCTCCCGACAAAGCTACTTGGAGTCCCTCCAAGTTTCTTTCAAAAAAGCCCCACACCTCCCTAGGCAATTTCTGGGGTGGCGGCACCCACCCCGACTTCTCACAAAAAGGTCGGCTTTGGACATCCCCATCCTCGTTTGGACCGAAATAAACCGCCCTTTTAATTTTGTCGTGAAACCGACCCAAATCTGCTAGCAGCGGGCTTCTGTCAACCTTTTTGACTAAATGTGAAGGGATAAATGATAAACCCCTATCCAGTAACTTAACTTGTGCCGGTGTGAAATGAAAACCCTGAGACAAGTTAATTACAGAGCCCGTTTTTTTATTATTGCCATTTTTCTCGGGACCCTGATGGAAAGGCCCCCTTAGGCATTTAAACGGGCCAACCAGTGATCCACCATCCTCCGCGCCGTCTCCGCGGTCCAATGAATGTCATCCAGCTCCACCTTGAAATGCTCCGCCGGCAAGAGGGCCACACAACACCCTGACCTTAGGATGATGTCATTGAGCCCTTCAAGGTTCTTCCTCTGCTGTTCTGGCAAAGTGTGAGAAAAGTTGATCAGTGGAATATGCACCACCGCATTCGGAAACGTGGCGGCTGTCGCCTCTTGCAGCCGCTCCACACACTTTCTCAACATGACCAGATTATTCTGTTTCCTATCATTTAAGCCGAACGCCAGAACCACCTGTCTGGTCACGCTTGTCACTGGGGTCTTATACTTGATCAGGCTGTATGCCTGAGCCAGACTTGCCCCCGGAAAACAATGAACCTCAAGTTCGGGATTTAAAATTGTCGGAACTCTGTTCATATTGGAGTCCCCCAGGACCAGAATTGGCCTTTTTGGGACTAGGTTCCAGGACTTATACTTGTCCCCTCCCACCACCCCATGCCAAACATTGATACTCCTGTCCTCCCAACTAGGAAGTTTACTTTTGGTGGTTACCTCTTTACGTTTTCCTTTTCCTCCCCCTTCTCCTTTCTCCTCTTGAGGGACCCCGGGTTCCGGATCTTCCCGTAGCCAATCCGAGTCTGAACCCGAGTCTTCAACCTCAGTCACACCAGCTTTCTCCTCCGGCCCCGGGCGCCCCAATGGAGTAAGAGCTGGCATGACCCCCACTGCCCTGTCCCTACTAGGGACCAGGCCCTTCCTGGCTTTTCCCACCCTCGGGGTCTCAACTGCAGGGTGGGCTTCCATCGGAACCTCCTCCAGCCTACACCTCGGACTCTCCCCCAGGTCCGAGGCTCTCTGCGAGACACCGTCCCCCTGGGACCCCCCAGCCACCACCGGCCTGTCTGGGGAAAACGGCGGCCTCCCTTGGAATCTGACCGCCCTGCTTCTTGGGGCTTGGCTCGGTCCTTCTCCCCCGTCCTCCTGGGCCATGATACGGGCCACCATCGTGGAAGCCCGACGGATGGTCACCTCCCTCATGTGTTTGATCCCCCGGCGGGCCCATTTAATGGCGATCTGCCAAGCCTCCCTCCACCGAACTCTGGACGCATTGGCAACTGCCCGGCTCGCCTCCTCGAACACCCTCTGGTAATGATCTACCAGAATGTCCGTTCCTGTCTCCAGCCAATTTTTGGCGTTACCGAACATCAGCCAGTCTGTGCTGACCCTCGGGAACGCTGGCTGGATGCCCGAGGTCATCTGAATCGCCAATTTCTGGAGCTTGGCAGGTGGAGCATTTCGATCTGCCCCCACCTCCATCTCCAGGACATGGTGATAGGCTTTCAGAAAGGTATGCAATACCCTGATAAGGGCCTTAAACTCCTGGTCCTCCACCTCTCTCTTACTCATTCTTCCTCTTTCCCTCTCCATAATCAGTCGCTTCTTTCAATCTGCCTATAAGGAGAGAAATCATACATTACTCCTTATTCCTTCCCTCTCATAATCCCCCCCTTTTTTTTCCTTTTTTTCCAAAAAGAATTATCAACAAACGAACCCCGGAGATGAAAAACCCGTCTGGATTAACAACTCCCTAAGAGCCTGTCTGGGCTGGAGTTCGTACTCCATTCCCGCCCCCTCCCCGACTTCAGAAGCCGAGGAAGGAGCCGGAGGGAGCTCACAATGATACCACCCGCCCCATAAGACACACATTTTTTTTTAAACCTGAACCACCATCCTACACACAACCCGAAGCCATGATCCTCCATTTCCATAACTAAAGCGATCCTAAATTGATTCCTCCTCATAAAATAGCAACGATTTTCAAGAAAAACCTAGCCTCCAATATCCAGAACTTGGATAATCCCTGGTATGTCATGGTCCGATGGCTCTGGCAGGGTTAGGTTTTTTGTAAATATTACAACAGCTCCTCCCTCCCCCTGGGAAGGAAGGAGACTGAGGAAGGCACGGGCCGACGCATGTCAGACTATACCATTGCTCCTTCTCGGAGGACGTTCTTACTTAGAACCCGAGGCTAGAAAAAAGAAGACCTGACTATCTTCCACTGGGTAAAAAACCATAGGGCTACTATGGGTAGGTTTAGAACAGGAATTAGTACAGGCCTAGCTCAACTGGACCAAGCAATGCAAAATTCCAAATCAAACAACAGGGTTCCTATGGGTAGGTTTTGGGAAAAAAGCCAGCGCAGGCCTAGACCCAACCAGACTAGGTATGTAGTCCACAGAGACTACTATGGGTAGGTTTAGAGAAAAAGCCGGCATAGGCCTAGATCAAAACCAGACTAGGTGTTAGGTTTACCAGACTAGGTGTGTAATCCACAGAGACTACTATGGGTAGGTTTAGAAAAAGCCAGCATAGGCCTAGATCAAAAACCAGACTAGGTGTTAGGTCTACCAGACTAGGTGTGTAATCCACAGAGACTACTATGGGTAGGTTTAGAGAAAAAGCCGGCCCAGGCCTAGATCCAAACCAGACTAGGTGTTAGGTTTACCAGACTAGGTGTGTAATCCACAGAGACTACTATGGGTAGGTTTAGGGAAAAAGATCCAAGATCTGGCCTAGATCCAATCAAACTAGGTGTGAGATCCACAGAGACTACTATGGGTAGGTTTAAGAACAAACGCAGGCATAGGCCTAGATCCAACCAGACTAGGTGTGTGATCCACAGAGACTACTATGGGTAGGTCTACCAGACTAGGTGTGTGATCCACAGAGACTACTATGGGTAGGTTTAGAGAAAAGGTTAGGTTAGGGTTAGGGTGGGGGGTTAGGGGAAATAAATACCATAAACTGTCCGAAGACAAATTCAGGTTAGGCACGGTCCGTCGTTCTACTGGCCGCTCCCCGAATACAAACACCAAAGTGAACCCAGCAATGTCCTAGAGAGACATGTATAATTATAAAATAATAAAATGGAGGGCTAACTCGCCATGTGCTAAATCCAATAGGGCTATATTGCCGAGGTTTACGCCAGAAAGGGTTAATTTTGCAGAAAAAACGAGGGTAGGTTTTAGTGCAGATGTGTGGAAGGGCACAAACACGATTTTCCAACGTCTGTATGGACATTGGAGAGACACTCAACGTCACAGTGGACGGAGAAAAAACTAATTTGGCTCATCAACATCACGACACTCAATGATGGAGGCCTTCTGAACCAACTCAACGCCTATATGGGCTGAAGAGAAAATTTTCCAGAGCTGTTCAACATCATCCCCACTCAAAATGATGGCAGCTGTACTCATTTTTACGGTATTGTGTCATTCAGGTACTCTCGCGACGCGTTTCGAACTTTCCCAAGGTTCTCATCAGGCGGATTGGAATGACTGCTGTCTCTTACTCGCTCTACTGAAATGTGGTAGAGGGCGTGGTCCCCCTGGACTTTATAGTTCAGAGGGCTGGGCCCCTCCCACTACTGCAAGAACACACTGTTCAGCACTGTATGGTGCATCATAAATCGTTTTTTCACTATCAATAAATTTGTATTCAATTTTAAAATTTAATAATTATACATAAACACTCACAAACACCAAAAGGAACACTCAAATGCAGTCTCCAGGGTCCAGAGGCAGAGGCACTGGCTTGGTTAGGGGAAATAAATACCATAAACTGTCCGAAGACAAATTCAGGTTAGGCACGGTCCGTCGTTCTACTGGCCGCTCCCCGAATACAAACACCAAAGTGAACCCAGCAATGTCCTAGAGAGACATGTATAATTATAAAATAATAAAATGGAGGGCTAACTCGCCATGTGCTAAATCCAATAGGGCTATATTGCCGAGGTTTACGCCAGAAAGGGTTAATTTTGCAGAAAAAACGAGGGTAGGTTTTAGTGCAGATGTGTGGAAGGGCACAAACACGATTTTCCAACGTCTGTATGGACATTGGAGAGACACTCAACGTCACAGTGGACGGAGAAAAAACTAATTTGGCTCATCAACATCACGACACTCAATGATGGAGGCCTTCTGAACCAACTCAACGCCTATATGGGCTGAAGAGAAAATTTTCCAGAGCTGTTCAACATCATCCCCACTCAAAATGATGGCAGCTGTACTCATTTTTACGGTATTGTGTCATTCAGGTACTCTCGCGACGCGTTTCGAACTTTCCCAAGGTTCTCATCAGGCGGATTGGAATGACTGCTGTCTCTTACTCGCTCTACTGAAATGTGGTAGAGGGCGTGGTCCCCCTGGACTTTATAGTTCAGAGGGCTGGGCCCCTCCCACTACTGCAAGAACACACTGTTCAGCACTGTATGGTGCATCATAAATCGTTTTTTCACTATCAATAAATTTGTATTCAATTTTAAAATTTAATAATTATACATAAACACTCACAAACACCAAAAGGAACACTCAAATGCAGTCTCCAGGGTCCAGAGGCAGAGGCACTGGCTTGGTTAGGGGAAATAAATACCATAAACTGTCCGAAGACAAATTCAGGTTAGGCACGGTCCGTCGTTCTACTGGCCGCTCCCCGAATACAAACACCAAAGTGAACCCAGCAATGTCCTAGAGAGACATGTATAATTATAAAATAATAAAATGGAGGGCTAACTCGCCATGTGCTAAATCCAATAGGGCTATATTGCCGAGGTTTACGCCAGAAAGGGTTAATTTTGCAGAAAAAACGAGGGTAGGTTTTAGTGCAGATGTGTGGAAGGGCACAAACACGATTTTCCAACGTCTGTATGGACATTGGAGAGACACTCAACGTCACAGTGGACGGAGAAAAAACTAATTTGGCTCATCAACATCACGACACTCAATGATGGAGGCCTTCTGAACCAACTCAACGCCTATATGGGCTGAAGAGAAAATTTTCCAGAGCTGTTCAACATCATCCCCACTCAAAATGATGGCAGCTGTACTCATTTTTACGGTATTGTGTCATTCAGGTACTCTCGCGACGCGTTTCGAACTTTCCCAAGGTTCTCATCAGGCGGATTGGAATGACTGCTGTCTCTTACTCGCTCTACTGAAATGTGGTAGAGGGCGTGGTCCCCCTGGACTTTATAGTTCAGAGGGCTGGGCCCCTCCCACTACTGCAAGAACACACTGTTCAGCACTGTATGGTGCATCATAAATCGTTTTTTCACTATCAATAAATTTGTATTCAATTTTAAAATTTAATAATTATACATAAACACTCACAAACACCAAAAGGAACACTCAAATGCAGTCTCCAGGGTCCAGAGGCAGAGGCACTGGCTTGGTTAGGGGAAATAAATACCATAAACTGTCCGAAGACAAATTCAGGTTAGGCACGGTCCGTCGTTCTACTGGCCGCTCCCCGAATACAAACACCAAAGTGAACCCAGCAATGTCCTAGAGAGACATGTATAATTATAAAATAATAAAATGGAGGGCTAACTCGCCATGTGCTAAATCCAATAGGGCTATATTGCCGAGGTTTACGCCAGAAAGGGTTAATTTTGCAGAAAAAACGAGGGTAGGTTTTAGTGCAGATGTGTGGAAGGGCACAAACACGATTTTCCAACGTCTGTATGGACATTGGAGAGACACTCAACGTCACAGTGGACGGAGAAAAAACTAATTTGGCTCATCAACATCACGACACTCAATGATGGAGGCCTTCTGAACCAACTCAACGCCTATATGGGCTGAAGAGAAAATTTTCCAGAGCTGTTCAACATCATCCCCACTCAAAATGATGGCAGCTGTACTCATTTTTACGGTATTGTGTCATTCAGGTACTCTCGCGACGCGTTTCGAACTTTCCCAAGGTTCTCATCAGGCGGATTGGAATGACTGCTGTCTCTTACTCGCTCTACTGAAATGTGGTAGAGGGCGTGGTCCCCCTGGACTTTATAGTTCAGAGGGCTGGGCCCCTCCCACTACTGCAAGAACACACTGTTCAGCACTGTATGGTGCATCATAAATCGTTTTTTCACTATCAATAAATTTGTATTCAATTTTAAAATTTAATAATTATACATAAACACTCACAAACACCAAAAGGAACACTCAAATGCAGTCTCCAGGGTCCAGAGGCAGAGGCACTGGCTTGGTTAGGGGAAATAAATACCATAAACTGTCCGAAGACAAATTCAGGTTAGGCACGGTCCGTCGTTCTACTGGCCGCTCCCCGAATACAAACACCAAAGTGAACCCAGCAATGTCCTAGAGAGACATGTATAATTATAAAATAATAAAATGGAGGGCTAACTCGCCATGTGCTAAATCCAATAGGGCTATATTGCCGAGGTTTACGCCAGAAAGGGTTAATTTTGCAGAAAAAACGAGGGTAGGTTTTAGTGCAGATGTGTGGAAGGGCACAAACACGATTTTCCAACGTCTGTATGGACATTGGAGAGACACTCAACGTCACAGTGGACGGAGAAAAAACTAATTTGGCTCATCAACATCACGACACTCAATGATGGAGGCCTTCTGAACCAACTCAACGCCTATATGGGCTGAAGAGAAAATTTTCCAGAGCTGTTCAACATCATCCCCACTCAAAATGATGGCAGCTGTACTCATTTTTACGGTATTGTGTCATTCAGGTACTCTCGCGACGCGTTTCGAACTTTCCCAAGGTTCTCATCAGGCGGATTGGAATGACTGCTGTCTCTTACTCGCTCTACTGAAATGTGGTAGAGGGCGTGGTCCCCCTGGACTTTATAGTTCAGAGGGCTGGGCCCCTCCCACTACTGCAAGAACACACTGTTCAGCACTGTATGGTGCATCATAAATCGTTTTTTCACTATCAATAAATTTGTATTCAATTTTAAAATTTAATAATTATACATAAACACTCACAAACACCAAAAGGAACACTCAAATGCAGTCTCCAGGGTCCAGAGGCAGAGGCACTGGCTTGGTTAGGGGAAATAAATACCATAAACTGTCCGAAGACAAATTCAGGTTAGGCACGGTCCGTCGTTCTACTGGCCGCTCCCCGAATACAAACACCAAAGTGAACCCAGCAATGTCCTAGAGAGACATGTATAATTATAAAATAATAAAATGGAGGGCTAACTCGCCATGTGCTAAATCCAATAGGGCTATATTGCCGAGGTTTACGCCAGAAAGGGTTAATTTTGCAGAAAAAACGAGGGTAGGTTTTAGTGCAGATGTGTGGAAGGGCACAAACACGATTTTCCAACGTCTGTATGGACATTGGAGAGACACTCAACGTCACAGTGGACGGAGAAAAAACTAATTTGGCTCATCAACATCACGACACTCAATGATGGAGGCCTTCTGAACCAACTCAACGCCTATATGGGCTGAAGAGAAAATTTTCCAGAGCTGTTCAACATCATCCCCACTCAAAATGATGGCAGCTGTACTCATTTTTACGGTATTGTGTCATTCAGGTACTCTCGCGACGCGTTTCGAACTTTCCCAAGGTTCTCATCAGGCGGATTGGAATGACTGCTGTCTCTTACTCGCTCTACTGAAATGTGGTAGAGGGCGTGGTCCCCCTGGACTTTATAGTTCAGAGGGCTGGGCCCCTCCCACTACTGCAAGAACACACTGTTCAGCACTGTATGGTGCATCATAAATCGTTTTTTCACTATCAATAAATTTGTATTCAATTTTAAAATTTAATAATTATACATAAACACTCACAAACACCAAAAGGAACACTCAAATGCAGTCTCCAGGGTCCAGAGGCAGAGGCACTGGCTTGGTTAGGGGAAATAAATACCATAAACTGTCCGAAGACAAATTCAGGTTAGGCACGGTCCGTCGTTCTACTGGCCGCTCCCCGAATACAAACACCAAAGTGAACCCAGCAATGTCCTAGAGAGACATGTATAATTATAAAATAATAAAATGGAGGGCTAACTCGCCATGTGCTAAATCCAATAGGGCTATATTGCCGAGGTTTACGCCAGAAAGGGTTAATTTTGCAGAAAAAACGAGGGTAGGTTTTAGTGCAGATGTGTGGAAGGGCACAAACACGATTTTCCAACGTCTGTATGGACATTGGAGAGACACTCAACGTCACAGTGGACGGAGAAAAAACTAATTTGGCTCATCAACATCACGACACTCAATGATGGAGGCCTTCTGAACCAACTCAACGCCTATATGGGCTGAAGAGAAAATTTTCCAGAGCTGTTCAACATCATCCCCACTCAAAATGATGGCAGCTGTACTCATTTTTACGGTATTGTGTCATTCAGGTACTCTCGCGACGCGTTTCGAACTTTCCCAAGGTTCTCATCAGGCGGATTGGAATGACTGCTGTCTCTTACTCGCTCTACTGAAATGTGGTAGAGGGCGTGGTCCCCCTGGACTTTATAGTTCAGAGGGCTGGGCCCCTCCCACTACTGCAAGAACACACTGTTCAGCACTGTATGGTGCATCATAAATCGTTTTTTCACTATCAATAAATTTGTATTCAATTTTAAAATTTAATAATTATACATAAACACTCACAAACACCAAAAGGAACACTCAAATGCAGTCTCCAGGGTCCAGAGGCAGAGGCACTGGCTTGGTTAGGGGAAATAAATACCATAAACTGTCCGAAGACAAATTCAGGTTAGGCACGGTCCGTCGTTCTACTGGCCGCTCCCCGAATACAAACACCAAAGTGAACCCAGCAATGTCCTAGAGAGACATGTATAATTATAAAATAATAAAATGGAGGGCTAACTCGCCATGTGCTAAATCCAATAGGGCTATATTGCCGAGGTTTACGCCAGAAAGGGTTAATTTTGCAGAAAAAACGAGGGTAGGTTTTAGTGCAGATGTGTGGAAGGGCACAAACACGATTTTCCAACGTCTGTATGGACATTGGAGAGACACTCAACGTCACAGTGGACGGAGAAAAAACTAATTTGGCTCATCAACATCACGACACTCAATGATGGAGGCCTTCTGAACCAACTCAACGCCTATATGGGCTGAAGAGAAAATTTTCCAGAGCTGTTCAACATCATCCCCACTCAAAATGATGGCAGCTGTACTCATTTTTACGGTATTGTGTCATTCAGGTACTCTCGCGACGCGTTTCGAACTTTCCCAAGGTTCTCATCAGGCGGATTGGAATGACTGCTGTCTCTTACTCGCTCTACTGAAATGTGGTAGAGGGCGTGGTCCCCCTGGACTTTATAGTTCAGAGGGCTGGGCCCCTCCCACTACTGCAAGAACACACTGTTCAGCACTGTATGGTGCATCATAAATCGTTTTTTCACTATCAATAAATTTGTATTCAATTTTAAAATTTAATAATTATACATAAACACTCACAAACACCAAAAGGAACACTCAAATGCAGTCTCCAGGGTCCAGAGGCAGAGGCACTGGCTTGGTTAGGGGAAATAAATACCATAAACTGTCCGAAGACAAATTCAGGTTAGGCACGGTCCGTCGTTCTACTGGCCGCTCCCCGAATACAAACACCAAAGTGAACCCAGCAATGTCCTAGAGAGACATGTATAATTATAAAATAATAAAATGGAGGGCTAACTCGCCATGTGCTAAATCCAATAGGGCTATATTGCCGAGGTTTACGCCAGAAAGGGTTAATTTTGCAGAAAAAACGAGGGTAGGTTTTAGTGCAGATGTGTGGAAGGGCACAAACACGATTTTCCAACGTCTGTATGGACATTGGAGAGACACTCAACGTCACAGTGGACGGAGAAAAAACTAATTTGGCTCATCAACATCACGACACTCAATGATGGAGGCCTTCTGAACCAACTCAACGCCTATATGGGCTGAAGAGAAAATTTTCCAGAGCTGTTCAACATCATCCCCACTCAAAATGATGGCAGCTGTACTCATTTTTACGGTATTGTGTCATTCAGGTACTCTCGCGACGCGTTTCGAACTTTCCCAAGGTTCTCATCAGGCGGATTGGAATGACTGCTGTCTCTTACTCGCTCTACTGAAATGTGGTAGAGGGCGTGGTCCCCCTGGACTTTATAGTTCAGAGGGCTGGGCCCCTCCCACTACTGCAAGAACACACTGTTCAGCACTGTATGGTGCATCATAAATCGTTTTTTCACTATCAATAAATTTGTATTCAATTTTAAAATTTAATAATTATACATAAACACTCACAAACACCAAAAGGAACACTCAAATGCAGTCTCCAGGGTCCAGAGGCAGAGGCACTGGCTTGGTTAGGGGAAATAAATACCATAAACTGTCCGAAGACAAATTCAGGTTAGGCACGGTCCGTCGTTCTACTGGCCGCTCCCCGAATACAAACACCAAAGTGAACCCAGCAATGTCCTAGAGAGACATGTATAATTATAAAATAATAAAATGGAGGGCTAACTCGCCATGTGCTAAATCCAATAGGGCTATATTGCCGAGGTTTACGCCAGAAAGGGTTAATTTTGCAGAAAAAACGAGGGTAGGTTTTAGTGCAGATGTGTGGAAGGGCACAAACACGATTTTCCAACGTCTGTATGGACATTGGAGAGACACTCAACGTCACAGTGGACGGAGAAAAAACTAATTTGGCTCATCAACATCACGACACTCAATGATGGAGGCCTTCTGAACCAACTCAACGCCTATATGGGCTGAAGAGAAAATTTTCCAGAGCTGTTCAACATCATCCCCACTCAAAATGATGGCAGCTGTACTCATTTTTACGGTATTGTGTCATTCAGGTACTCTCGCGACGCGTTTCGAACTTTCCCAAGGTTCTCATCAGGCGGATTGGAATGACTGCTGTCTCTTACTCGCTCTACTGAAATGTGGTAGAGGGCGTGGTCCCCCTGGACTTTATAGTTCAGAGGGCTGGGCCCCTCCCACTACTGCAAGAACACACTGTTCAGCACTGTATGGTGCATCATAAATCGTTTTTTCACTATCAATAAATTTGTATTCAATTTTAAAATTTAATAATTATACATAAACACTCACAAACACCAAAAGGAACACTCAAATGCAGTCTCCAGGGTCCAGAGGCAGAGGCACTGGCTTGGTTAGGGGAAATAAATACCATAAACTGTCCGAAGACAAATTCAGGTTAGGCACGGTCCGTCGTTCTACTGGCCGCTCCCCGAATACAAACACCAAAGTGAACCCAGCAATGTCCTAGAGAGACATGTATAATTATAAAATAATAAAATGGAGGGCTAACTCGCCATGTGCTAAATCCAATAGGGCTATATTGCCGAGGTTTACGCCAGAAAGGGTTAATTTTGCAGAAAAAACGAGGGTAGGTTTTAGTGCAGATGTGTGGAAGGGCACAAACACGATTTTCCAACGTCTGTATGGACATTGGAGAGACACTCAACGTCACAGTGGACGGAGAAAAAACTAATTTGGCTCATCAACATCACGACACTCAATGATGGAGGCCTTCTGAACCAACTCAACGCCTATATGGGCTGAAGAGAAAATTTTCCAGAGCTGTTCAACATCATCCCCACTCAAAATGATGGCAGCTGTACTCATTTTTACGGTATTGTGTCATTCAGGTACTCTCGCGACGCGTTTCGAACTTTCCCAAGGTTCTCATCAGGCGGATTGGAATGACTGCTGTCTCTTACTCGCTCTACTGAAATGTGGTAGAGGGCGTGGTCCCCCTGGACTTTATAGTTCAGAGGGCTGGGCCCCTCCCACTACTGCAAGAACACACTGTTCAGCACTGTATGGTGCATCATAAATCGTTTTTTCACTATCAATAAATTTGTATTCAATTTTAAAATTTAATAATTATACATAAACACTCACAAACACCAAAAGGAACACTCAAATGCAGTCTCCAGGGTCCAGAGGCAGAGGCACTGGCTTGGTTAGGGGAAATAAATACCATAAACTGTCCGAAGACAAATTCAGGTTAGGCACGGTCCGTCGTTCTACTGGCCGCTCCCCGAATACAAACACCAAAGTGAACCCAGCAATGTCCTAGAGAGACATGTATAATTATAAAATAATAAAATGGAGGGCTAACTCGCCATGTGCTAAATCCAATAGGGCTATATTGCCGAGGTTTACGCCAGAAAGGGTTAATTTTGCAGAAAAAACGAGGGTAGGTTTTAGTGCAGATGTGTGGAAGGGCACAAACACGATTTTCCAACGTCTGTATGGACATTGGAGAGACACTCAACGTCACAGTGGACGGAGAAAAAACTAATTTGGCTCATCAACATCACGACACTCAATGATGGAGGCCTTCTGAACCAACTCAACGCCTATATGGGCTGAAGAGAAAATTTTCCAGAGCTGTTCAACATCATCCCCACTCAAAATGATGGCAGCTGTACTCATTTTTACGGTATTGTGTCATTCAGGTACTCTCGCGACGCGTTTCGAACTTTCCCAAGGTTCTCATCAGGCGGATTGGAATGACTGCTGTCTCTTACTCGCTCTACTGAAATGTGGTAGAGGGCGTGGTCCCCCTGGACTTTATAGTTCAGAGGGCTGGGCCCCTCCCACTACTGCAAGAACACACTGTTCAGCACTGTATGGTGCATCATAAATCGTTTTTTCACTATCAATAAATTTGTATTCAATTTTAAAATTTAATAATTATACATAAACACTCACAAACACCAAAAGGAACACTCAAATGCAGTCTCCAGGGTCCAGAGGCAGAGGCACTGGCTTGGTTAGGGGAAATAAATACCATAAACTGTCCGAAGACAAATTCAGGTTAGGCACGGTCCGTCGTTCTACTGGCCGCTCCCCGAATACAAACACCAAAGTGAACCCAGCAATGTCCTAGAGAGACATGTATAATTATAAAATAATAAAATGGAGGGCTAACTCGCCATGTGCTAAATCCAATAGGGCTATATTGCCGAGGTTTACGCCAGAAAGGGTTAATTTTGCAGAAAAAACGAGGGTAGGTTTTAGTGCAGATGTGTGGAAGGGCACAAACACGATTTTCCAACGTCTGTATGGACATTGGAGAGACACTCAACGTCACAGTGGACGGAGAAAAAACTAATTTGGCTCATCAACATCACGACACTCAATGATGGAGGCCTTCTGAACCAACTCAACGCCTATATGGGCTGAAGAGAAAATTTTCCAGAGCTGTTCAACATCATCCCCACTCAAAATGATGGCAGCTGTACTCATTTTTACGGTATTGTGTCATTCAGGTACTCTCGCGACGCGTTTCGAACTTTCCCAAGGTTCTCATCAGGCGGATTGGAATGACTGCTGTCTCTTACTCGCTCTACTGAAATGTGGTAGAGGGCGTGGTCCCCCTGGACTTTATAGTTCAGAGGGCTGGGCCCCTCCCACTACTGCAAGAACACACTGTTCAGCACTGTATGGTGCATCATAAATCGTTTTTTCACTATCAATAAATTTGTATTCAATTTTAAAATTTAATAATTATACATAAACACTCACAAACACCAAAAGGAACACTCAAATGCAGTCTCCAGGGTCCAGAGGCAGAGGCACTGGCTTGGTTAGGGGAAATAAATACCATAAACTGTCCGAAGACAAATTCAGGTTAGGCACGGTCCGTCGTTCTACTGGCCGCTCCCCGAATACAAACACCAAAGTGAACCCAGCAATGTCCTAGAGAGACATGTATAATTATAAAATAATAAAATGGAGGGCTAACTCGCCATGTGCTAAATCCAATAGGGCTATATTGCCGAGGTTTACGCCAGAAAGGGTTAATTTTGCAGAAAAAACGAGGGTAGGTTTTAGTGCAGATGTGTGGAAGGGCACAAACACGATTTTCCAACGTCTGTATGGACATTGGAGAGACACTCAACGTCACAGTGGACGGAGAAAAAACTAATTTGGCTCATCAACATCACGACACTCAATGATGGAGGCCTTCTGAACCAACTCAACGCCTATATGGGCTGAAGAGAAAATTTTCCAGAGCTGTTCAACATCATCCCCACTCAAAATGATGGCAGCTGTACTCATTTTTACGGTATTGTGTCATTCAGGTACTCTCGCGACGCGTTTCGAACTTTCCCAAGGTTCTCATCAGGCGGATTGGAATGACTGCTGTCTCTTACTCGCTCTACTGAAATGTGGTAGAGGGCGTGGTCCCCCTGGACTTTATAGTTCAGAGGGCTGGGCCCCTCCCACTACTGCAAGAACACACTGTTCAGCACTGTATGGTGCATCATAAATCGTTTTTTCACTATCAATAAATTTGTATTCAATTTTAAAATTTAATAATTATACATAAACACTCACAAACACCAAAAGGAACACTCAAATGCAGTCTCCAGGGTCCAGAGGCAGAGGCACTGGCTTGGTTAGGGGAAATAAATACCATAAACTGTCCGAAGACAAATTCAGGTTAGGCACGGTCCGTCGTTCTACTGGCCGCTCCCCGAATACAAACACCAAAGTGAACCCAGCAATGTCCTAGAGAGACATGTATAATTATAAAATAATAAAATGGAGGGCTAACTCGCCATGTGCTAAATCCAATAGGGCTATATTGCCGAGGTTTACGCCAGAAAGGGTTAATTTTGCAGAAAAAACGAGGGTAGGTTTTAGTGCAGATGTGTGGAAGGGCACAAACACGATTTTCCAACGTCTGTATGGACATTGGAGAGACACTCAACGTCACAGTGGACGGAGAAAAAACTAATTTGGCTCATCAACATCACGACACTCAATGATGGAGGCCTTCTGAACCAACTCAACGCCTATATGGGCTGAAGAGAAAATTTTCCAGAGCTGTTCAACATCATCCCCACTCAAAATGATGGCAGCTGTACTCATTTTTACGGTATTGTGTCATTCAGGTACTCTCGCGACGCGTTTCGAACTTTCCCAAGGTTCTCATCAGGCGGATTGGAATGACTGCTGTCTCTTACTCGCTCTACTGAAATGTGGTAGAGGGCGTGGTCCCCCTGGACTTTATAGTTCAGAGGGCTGGGCCCCTCCCACTACTGCAAGAACACACTGTTCAGCACTGTATGGTGCATCATAAATCGTTTTTTCACTATCAATAAATTTGTATTCAATTTTAAAATTTAATAATTATACATAAACACTCACAAACACCAAAAGGAACACTCAAATGCAGTCTCCAGGGTCCAGAGGCAGAGGCACTGGCTTGGTTAGGGGAAATAAATACCATAAACTGTCCGAAGACAAATTCAGGTTAGGCACGGTCCGTCGTTCTACTGGCCGCTCCCCGAATACAAACACCAAAGTGAACCCAGCAATGTCCTAGAGAGACATGTATAATTATAAAATAATAAAATGGAGGGCTAACTCGCCATGTGCTAAATCCAATAGGGCTATATTGCCGAGGTTTACGCCAGAAAGGGTTAATTTTGCAGAAAAAACGAGGGTAGGTTTTAGTGCAGATGTGTGGAAGGGCACAAACACGATTTTCCAACGTCTGTATGGACATTGGAGAGACACTCAACGTCACAGTGGACGGAGAAAAAACTAATTTGGCTCATCAACATCACGACACTCAATGATGGAGGCCTTCTGAACCAACTCAACGCCTATATGGGCTGAAGAGAAAATTTTCCAGAGCTGTTCAACATCATCCCCACTCAAAATGATGGCAGCTGTACTCATTTTTACGGTATTGTGTCATTCAGGTACTCTCGCGACGCGTTTCGAACTTTCCCAAGGTTCTCATCAGGCGGATTGGAATGACTGCTGTCTCTTACTCGCTCTACTGAAATGTGGTAGAGGGCGTGGTCCCCCTGGACTTTATAGTTCAGAGGGCTGGGCCCCTCCCACTACTGCAAGAACACACTGTTCAGCACTGTATGGTGCATCATAAATCGTTTTTTCACTATCAATAAATTTGTATTCAATTTTAAAATTTAATAATTATACATAAACACTCACAAACACCAAAAGGAACACTCAAATGCAGTCTCCAGGGTCCAGAGGCAGAGGCACTGGCTTGGTTAGGGGAAATAAATACCATAAACTGTCCGAAGACAAATTCAGGTTAGGCACGGTCCGTCGTTCTACTGGCCGCTCCCCGAATACAAACACCAAAGTGAACCCAGCAATGTCCTAGAGAGACATGTATAATTATAAAATAATAAAATGGAGGGCTAACTCGCCATGTGCTAAATCCAATAGGGCTATATTGCCGAGGTTTACGCCAGAAAGGGTTAATTTTGCAGAAAAAACGAGGGTAGGTTTTAGTGCAGATGTGTGGAAGGGCACAAACACGATTTTCCAACGTCTGTATGGACATTGGAGAGACACTCAACGTCACAGTGGACGGAGAAAAAACTAATTTGGCTCATCAACATCACGACACTCAATGATGGAGGCCTTCTGAACCAACTCAACGCCTATATGGGCTGAAGAGAAAATTTTCCAGAGCTGTTCAACATCATCCCCACTCAAAATGATGGCAGCTGTACTCATTTTTACGGTATTGTGTCATTCAGGTACTCTCGCGACGCGTTTCGAACTTTCCCAAGGTTCTCATCAGGCGGATTGGAATGACTGCTGTCTCTTACTCGCTCTACTGAAATGTGGTAGAGGGCGTGGTCCCCCTGGACTTTATAGTTCAGAGGGCTGGGCCCCTCCCACTACTGCAAGAACACACTGTTCAGCACTGTATGGTGCATCATAAATCGTTTTTTCACTATCAATAAATTTGTATTCAATTTTAAAATTTAATAATTATACATAAACACTCACAAACACCAAAAGGAACACTCAAATGCAGTCTCCAGGGTCCAGAGGCAGAGGCACTGGCTTGGTTAGGGGAAATAAATACCATAAACTGTCCGAAGACAAATTCAGGTTAGGCACGGTCCGTCGTTCTACTGGCCGCTCCCCGAATACAAACACCAAAGTGAACCCAGCAATGTCCTAGAGAGACATGTATAATTATAAAATAATAAAATGGAGGGCTAACTCGCCATGTGCTAAATCCAATAGGGCTATATTGCCGAGGTTTACGCCAGAAAGGGTTAATTTTGCAGAAAAAACGAGGGTAGGTTTTAGTGCAGATGTGTGGAAGGGCACAAACACGATTTTCCAACGTCTGTATGGACATTGGAGAGACACTCAACGTCACAGTGGACGGAGAAAAAACTAATTTGGCTCATCAACATCACGACACTCAATGATGGAGGCCTTCTGAACCAACTCAACGCCTATATGGGCTGAAGAGAAAATTTTCCAGAGCTGTTCAACATCATCCCCACTCAAAATGATGGCAGCTGTACTCATTTTTACGGTATTGTGTCATTCAGGTACTCTCGCGACGCGTTTCGAACTTTCCCAAGGTTCTCATCAGGCGGATTGGAATGACTGCTGTCTCTTACTCGCTCTACTGAAATGTGGTAGAGGGCGTGGTCCCCCTGGACTTTATAGTTCAGAGGGCTGGGCCCCTCCCACTACTGCAAGAACACACTGTTCAGCACTGTATGGTGCATCATAAATCGTTTTTTCACTATCAATAAATTTGTATTCAATTTTAAAATTTAATAATTATACATAAACACTCACAAACACCAAAAGGAACACTCAAATGCAGTCTCCAGGGTCCAGAGGCAGAGGCACTGGCTTGGTTAGGGGAAATAAATACCATAAACTGTCCGAAGACAAATTCAGGTTAGGCACGGTCCGTCGTTCTACTGGCCGCTCCCCGAATACAAACACCAAAGTGAACCCAGCAATGTCCTAGAGAGACATGTATAATTATAAAATAATAAAATGGAGGGCTAACTCGCCATGTGCTAAATCCAATAGGGCTATATTGCCGAGGTTTACGCCAGAAAGGGTTAATTTTGCAGAAAAAACGAGGGTAGGTTTTAGTGCAGATGTGTGGAAGGGCACAAACACGATTTTCCAACGTCTGTATGGACATTGGAGAGACACTCAACGTCACAGTGGACGGAGAAAAAACTAATTTGGCTCATCAACATCACGACACTCAATGATGGAGGCCTTCTGAACCAACTCAACGCCTATATGGGCTGAAGAGAAAATTTTCCAGAGCTGTTCAACATCATCCCCACTCAAAATGATGGCAGCTGTACTCATTTTTACGGTATTGTGTCATTCAGGTACTCTCGCGACGCGTTTCGAACTTTCCCAAGGTTCTCATCAGGCGGATTGGAATGACTGCTGTCTCTTACTCGCTCTACTGAAATGTGGTAGAGGGCGTGGTCCCCCTGGACTTTATAGTTCAGAGGGCTGGGCCCCTCCCACTACTGCAAGAACACACTGTTCAGCACTGTATGGTGCATCATAAATCGTTTTTTCACTATCAATAAATTTGTATTCAATTTTAAAATTTAATAATTATACATAAACACTCACAAACACCAAAAGGAACACTCAAATGCAGTCTCCAGGGTCCAGAGGCAGAGGCACTGGCTTGGTTAGGGGAAATAAATACCATAAACTGTCCGAAGACAAATTCAGGTTAGGCACGGTCCGTCGTTCTACTGGCCGCTCCCCGAATACAAACACCAAAGTGAACCCAGCAATGTCCTAGAGAGACATGTATAATTATAAAATAATAAAATGGAGGGCTAACTCGCCATGTGCTAAATCCAATAGGGCTATATTGCCGAGGTTTACGCCAGAAAGGGTTAATTTTGCAGAAAAAACGAGGGTAGGTTTTAGTGCAGATGTGTGGAAGGGCACAAACACGATTTTCCAACGTCTGTATGGACATTGGAGAGACACTCAACGTCACAGTGGACGGAGAAAAAACTAATTTGGCTCATCAACATCACGACACTCAATGATGGAGGCCTTCTGAACCAACTCAACGCCTATATGGGCTGAAGAGAAAATTTTCCAGAGCTGTTCAACATCATCCCCACTCAAAATGATGGCAGCTGTACTCATTTTTACGGTATTGTGTCATTCAGGTACTCTCGCGACGCGTTTCGAACTTTCCCAAGGTTCTCATCAGGCGGATTGGAATGACTGCTGTCTCTTACTCGCTCTACTGAAATGTGGTAGAGGGCGTGGTCCCCCTGGACTTTATAGTTCAGAGGGCTGGGCCCCTCCCACTACTGCAAGAACACACTGTTCAGCACTGTATGGTGCATCATAAATCGTTTTTTCACTATCAATAAATTTGTATTCAATTTTAAAATTTAATAATTATACATAAACACTCACAAACACCAAAAGGAACACTCAAATGCAGTCTCCAGGGTCCAGAGGCAGAGGCACTGGCTTGGTTAGGGGAAATAAATACCATAAACTGTCCGAAGACAAATTCAGGTTAGGCACGGTCCGTCGTTCTACTGGCCGCTCCCCGAATACAAACACCAAAGTGAACCCAGCAATGTCCTAGAGAGACATGTACAATTATAAAATAATAAAATGGAGGGCTAACTCGCCATGTGCTAAATCCAATAGGGCTATATTGCCGAGGTTTACGCCAGAAAGGGTTAATTTTGCAGAAAAAACGAGGGTAGGTTTTAGTGCAGATGTGTGGAAGGGCACAAACACGATTTTCCAACGTCTGTATGGACATTGGAGAGACACTCAACGTCACAGTGGACGGAGAAAAAATTAATTTGGCTCATCAACATCACGACACTCAATGATGGAGGCCTTCTGAACCAACTCAACGCCTATATGGGCTGAAGAGAAAATTTTCCAGAGCTGTTCAACATCATCCCCACTCAAAATGATGGCAGCTGTACTCATTTTTACGGTATTGTGTCATTCAGGTACTCTCGCGACGCGTTTCGAACTTTCCCAAGGTTCTCATCAGGCGGATTGGAATGACTGCTGTCTCTTACTCACTCTACTGAAATGTGGTAGAGGGCGTGGTCCCCCTGGACTTTATAGTTCAGAGGGCTGGGCCCCTCCCACTACTGCAAGAACACACTGTTCAGCACTGTATGGTGCATCATAAATCGTTTTTTCACTATCAATAAATTTGTATTCAATTTTAAAATTTAATAATTATACATAAACACTCACAAACACCAAAAGGAACACTCAAATGCAGTCTCCAGGGTCCAGAGGCAGAGGCACTGGCTTGGTTAGGGGAAATAAATACCATAAACTGTCCGAAGACAAATTCAGGTTAGGCACGGTCCGTCGTTCTACTGGCCGCTCCCCGAATACAAACACCAAAGTGAACCCAGCAATGTCCTAGAGAGACATGTACAATTATAAAATAATAAAATGGAGGGCTAACTCGCCATGTGCTAAATCCAATAGGGCTATATTGCCGAGGTTTACGCCAGAAAGGGTTAATTTTGCAGAAAAAACGAGGGTAGGTTTTAGTGCAGATGTGTGGAAGGGCACAAACACGATTTTCCAACGTCTGTATGGACATTGGAGAGACACTCAACGTCACAGTGGACGGAGAAAAAATTAATTTGGCTCATCAACATCACGACACTCAATGATGGAGGCCTTCTGAACCAACTCAACGCCTATATGGGCTGAAGAGAAAATTTTCCAGAGCTGTTCAACATCATCCCCACTCAAAATGATGGCAGCTGTACTCATTTTTACGGTATTGTGTCATTCAGGTACTCTCGCGACGCGTTTCGAACTTTCCCAAGGTTCTCATCAGGCGGATTGGAATGACTGCTGTCTCTTACTCACTCTACTGAAATGTGGTAGAGGGCGTGGTCCCCCTGGACTTTATAGTTCAGAGGGCTGGGCCCCTCCCACTACTGCAAGAACACACTGTTCAGCACTGTATGGTGCATCATAAATCGTTTTTTCACTATCAATAAATTTGTATTCAATTTTAAAATTTAATAATTATACATAAACACTCACAAACACCAAAAGGAACACTCAAATGCAGTCTCCAGGGTCCAGAGGCAGAGGCACTGGCTTGGTTAGGGGAAATAAATACCATAAACTGTCCGAAGACAAATTCAGGTTAGGCACGGTCCGTCGTTCTACTGGCCGCTCCCCGAATACAAACACCAAAGTGAACCCAGCAATGTCCTAGAGAGACATGTACAATTATAAAATAATAAAATGGAGGGCTAACTCGCCATGTGCTAAATCCAATAGGGCTATATTGCCGAGGTTTACGCCAGAAAGGGTTAATTTTGCAGAAAAAACGAGGGTAGGTTTTAGTGCAGATGTGTGGAAGGGCACAAACACGATTTTCCAACGTCTGTATGGACATTGGAGAGACACTCAACGTCACAGTGGACGGAGAAAAAATTAATTTGGCTCATCAACATCACGACACTCAATGATGGAGGCCTTCTGAACCAACTCAACGCCTATATGGGCTGAAGAGAAAATTTTCCAGAGCTGTTCAACATCATCCCCACTCAAAATGATGGCAGCTGTACTCATTTTTACGGTATTGTGTCATTCAGGTACTCTCGCGACGCGTTTCGAACTTTCCCAAGGTTCTCATCAGGCGGATTGGAATGACTGCTGTCTCTTACTCACTCTACTGAAATGTGGTAGAGGGCGTGGTCCCCCTGGACTTTATAGTTCAGAGGGCTGGGCCCCTCCCACTACTGCAAGAACACACTGTTCAGCACTGTATGGTGCATCATAAATCGTTTTTTCACTATCAATAAATTTGTATTCAATTTTAAAATTTAATAATTATACATAAACACTCACAAACACCAAAAGGAACACTCAAATGCAGTCTCCAGGGTCCAGAGGCAGAGGCACTGGCTTGGTTAGGGGAAATAAATACCATAAACTGTCCGAAGACAAATTCAGGTTAGGCACGGTCCGTCGTTCTACTGGCCGCTCCCCGAATACAAACACCAAAGTGAACCCAGCAATGTCCTAGAGAGACATGTACAATTATAAAATAATAAAATGGAGGGCTAACTCGCCATGTGCTAAATCCAATAGGGCTATATTGCCGAGGTTTACGCCAGAAAGGGTTAATTTTGCAGAAAAAACGAGGGTAGGTTTTAGTGCAGATGTGTGGAAGGGCACAAACACGATTTTCCAACGTCTGTATGGACATTGGAGAGACACTCAACGTCACAGTGGACGGAGAAAAAATTAATTTGGCTCATCAACATCACGACACTCAATGATGGAGGCCTTCTGAACCAACTCAACGCCTATATGGGCTGAAGAGAAAATTTTCCAGAGCTGTTCAACATCATCCCCACTCAAAATGATGGCAGCTGTACTCATTTTTACGGTATTGTGTCATTCAGGTACTCTCGCGACGCGTTTCGAACTTTCCCAAGGTTCTCATCAGGCGGATTGGAATGACTGCTGTCTCTTACTCACTCTACTGAAATGTGGTAGAGGGCGTGGTCCCCCTGGACTTTATAGTTCAGAGGGCTGGGCCCCTCCCACTACTGCAAGAACACACTGTTCAGCACTGTATGGTGCATCATAAATCGTTTTTTCACTATCAATAAATTTGTATTCAATTTTAAAATTTAATAATTATACATAAACACTCACAAACACCAAAAGGAACACTCAAATGCAGTCTCCAGGGTCCAGAGGCAGAGGCACTGGCTTGGTTAGGGGAAATAAATACCATAAACTGTCCGAAGACAAATTCAGGTTAGGCACGGTCCGTCGTTCTACTGGCCGCTCCCCGAATACAAACACCAAAGTGAACCCAGCAATGTCCTAGAGAGACATGTACAATTATAAAATAATAAAATGGAGGGCTAACTCGCCATGTGCTAAATCCAATAGGGCTATATTGCCGAGGTTTACGCCAGAAAGGGTTAATTTTGCAGAAAAAACGAGGGTAGGTTTTAGTGCAGATGTGTGGAAGGGCACAAACACGATTTTCCAACGTCTGTATGGACATTGGAGAGACACTCAACGTCACAGTGGACGGAGAAAAAATTAATTTGGCTCATCAACATCACGACACTCAATGATGGAGGCCTTCTGAACCAACTCAACGCCTATATGGGCTGAAGAGAAAATTTTCCAGAGCTGTTCAACATCATCCCCACTCAAAATGATGGCAGCTGTACTCATTTTTACGGTATTGTGTCATTCAGGTACTCTCGCGACGCGTTTCGAACTTTCCCAAGGTTCTCATCAGGCGGATTGGAATGACTGCTGTCTCTTACTCACTCTACTGAAATGTGGTAGAGGGCGTGGTCCCCCTGGACTTTATAGTTCAGAGGGCTGGGCCCCTCCCACTACTGCAAGAACACACTGTTCAGCACTGTATGGTGCATCATAAATCGTTTTTTCACTATCAATAAATTTGTATTCAATTTTAAAATTTAATAATTATACATAAACACTCACAAACACCAAAAGGAACACTCAAATGCAGTCTCCAGGGTCCAGAGGCAGAGGCACTGGCTTGGTTAGGGGAAATAAATACCATAAACTGTCCGAAGACAAATTCAGGTTAGGCACGGTCCGTCGTTCTACTGGCCGCTCCCCGAATACAAACACCAAAGTGAACCCAGCAATGTCCTAGAGAGACATGTACAATTATAAAATAATAAAATGGAGGGCTAACTCGCCATGTGCTAAATCCAATAGGGCTATATTGCCGAGGTTTACGCCAGAAAGGGTTAATTTTGCAGAAAAAACGAGGGTAGGTTTTAGTGCAGATGTGTGGAAGGGCACAAACACGATTTTCCAACGTCTGTATGGACATTGGAGAGACACTCAACGTCACAGTGGACGGAGAAAAAATTAATTTGGCTCATCAACATCACGACACTCAATGATGGAGGCCTTCTGAACCAACTCAACGCCTATATGGGCTGAAGAGAAAATTTTCCAGAGCTGTTCAACATCATCCCCACTCAAAATGATGGCAGCTGTACTCATTTTTACGGTATTGTGTCATTCAGGTACTCTCGCGACGCGTTTCGAACTTTCCCAAGGTTCTCATCAGGCGGATTGGAATGACTGCTGTCTCTTACTCACTCTACTGAAATGTGGTAGAGGGCGTGGTCCCCCTGGACTTTATAGTTCAGAGGGCTGGGCCCCTCCCACTACTGCAAGAACACACTGTTCAGCACTGTATGGTGCATCATAAATCGTTTTTTCACTATCAATAAATTTGTATTCAATTTTAAAATTTAATAATTATACATAAACACTCACAAACACCAAAAGGAACACTCAAATGCAGTCTCCAGGGTCCAGAGGCAGAGGCACTGGCTTGGTTAGGGGAAATAAATACCATAAACTGTCCGAAGACAAATTCAGGTTAGGCACGGTCCGTCGTTCTACTGGCCGCTCCCCGAATACAAACACCAAAGTGAACCCAGCAATGTCCTAGAGAGACATGTACAATTATAAAATAATAAAATGGAGGGCTAACTCGCCATGTGCTAAATCCAATAGGGCTATATTGCCGAGGTTTACGCCAGAAAGGGTTAATTTTGCAGAAAAAACGAGGGTAGGTTTTAGTGCAGATGTGTGGAAGGGCACAAACACGATTTTCCAACGTCTGTATGGACATTGGAGAGACACTCAACGTCACAGTGGACGGAGAAAAAATTAATTTGGCTCATCAACATCACGACACTCAATGATGGAGGCCTTCTGAACCAACTCAACGCCTATATGGGCTGAAGAGAAAATTTTCCAGAGCTGTTCAACATCATCCCCACTCAAAATGATGGCAGCTGTACTCATTTTTACGGTATTGTGTCATTCAGGTACTCTCGCGACGCGTTTCGAACTTTCCCAAGGTTCTCATCAGGCGGATTGGAATGACTGCTGTCTCTTACTCACTCTACTGAAATGTGGTAGAGGGCGTGGTCCCCCTGGACTTTATAGTTCAGAGGGCTGGGCCCCTCCCACTACTGCAAGAACACACTGTTCAGCACTGTATGGTGCATCATAAATCGTTTTTTCACTATCAATAAATTTGTATTCAATTTTAAAATTTAATAATTATACATAAACACTCACAAACACCAAAAGGAACACTCAAATGCAGTCTCCAGGGTCCAGAGGCAGAGGCACTGGCTTGGTTAGGGGAAATAAATACCATAAACTGTCCGAAGACAAATTCAGGTTAGGCACGGTCCGTCGTTCTACTGGCCGCTCCCCGAATACAAACACCAAAGTGAACCCAGCAATGTCCTAGAGAGACATGTACAATTATAAAATAATAAAATGGAGGGCTAACTCGCCATGTGCTAAATCCAATAGGGCTATATTGCCGAGGTTTACGCCAGAAAGGGTTAATTTTGCAGAAAAAACGAGGGTAGGTTTTAGTGCAGATGTGTGGAAGGGCACAAACACGATTTTCCAACGTCTGTATGGACATTGGAGAGACACTCAACGTCACAGTGGACGGAGAAAAAATTAATTTGGCTCATCAACATCACGACACTCAATGATGGAGGCCTTCTGAACCAACTCAACGCCTATATGGGCTGAAGAGAAAATTTTCCAGAGCTGTTCAACATCATCCCCACTCAAAATGATGGCAGCTGTACTCATTTTTACGGTATTGTGTCATTCAGGTACTCTCGCGACGCGTTTCGAACTTTCCCAAGGTTCTCATCAGGCGGATTGGAATGACTGCTGTCTCTTACTCACTCTACTGAAATGTGGTAGAGGGCGTGGTCCCCCTGGACTTTATAGTTCAGAGGGCTGGGCCCCTCCCACTACTGCAAGAACACACTGTTCAGCACTGTATGGTGCATCATAAATCGTTTTTTCACTATCAATAAATTTGTATTCAATTTTAAAATTTAATAATTATACATAAACACTCACAAACACCAAAAGGAACACTCAAATGCAGTCTCCAGGGTCCAGAGGCAGAGGCACTGGCTTGGTTAGGGGAAATAAATACCATAAACTGTCCGAAGACAAATTCAGGTTAGGCACGGTCCGTCGTTCTACTGGCCGCTCCCCGAATACAAACACCAAAGTGAACCCAGCAATGTCCTAGAGAGACATGTACAATTATAAAATAATAAAATGGAGGGCTAACTCGCCATGTGCTAAATCCAATAGGGCTATATTGCCGAGGTTTACGCCAGAAAGGGTTAATTTTGCAGAAAAAACGAGGGTAGGTTTTAGTGCAGATGTGTGGAAGGGCACAAACACGATTTTCCAACGTCTGTATGGACATTGGAGAGACACTCAACGTCACAGTGGACGGAGAAAAAATTAATTTGGCTCATCAACATCACGACACTCAATGATGGAGGCCTTCTGAACCAACTCAACGCCTATATGGGCTGAAGAGAAAATTTTCCAGAGCTGTTCAACATCATCCCCACTCAAAATGATGGCAGCTGTACTCATTTTTACGGTATTGTGTCATTCAGGTACTCTCGCGACGCGTTTCGAACTTTCCCAAGGTTCTCATCAGGCGGATTGGAATGACTGCTGTCTCTTACTCACTCTACTGAAATGTGGTAGAGGGCGTGGTCCCCCTGGACTTTATAGTTCAGAGGGCTGGGCCCCTCCCACTACTGCAAGAACACACTGTTCAGCACTGTATGGTGCATCATAAATCGTTTTTTCACTATCAATAAATTTGTATTC
Organism: Gila orcuttii; assembly: GCA_026230005.1. Lineage (NCBI taxonomy): Eukaryota > Metazoa > Chordata > Actinopteri > Cypriniformes > Leuciscidae > Gila > Gila orcuttii. The sequence goes on along the minus strand of JAPDVR010000005.1, from coordinate 2,133 downwards.
AATTTTAAAATTTAATAATTATACATAAACACTCACAAACACCAAAAGGAACACTCAAATGCAGTCTCCAGGGTCCAGAGGCAGAGGCACTGGCTTGGTTAGGGGAAATAAATACCATAAACTGTCCGAAGACAAATTCAGGTTAGGCACGGTCCGTCGTTCTACTGGCCGCTCCCCGAATACAAACACCAAAGTGAACCCAGCAATGTCCTAGAGAGACATGTACAATTATAAAATAATAAAATGGAGGGCTAACTCGCCATGTGCTAAATCCAATAGGGCTATATTGCCGAGGTTTACGCCAGAAAGGGTTAATTTTGCAGAAAAAACGAGGGTAGGTTTTAGTGCAGATGTGTGGAAGGGCACAAACACGATTTTCCAACGTCTGTATGGACATTGGAGAGACACTCAACGTCACAGTGGACGGAGAAAAAATTAATTTGGCTCATCAACATCACGACACTCAATGATGGAGGCCTTCTGAACCAACTCAACGCCTATATGGGCTGAAGAGAAAATTTTCCAGAGCTGTTCAACATCATCCCCACTCAAAATGATGGCAGCTGTACTCATTTTTACGGTATTGTGTCATTCAGGTACTCTCGCGACGCGTTTCGAACTTTCCCAAGGTTCTCATCAGGCGGATTGGAATGACTGCTGTCTCTTACTCACTCTACTGAAATGTGGTAGAGGGCGTGGTCCCCCTGGACTTTATAGTTCAGAGGGCTGGGCCCCTCCCACTACTGCAAGAACACACTGTTCAGCACTGTATGGTGCATCATAAATCGTTTTTTCACTATCAATAAATTTGTATTCAATTTTAAAATTTAATAATTATACATAAACACTCACAAACACCAAAAGGAACACTCAAATGCAGTCTCCAGGGTCCAGAGGCAGAGGCACTGGCTTGGTTAGGGGAAATAAATACCATAAACTGTCCGAAGACAAATTCAGGTTAGGCACGGTCCGTCGTTCTACTGGCCGCTCCCCGAATACAAACACCAAAGTGAACCCAGCAATGTCCTAGAGAGACATGTACAATTATAAAATAATAAAATGGAGGGCTAACTCGCCATGTGCTAAATCCAATAGGGCTATATTGCCGAGGTTTACGCCAGAAAGGGTTAATTTTGCAGAAAAAACGAGGGTAGGTTTTAGTGCAGATGTGTGGAAGGGCACAAACACGATTTTCCAACGTCTGTATGGACATTGGAGAGACACTCAACGTCACAGTGGACGGAGAAAAAATTAATTTGGCTCATCAACATCACGACACTCAATGATGGAGGCCTTCTGAACCAACTCAACGCCTATATGGGCTGAAGAGAAAATTTTCCAGAGCTGTTCAACATCATCCCCACTCAAAATGATGGCAGCTGTACTCATTTTTACGGTATTGTGTCATTCAGGTACTCTCGCGACGCGTTTCGAACTTTCCCAAGGTTCTCATCAGGCGGATTGGAATGACTGCTGTCTCTTACTCACTCTACTGAAATGTGGTAGAGGGCGTGGTCCCCCTGGACTTTATAGTTCAGAGGGCTGGGCCCCTCCCACTACTGCAAGAACACACTGTTCAGCACTGTATGGTGCATCATAAATCGTTTTTTCACTATCAATAAATTTGTATTCAATTTTAAAATTTAATAATTATACATAAACACTCACAAACACCAAAAGGAACACTCAAATGCAGTCTCCAGGGTCCAGAGGCAGAGGCACTGGCTTGGTTAGGGGAAATAAATACCATAAACTGTCCGAAGACAAATTCAGGTTAGGCACGGTCCGTCGTTCTACTGGCCGCTCCCCGAATACAAACACCAAAGTGAACCCAGCAATGTCCTAGAGAGACATGTACAATTATAAAATAATAAAATGGAGGGCTAACTCGCCATGTGCTAAATCCAATAGGGCTATATTGCCGAGGTTTACGCCAGAAAGGGTTAATTTTGCAGAAAAAACGAGGGTAGGTTTTAGTGCAGATGTGTGGAAGGGCACAAACACGATTTTCCAACGTCTGTATGGACATTGGAGAGACACTCAACGTCACAGTGGACGGAGAAAAAATTAATTTGGCTCATCAACATCACGACACTCAATGATGGAGGCCTTCTGAACCAACTCAACGCCTAT